>CM021790.1:756864-1037516 GCA_011076525.1 Nettapus auritus
TTTTTTTTTTTTTTTTTTTTTTTTTTTTTTTTTTTTTCCCCACTTTTTTCCTCCTTTTCTTGAGTTAAATAGCCTTTATTTTGGTACTATTGTGATTTTGGACCTCCATTTGTTTTCTGTTAGTGAGTCCTTGCAATCCTGCCTCTTTCTGTTTTTCCCCAGATGCAGCGATGTGTGAGCGAAGTGAGTATTGCCTCATGGAGCACCTTTACCAGAAAATGATGGGAGAAATGCAGGCAGGCTTCCCGAGGCTTCCTGAGGCCCTTCCCTGGTGGGTTCCTGAGCAGTTGGGGGTGTTTCTTCCTGGGGTGACTTTCTCCTGGCGTGATGTCCCTCACATCAGGACAGCAGCATCAGCTTCTGCAGGAGCATGGGCTTCTCCACCCAGCAGCAAAGGTGCCAGCCGTGAAGCCTAGAAGGGATGGAGCATGGTGTTTCAGCCAGGACTGATGTTCAGTCATATTTCCCCTAGAAATATCTGCATCGGGGAGCAGCAAAGGTGGGAATGATGGCTTTGTCTTTTCAGGAAGCACAGGCCAACAACCTGTGTTGTTGTTGTTTAGCTGTAGAGAAATTCCTGCAAGAAGATTGCAAGGAAAAAGGGCTTAGGAACAATTTGTGGTGCTTGCCTGTAGCTGCATTGCTCAAAGAAGGCGTCATCTGAGCCACCCAGACTTCATCCCCTTTCAGCTTTCTGACCTTTGGTCCAGGTTCTGCAAGTAAGCGAGCCCACCGAAATCACAGGTGTAAATCCCCCCGGATGAGCACAATCAGCACATGGTAAATGCCAGGGTACTTCCCTTGCCTATTCTAGTGGACAAATTGACTGGCAGAGTTGTGGTTCAAGCAAATGTGAGGGCATTTTAGGAAAGAGGGAGCTCTGAATTAGAAAAGTCACCTGTGTAAATGCAGTGTTGTGGTTTGCTCTCCTTCAATGACTGGTGTAAGTAAAAAGCTGAATTTGTTTCTTGCTTTGTGCTGAATCAGGCCTTCAGATTTAGTAGAAGAGGTTCCTCCTTTAGCAACAGATATCCGTCCAAGGGCACTGAATTACTGCATTATTCCCCACAGCCATATGATGATAAAGGTATGTCTCGGTGGTATATTGCATGCGGATGTGAAATTACTCTGCCAGAGCTCCAGCTTTGATCCCGTGGGACTGCCAGGGAAGCAGAGCACAGCCTGGCTGCACACACATCACAACTGTCACAGCTGCTGGAAATGGTGCACCTCTGCCTGTGGCCATGCCTCCAGGGCTGGCTTCCCTTTGGTCAGCCTGCACCAGCATTATTTAAGGAAAGTTGGGAAGATTTGGGAGCAAGGAGTGAACTGCAGAAGAATCCGGATCTCTGGCTGCCAATTCACAGCGTGGGGAAAAAATAAACTTAAATAATAATAAAAATAAATAAGTAAACAGTTTGCTGCGAGTTCTTGCAGCACTGTCACAAAGCATGACTGCTGTTGGAGGTGCTCGTGCCAGTTCTTGTCAATCGTGGAATTTTATGGCTCTGTGTGTCCTCACTTCAGCCGGGAGATCAAAGCCAGTTTCCTTCAATTAATTTGTGCCAGCACATGCCAGTCCCATGTGGAATCCCAGGTATCGGCGATAGAAACGGTGCCTGGGATGAATGGATGTGAGCGAGCCCTTGGGAGGAATTGTGTCCCTGACATCGCAGTGACAGAGTGCTGAATTGTAGCCAGAGGCTGAGAATTTTCAAACGCATCCCAAACGAAGGAAAACTGCCTGGAAGCTAAGGATTTGTACTTAAAAAATTAAGATGATAAAAAACAAGTGTGATTTCCCAGCTTCTGCCCACTCTCATTTCATGTCCTGGAAGTGAACCAGAAGAACCTTTATTTCCACAAAACTCAGGGTTCTTCAGAGTTTGACCCATTTTTAGAGGTACGGCACTTGTCTCAAATACCAGATCTAGATTTAGATTGCCACCATATTTTGGATTCTGGTTTAGGGTCAAATCTATATGAATGGCCAAAGGCAAATACTTCAATAATATTGTGGCCTTATTTTTTTTCTGTTAATTTAATTAGGAGCTCGATCTGGTTTTGGGGCAGGAGACAAAGGGGATTGCAGGAGCAGCTCTCTTTAATTAGGGCCATTTATCTGTTGTTAAAGTTTAACCTTTCCTTGCATGGAGAGGCAGAGGCAGTGAGGCACAGAGCCTGGGCAGGGCATTGCGTGCAGGCTGTGCAGGGGCAGCCAGGTATGTGCAGGGCTTCGTGACTGGGGATCCTCTGATCATGCTCGAATCTCATCCCAGCGATCTCAAAGTACTAACTGGCACTTGTGTGATACGGCTATTTATAGAGACCAGGAACTAGAAGGTAAATATTTATTTACAGTCTGATGCTTAATCTACTACTGAGCGATTGTCTGGAAAACCTGAGCCCCTATTTTTTTTTTTTTTTCCTGTTGCGATTTATAACCAGAGCCCTCATCTCCTCTCCTGCTCCTGGTGCTCACATATCCATTCCCCAGGATTAATTCTGCAGAAAATGAGTATGGCCTGGGTTCAGACCCTGCAGCACCTTCTGGTCCCAGCTCATCCTGGCAGGCATCTTGCCTCATTTTCACTGGCTGGCGTTGAGAGGCAGAAATTGCAAATCCAGGGCGTATGAAGGGGAATGGCATGAAACTGTCACTGCTCTGTTGGATAGGCAGACTTGTTTGCAATGGTGTGGGATGGGGCAGAGCAGTGGATGGGAGCTGTTGAGTCACTTAGATTCATTGCTAAGTGGGCTGAAAGACAACAGCTGTGCTGTTCTGCCTGCTGACAAAGCAGAGCCATTCCTGTTTTAAGCCACCTCTGCTACCCCAGAGTCCTACAGTGACCATATATCCTGCCATCACACACCTCCAGACTTTTCTGAACCAGAACACCAGATCCTTGTCGAGGTTGGGGACAGGGAATCTGGAAGGATGCTCTGTGTTCATCAGCAAGGACTGATGGAGATGGGGATGTCTCCTCCACCCCTCTGCAGCCACCAGTACCTGCCTGGGCTTCGTGCATCCCGTCACAACCAGAGCCCCCAGCACCAGGGCCATAGTGATGCTGTGTGCCCTGCTCTGGGGGTGGGAAGGTAAGGGCAGAAGTGGCAACCGGGTAGCAGTAAGCACAGGGGGGATGTGTTAGTGCTCATTAGTGAGGCTGGATCTTTTTAACACCACACACAGTCCTGCTGCTCCTACCCCAGGTGGTGATGTTAAAGCAGTGTGTCTCCTAATGCCTGCTTCTTTTACCCCATGCAGGTATTGCTGGAGCCCCCCAGTACCGGTAAGGATAACTGGGGGAAGCTGGCATTCAGGCTGGTCTGGGCAGGTGTGGAAATCAGGTAAGACAGCAAGATCCATCTCAGGGCAAAATGGAGCAGTGTAGGAAAGACAGTGTTTGAGGGCAGCTGGGTATGAGCCTGTGTGCTGCCTTGGGGTGTGGAAAGAGAACGGGTGAACGTGGCAGAGCCTGGGGATCTGGGCTGGTGTTTGGGAAGGGCTGACCAGGATGGTGGCTGTTGCAGGAGTGCTTGTGGCCCAATTTCCCTGGGGCATCTTTGTACCAGCCCCAGTTGTGCTTAGTGTGTGAAGGTGGTAGTACCTCTCAGTCTGGGAGGTGTTGGATGCTTCTGGTAAGAACATCAGTTTCCTTTCACTTCCCAGAGTGTTTTACAGCAGCCGAGAACCCTGCTGTACTCCTCTGTAATGGATTTTTCTCTTGCAATTTTCTATCTGTATTGTTTCTTGAGGTGTGGACACATCAGAGGATCCTTAACTTCTGGGCAGGTCAAGGGGCTGATCAGACAGCAGATTACTGCTGCAGTCTCCTTCATCCCTGCAGAACCTGTACTGATGGCACCGTCTCAGATGGTAAAGTGAGGTTCAGCAGCACATTCCTCTCCCCACCTAGCTCTTTATGCTAGAAAAGGTATAAGAAGGCCTGGTCTCCCTGAACTAATGGGGAAACTGAGCCTGTGGCTGAATAGCTCTTGCAAATTTGTGCAAAGGAACCTAAAATGCACAATGAAAGGAGTACATCTTCTAGGAAAAAAAAAAAAAAAAAATCAACACATCCAGAAAGCACTTCATGTACTTTTTTTTTTTTTATTATTTATTTTCAAATATATATATATATGTATATATTACATCACTTTAAAACAGAATATTTGTGAAAGAAATGCTTTTGTGGTAAAAGCAAGCCACCATGTTCCACACAGCCCCTTTGTCTGTCCTTTAGAGCTGGTCTGGTCTGCAGGCAGCTCCTTCCCTGCTGCCCCTGGGACAACCTGTGGTCTGCCTCCTCCCTCTCCTCTTCCTCCCACTGAAAAGAAAAAGTGTTCACCAGCCCCTTCCCTCCCCTCCAGAGTCAGTGCAAGGCATGCTTTTCTGCTCCATCATGTACCCCGTCTTCTTCCCAAGCAGGGCTTCCTGGAAGGGTACAGAAAGGAGCTGGGGAGGAAGCTGTGTGGAGCATCGTGTGCTTTGCTGCTGTCAGAAAGGCGAGGAAGAGTGAAGAGAGACAGCGTGGCTTCAAGTATATGCATATGCCTATCACACAGAGCTTCACAGAAGGCTGCCACCAGTCCTGACCGCAAAGGCACTGGTCTCTCTGGGGCAGCGGTCCTCGGAGCCTGAACCCTGCTGCTCCCTGCGTTTGGCAGGGAGGGTTTGGGTTGTTGGCTCACAGCATGAGGAACGGCCACAAGGGAGGGGATGTGCTGACAAGCAAGCTGATAGCTCAGGCAGCTTCCTCCATCCAGGAGAAATGAGCTGGGGCGGAGGGGGAATATGCCATGCCCTTGGATTAAACTCATTAAATGAGATGCTCTTCCTCCAGCTTCTCACCATCCTTTTTGCATATCCATTATAACCTTACGAATTAAATCTCCCTGCCGACCCACAAATGCACACTCAAATTGGAGGAAGAGTTTTCTGTCTGGGCAACTCTGTCACTTAGCACCTCCTCTCGGCTGCCTCTGGCACAAAAGACATCCCCACCAGAAAAGCCCCAATTTCCTCCCTGAAATCCTTCATGTGCAGGTACCCAGCAGAGAGGGATCAGCATCCCGGAGCATGCAGCCTTAACCTTGATCAGCAGCCCTGGCTCGCACCCATTTCCAGCACCTCCAAACCTGGGGGCTGGCGCCGCTGAGGGTTTTTCTTTTCCAGCTGAGGGTTTTCCCTCCCTGCTTCTCTTGCTCACTGGGGAAGAAACCAAAGCTTTAGGGGCAGCCATGCCCCAATAGCACCATAGTGGCTAGGAAGGTGACAACAGGGAGAGCCTGCTATCCAGTGCATTACATGGGCTGCTTTTCCTACAGGGTATCACACGTGGCTGGGTTGCTGTTTAAACACAGCTTACACTGCTTAAAAATATTGACCAGGTCTTTATTCCTCCAGAAGGAACCAATTGATTCAGCCTTTCAGGGAACATTTGGGGTTATTCTGAGATATTTTTTAATATATTTTTTTTCCTTAGAGCTCTTACTTGTGTAGCATGGATGCACTTTTTGGTAAGAAGGGCTCCTGGCACTGCCAGCCCGAGCTAAAAGCTGCCTGCACGTAGCCCCGATGCCCTGTGGTGCCTCGGCCAGGCCCTTTCCTGAACTCTGCCTTGTGGGGCTTTGAGGTAGATGCCTGCTGTGGCTCTTCAGAGGGCCAACTGGCCCTGCAGAGAGCATCGTCTGCTGGGGAGGACAAAGCCTTCTCGCCTTATTCTGCCTTGGGTCCAGCAGCCCCAGCCCATCCTACCCCCAGCAGCGGTCAGGCCTTGGCCCAGCCATGCCTGCCCATGCTGCGGGCACAAAGCACCGGTCATTCGGCCAAAGAGGGGGGCCTGGAAGCAGGATTTTCCCCCGTGGGAGTTCAGCACCCAGGTGGCTGCAGTGCTGCGGCCATCCAGTGATGGGACGCAGTACTACAGAGCAGCCACCCATTCACGTTCCCACTTCGAGCCTGTCTCTGCTCAGCCATGGTGCCAGGAAAGCTGGGAGAGGTGAGAGCAGAGCGAGACAACGTGCTGATAGCCTGAGACAATCCTCCCTGCAAATCCCCTGAGAAAATGGCTACAATGGAAACTTCCCTTTGTACAGCACCTATGTTAAAAGTTCCCTTCTCAGTCCTCGTATCACAGACTTTACCAAGGCTCGATCATCTACCGTAAAGCTGAAAAATTGCCTTTATTTAAGTGGCCTTACATCCGAATTTGGTTTGCAAGATGAAACCCCTTCTCTGGAAGATGAGAATAAATTACAAGCAGCATGACTTTCTGTACTAGCAGAAGTACTCCAATCTGTTAGAGTTCTTGGAGTGTGTCAGTAAAGTAGTGAATAAAAGTTGATGTACTGTTTTCTTTCCAAGGCCCTCTGGAAAAAGTCCTGCTGGAGACATAACCAAATCAGACAACCAGAGGACCATGGCAGATCAATAATGTGACTGATTAAGAGAAAAGGAAAATAACAATTAGCAGTTCATTTTCACTGTGGCAAAAAAGCTCCATCTGGTGGTGTTTTCACTCAGAAAAAGAAGGTAAGCTGGGGGGAGAGGAAACTGCAGATGATAACACCAGGTTGTTCAGAGTGGTTTGTGCCAGAGAAGAGTCAGGAAATCTCAAGATCTGCTCAAGACAGTTGAACAGGTGGCAGGATGGTAAATGAAGCTGTGTGTGGATAAATGCAAAGAAGTGCACTTGCGAGGGGACAGATAAACTGTGTGGGGGGGGGGGTGTCAAGCTGCTCACAGAGCATCAGCACAGCTGCAAAACCTGGGCACAGACAATCCATTGCAGGCTTGTGCTGCTCAGCACTTAAGTATTACAAAGAAAGCAACCCAAACAGATATATAGCAGAAGAATATTATAGCAAATATTTTAATGCCTTTTTAAGGAGTACAGTCCAGGACACTGCACCAGGGATTGGGATACTGCAGAAAATGATGGGCACAGAAAGACTGATATGGAAAGAGGCCAAAGAGTTTGCTATTCTTTTGTTTAAAAAAAAAAAAAAAAAGGAACGTGAGGGACATAAGTGATACAAAATTATGGCTGGTCCTGCTAAGCTGCAAGGAGGAAGGCTGCCAAGTGTCCTCTGTCTGTACTTTGACAGGACACGTAGTCCCCAGGGAGAGACACTGAGGAAAAAAATCCATCTGAAGACAAAGGTAGGAATTAATGACATGGCGAGGTGATAGAGGAAGATTTTAAAAACAAGACAGCCAGGTGTCTGCCAGGAACACCTTTGGTATGGTGGGGCAGAAGCGCTGCTACCTCTGCCCCCAGTTTGCCCACCCCAGTGACCCTCCTTCCAAGGGGATGAGCCAGAGCAAGGGCAGTCGTGGTCCCCCAGCCCATTTTGCTGTAGCAAAGCCAGGCGAGGTCCAGCCATCGTGGGGTGGTCCCAGTGGGCAGCAGGCTCAGGCTACTTACGCCTGTGGTGCTGCTCCAGCCCAGGGGTCCCTCTGTGAGGAGAGGAGCTCAGGCACCGGTCCATGGCTCATATCCTACCTCCAAGGTCCCCCTGGCTCCCTCCCCCAGCTGGCTTAGCTGCTCTAGGAGCTTGGTGATGCTGGAATGGCTCAGATAGGGCCAGTCACAGTTTCAAGCCTTACAGAATCACC
Source organism: Nettapus auritus (assembly GCA_011076525.1). NCBI lineage: Eukaryota > Metazoa > Chordata > Aves > Anseriformes > Anatidae > Nettapus > Nettapus auritus. Next base: position 764,489 of record CM021790.1, read on the forward strand.
TGGAGTAAAAAGAGCAGACAGAGCTAAACCGTGCAATCCACATTGGGATGCTCTCCCTATTTTGCAAAAGTCAGAAAGATCGGAGATTGAGCGGTGCCTGCTCACGTCCCTGCCTCCCCCAAAACTCATGTTCAAGCATTAGTCAAGAACAAGGTCAAATCCTTTGCTGAAAAAGCCATGGGTTGCCAGGGCAGCACGCTTTGCCCTGCTGTCCCTGCAGCCCCAATGTGGCAGCCCTGGCTCAAAGACGACATAAGAGCCCGTGCAGGGATGAGAAGCAACCCGTGCCTCCCACTGACAGCAAGGGGACCAACTGGTTGTACTGGGGCTGCTCACGTGCCAGTGTGCTGGATGGAAGCAGCCAGCAGACTGGAGGGAGGGCAGGCTGCCTGCACACCCCCAAGTCACCACCCCACAGCTTTTTAGTGTTTGGAAATATGCTGCTTCCCAAGGCCTGCTGGCAAGCACCCTCTGAACTCCTGCGAGGGCTGGGGTGCAGGCAGCAAGGCACAACTGCGGCCCTGGGACCAGCATTGGCCATGGGATGCTGGGATGGGGCAGGAAAAGTCTGCCTGTGCCAGCACTGCTGGCTGCTGCCATCGATTGTCAGATAACAGGTTGTGCTTCTGTCACCGTGTTCCTTTAAAAACAGGAAGGGGCTGCTTGCTAAAAGGAAAGGGAAAGCTCAAGTATTCGGGCTCAGGAGCAGGGGGAAGGTGAAAGCAAGCACCACACGGCTTTCTAACGCTGGCTCGCCCCTCCAGGGGCTTACACTGAATACTCGGAGCAACCGAGGCTGGAATCCCTCTTCGAATGCAGGTCTGGGCTAGAGCCAGCAGCAACGGGGGAGCTCTGTGCCTACCCCACGGAGTGTCTTAGGAACAGCACAGAGCGGGCAAGACATGAGACACTCGCACACGTATGCCCACGCCGGTGTTATTGCGACAATGCTTTTGTTCCTCCAAAGGAGCCTGTTCTCCTGCCTCCCTGTTGTGGGCTACTGGGGTCACGGCGATGCTCCGTCCTCAGCACAGCGAGGCGTAAAGCAGCCAAAGTCAAACCTTCCCCCCCTGCTGCCTCTCTCTGTAGCTCCTGGTGGCATCGCTGTGGGTGGCAGAGACCCCGTGTCCTGCAGCGGGAAGGTCACGGGTCCAAGCTGCGCTCTCTCTCCCCCAAAGGTTCCTCAAATCGCCCCCCTCTCCTGGGAGACGTCAATGCAGGACAGAGTTTTGAGAGAGAGCTTGGCTGGACCCCCCAGCCTCTGCCCCCACGTCGGTCAGGGCCTGAAGAAGCGTCGTACCACTAAATGCCCCACCATCACCAGGGCCACCACCGCCAGCATGTACTTCATGTAAACATTGTCCAGATCGAGTGCGGCCACCTGACAGGAAACAGAGAGTTAGCAGGGGGCGTTAGATCTGCCTGCACCCTGCCTGGGCCGGCCTCTTGCTCTGCCCCATGCTGCCAGCCCCACCAACCTCAGCTGCACCTCGATGGAGCGCCATCAGCCTCCCCTCGCTCCCCCAAATCCCCCAAGGTACAATCCCCCGCTGGCTCACCCATCCTCCCTGCTGGGCGATCCACTGGGCGATGCGGTTGCACAGCATGAAATCCGTCACGTAGCGGGCGATGCGGCGGAGGAAGCCCGTTATGCCATGCTGGTAGACGTGGATGGCCATGCAGTAGCCGAAGCCCAGCAGTGCGATCACCCGGCCCCAGTTAATGCCGCTTTCGAACAGGCTGAAACGAAGCCGTTATGTTTGGTTAAATCGCCGCAGACGCTGACACAGACACCTCAGCCAGGTGGATTAGGGATGTTGTAGGAAAAAAAGGAAGCTTCCAAATCCTGCACACACAGCTACAGGCTCTGAATTGGTGAATTGATTCCACCTTGGGATGGCTGTGGCTGTCCTGACACCCTCCATCCCATTGTTCCCTCAGGTCTGCACCCAAATACAAGGGATTTTCCCTTTTCCTGCACAACGCCCTCCTAGACCTACAGCTGATCTCGCCTTCAGCTGATGCTCCCAAAGTCCAGGGGGCTAAAAAATGCATCTAAGTTGTGTCCTAGCATTCCTGATCCCAGTTTCAGCTGCTGTGGGCACAAATCTGCCATGTGCATTTACCTAGACCGCTTTTTGATGGCTTTTTTTCCTTGGTTTCCAGCAAGGTAAGAAAGTAGGAAAAGAAAAATAAAAAAATAAAAAGGGGAAAAAGAAAAGTAAATGCTGCGTTTTAACCTGGTGCTGCCCCAGCTGTCCCTGCACAGCTGAGGGGAGCTCTCCTTTCCACAGAGCTGGTCGCAGAGGGAAGAAACCACGAGGACACGGGTAGCACAGAGAAGGGGACAGAGGTTAATTTACCTGTTTGCGGTGCGTTAACCGCCTCAGGGTGGCAAAGCGGTGAAAACAGCGCAGCTTGGCTTCCCAAGGAGAGGGGAGCAGGAAGAGGACAGAAGAGAGGCAGTTAGACAACACACACCGAGCAGAGGGTGCACGGGGATGGGTCTACGCCACAGGAGCTGCCAGAGTCCAGGGCCAGGACCCAGAAAACCCCTGCCAGGGGTCTTCTGCAGGACCCTGGGCAAACCCTTAAATGTGCATGGGGTCTTGGTTTTGCTATGGACAAAATGCAGGGAGAGGGGTGTAGACTTAGCCCCTCAAGGCACATTTGGAGTATCCATGGCCACCTCGGTGAAGCTGGCATAATGCTGCGGAGTAAGGTGGCTCAGGACACAGACATGAGACTGCACCTGGTGCAGTCAGGGCAAAAAGTTATCCCGGTGTTTGCATCTCAGTCCTCACTCTTTTGCTGTGCTTGAAGTGGGAAAGCTGGGCACGGATTGCCTGCACTGGACAGCTGCAGGCTTTTGGGGCATCCCAACATCCTGAGCCAGCCTCATCCTGCTCCAAGCAGGCACCACCATGGGCAGTGAGTGCCTGCCCTTCCCCAAGGCTGTGTTTGCTTTGTGCCCCCAAAAAGCCTGGCCCTCCAGGGCTTCCAGCCACCAACCAGGTGGTGCTGGGACCAACAGCAGCTACACCTTGGTCTAGGGCTGGTTTTACACCTGAATGGGAGCTTGGACATTCGCTTGGTCCTACTTCCCAGCCGCTTTCCCCAGACCTTCTGCCCCCAGACAGCTTGAGCAAGGACCGCCGCTGCACAGCCGAGGGGGTAATGTGTGAAGACTGCCAGCAGGAGCAAGAGCAGAGGCAGAAAATGCAGGAACTGTAACGATGAGCTTGGACAGAACTCAAGGCAGGGACGTGGATGGAGTTTGAACAGAGTCTGTGTGCTGCAAGGGGGGTGGCTGCTCCAGGCTGGGGGCAAGGCCTCAATGGGCTGCACTGCACCCAGCAGGACCTCTCCATCCCTGCCCTCCTCCAGGAGAAGGCATCCTGCCTGCACTGAGGGAGCTGGCGCCTTACCTGGAGGCGATCGTGGTGAAGTACTCATAGGCATTCTCCTTGGTGGGCTGCAAGGATTTCAGCATGTAGCGAAACTCGGCGTCGTACCGCTTGTTAATATCATCGCCGATGATGGCCAGGCGCCTCCCCACCAGGCTCCCGGTGCTGCCCAGGGGAAAAATGGCATTACAGGCAGGCCAAGCTTCCCAGTAAGACCAGTAGCAGGTCTGTAATGGAGCCTGGCCTGGGGCAGGGTAGAGGGATGTGCGCGCACTTGGTGCCTGTGTTTTACCTGCCCAGCTCCTGCTGGATTTCCGCAATCTCCGGGTCCAAGGGCACTTCTTCCCCACTCTCTTCTCTCTCCTGCTGGTAGCGGTAAAAGGCATAGCTCCGAAACACCTCCTCGGTCTCCTGAACCACCTGGTCTTCTGAGAGAGACAAGGGGAAGAAAAGTTGAGGGGGCAGCTCACCTGCTCACTTTCCCCAAGTTGGAAAGGGATCAAGCCTTCTTCCCCAGCCTAAATTTGTGCTGGCCTGCTCAAACATCTCCTCTCTCCACATCCTGCATCCTTCCCCTCACCCTGCAGCCCCACGTCTCATCCCCAGCCCCTCTCCCTTGGGTGAGCACCCAAATGGTGTTTGCATTTTGGGAGGTCGCTGCTCTCAGCAGCCAGCCAAGCCCTCTGCCAGGGACCTGCACAGCATTGCAGGAGCCCCAGGATGTGACAAACACAGACAAGTTTGCCTCTTCCCTTGCAGGTGCAGGGGACAGGCTGGGGCTCACAGTCATAAGTGAACAGCAGAAAGTAACGCAAAAGCGATCCAACACGGATCAGTTCTCAGAAAGCTCATTTTGAAGCCAGACTTGTTTTTGGAGGGGCACAGGCCCGCATTTAGATCTTTTTTTTTTTTTTTTTGGCCAGACACACACATTGCTGATGTTCAAGCTCTCCCCATGTGGCAGCACCCCTCTGTAAGGGAACTGCTCGGCACAGACAAGTTCAGGAATCCTGGACCCAGACCCAAAGAGGCAGCAAAGCTCAATCAGTGCAGAAAGGCCTCCTCAGCAGATAACCCAGGGTTATTTCTATTTAAATGCCACCCACAATCGTGCCCTTGCATGGCATCAGCAATGACATGGTGACCAAAGGTTAAACTGGTCATTTTGGAATAACTGATAGTAATTCGGAATAACTGATAATAATTCAGTTGATTCAATTGCTCGCTGCCAGTCTCACCTACACCCATCAGCGACGAGGCCAGGGGAGGGTTAGCACCTTGTGCATGGGCTGCTGGCAGGAACAGAAAGATGAGTTTTTCGAATAACTCAGAAACCATAAACCAAAAAGGTGGCTCCTTATCTTGCACTCAAGCAGACAAACAGCCCAGCGATGGGTCTGAACACAGCTGTATGTGGACCCCCAGGCCCTGCGCTTTGGTAACGAACCCATGTGGAGACAACGAGCCCTGGGGACGGCAAGACTCAGGGCTGCGAGCCGGGGCTGCTGCTGGGTTTGGGTGCCGCAGCTTCCTTCCCTTGCTCTCGTAAACAAGTAGGGTTTGGCATGCCAGGTATTCGGGGTTCAGCAGGGGCAGGCACCCAGGCAGTCACGTCACCGGCTCCGACTGCGCGCGAAAACCAAGCTCAGGCAGGAAATGAGTCAGGAGTTAGCAGCGGCAAACCTGTGCCCGTCTGGATGCTGCTTGGGCTCAAGAACCACACGTGGGGCACAGGGGGAAATCCTTCGAGCAGAGGGCAGCACCTCCCTGTGCTGCTCGGGGATGGGAAAGGGTCTGGCCGTGGCTGGGACTTGGAGCAGGGAGCCCCCAGTAGGCATCCCGGTCCAAAGGTACCATGGTGACCGATACCTTATCTCATGCACTGCATAGCTCCTGGGGAAAGTACCCGGTCTGTCACGGGGTGTCTCTGATTAGAGCTTGGTTTCAGCTAGCCTGGGGAATGTATTCTCGCTGGAGAAACACTCAGGCTTACAGCACTGGTTTAGCAGCCCAGGATTTGGGGGAATTGGCTCTGAAGTCCAGTTAATGCCCTTCTTCCCAATTTCTTTTCTAAGATGCAAAATCTGTATGGGACAGAAATACCACAGGCACATCTGCAAAATGTAAGGGACAGAAATATCACGTGCACACCACATGATTCACAGACATTAAACAAGGTGCAAAGCACTGGGCACAGTTAAAGCAGCAGCAGGACAGCAGGACCCCGCAGACCTGCGGCTTTAGGTGACAGTTTTCTAGGTACACAGGAGCACACGACCATCAGGCAGACCTGCACCAGCAAGCAGGGCAGCTCATTGCAGCAAACCCAGCCAAAACCCAGCCCCGGCACCCCGGCACATCCACCCACCAGCCTGGGCACACGGTTTTCTGGCCACTTGTATTCCCAACACAGCGATGCTACGGGATGGTGACATCTCCATGGCCCCTGCGCAGCCCCAGGGAGATGGACCCAGCCCTGGGTAGGGTGGTGCAGGGACAGGAGAGGACCTGTCGTGTGGAGACTCGGGTTACAGGGAGCTTGGGCTGTGTAAATAAAGGTGAAGGGAAGTGACAAGCCCCGGTGGCTGTGTTTTCAGGGGACTGTTTTTTGTTTTGCGGGAGCAGGTTTATTTGGCGGTAAACAAATCCCACCTTACGAGGAGCCAAGCACGGAGCAGTAACCAGAAAACGAAACTGACTGAGTCACAGTTTCAGTGAGAGGCAGAGTAAACAAACTGCAAGAACAAAAGAGGAAATAAGCCTACCCAAAAATCCCTGCTTTTAACTATCCCAGGCACTATTTTTAGTAATGTGAGGACAGGCAGACTTTTTCTCCCAGATGCTGACCTGCGGCACCTCCTGGGACCACCTCTGGGTGTCCCCCATTGCAAGGACTAGGCTCTGGATCGGGATTTGCCACGTGGATGCTCAGGACCAGCAGTGCAGAGCAGGCTGGAGCTCCTCCTGCATCTCTGGGCTCCTGGGACAGTATCAGGGGGCTCGGCATCAGGCAGGCCCCGTGCTGCAGGGGAGGACTCTGCTCCGCTTCCCTTTTGCAGAGCAGTGACCCCATCATGCTCCATCCCCAGCACCCAAGCCAGACCTGCTCCAAGAGCAGCCCCTCGCCTGGATTCTGCTTTCTTTCTCACTGTTCCTATCTCCCGGGGAGCAGCTGGTAAAAACTATCAGCCTCACCAAAATCACCCCTCGGATGTCATTACAACTTAACAGCCCCGCTACAGGCTGCAATAGTGACAGATGCAACCTGTCAGCATCCCTTTTGAGCTCGGGAGACGGGCAATAACCACAGTAGCTGTCTGCACAGAGACTGATATCCAGCTGGGAAACATCGACTGGATCCCAAGGGAGAAGACAGCTTGGGGGACCAAGAACAGTCCCCAGAGGTTTTTGCCTCGAGGGGTTGCAGTTGCAATTGAGGTGTGGGAGGAGCAGCATCTGCATTAAGGGAGTTAAGCTAGCTTCCACCAGGCCAGGCAGCACCTCGTGTAACCTATCGCCTGTCATCAGCAATGCCATCTAGGATCAAAGGCTGATCAGCTTAAAAATGCATCGTGCTGGCATAATCCTGCACCTGAGATCAGAGCCTCCAGACAGGTAAATGAAAAACTGCCCTCCCCTGAGGCGTCTGCTCAGCACAGAGCAACTCCCCTTGCCCTGCTCTTTACAGCAAATATCTTCCCACCCATGTTGAGGAGCGAGATCCTCAAACAGCCACCACACAAAGCTACTGGGCAAACGCCCTTGGTTTTAGGATTGAAATTTCTCTATTTTTTAAGTGAGATTTTCTGGTCCAGATCCTGGACTGGAGTCAAGGAACCTGCTTTAGTTCAGGGGGTGCCACCCCAGCAGGGGCTGGGGGCTCCTGCAAGATTTTGCTCAGGTACTTTGCTGCCCAAGCTGAGACCTGTTCCATATTTGCTGATCTCTGGGACCACAAAGGGAGGCAGGGCCCGGTGCTCAGTGGGATGCCTGAGATGGGTGGGCATCAGCTCTGGCCCACCAATGTTTTTAGAAATGATTTTTTGGAGCATCCTTTTCAGGCAGGAATAAAGGAGCCATAAGGCACTTCCAGAACAGGGCTATTCCCCTGTGCAGCCGTAAGAAGGATGACTTTTTTTTTTTTTTTTTTTTTTTTAATGGAAATTTCATACTGATGGGAGATGCAGTTCAACAGGGAAATCCAATACTCAATGTCTGTTTGTTCTGGAGTTGGGACCTGCAGGGGCACCAGAGCAAAGAAAAGCATGTTCAAATGGTTTCAGGTGCTCTACAGAAACTATGAGAGCCTGAGCTTAAACAGACAGGTCACTGTTTTTTCTACTCATTTTGCAGGTGGTCTTGGAGATGAAGACATGGAGCTACTCACAGATGCATGACTAACATCTCTGAACAACTGTTTATCAATTCATCACTTCTTTCGCATGCAATGTCAAGTCCACAGCTAAGATAAACAACTAGGGACCAAGCCGTACACTTCTCTGAGTTTGTTATGTGAGTATTAAGCACACAAGCAAATGAGAAAGCCCAGGTAATCAGAGTAAGAGAGCAGTTGCCAGTTAAGCACTGCAAACTCTGAGTCAGATATCTGGGTTTTCCAGGCACAACCTGACACAGCAGACATCCTCGCAGAGCCTTCCTTCAAATCCCTGTCCATTTCCTTAGCAGTAGAAGAAGGTAGAGCACCTACACCTTTCTCAGCAAAGCGCTTTGGGATTCCAGCTAACGTGGCCCATATGGGAGCTAAGCGTGACCGCACTGATAGTATTTGCATCACATGGACTTGTCCTTCTTCACTGTAGGGGAACTACACTGCATTTTACACGACTACCTGCAGGTGTGAGGACAGCCGTGTCCAGGGGATGTCCCCTGACATGGGACGTTCCCCTGATCTGAGCCTCAGTACATTATCCCAACCATTCCCAGAGCTGTGCACACACCCTGACAACATGTCTGAACAGGGAAGTGCCACCAGCCCCATTTTACTGATGGGAAACGAAGTAGGGCAAGGTTAACGAGTTAGTTCTCTGAATTAGGAACTCCACTTCCTGAGCTCAGCTCAGTACTGTTGGTGCTGGGCCTCCCAGCCCTTTTGCAATGTTTGCTCCCCTTTGTGTGACTGTTCATGAATTACATTGTTCCCCCTCTTCATCACATACTGCCACAAGGCTCCTGCCTTCATCTACAAAACCCTAAAAATATGAGAAGTGTGGGTTGCCACCCAGCCTCGCAGAAACACCGGCATCTTGTCCCTGCCCTAAGCAAGCCCTGGTAAAACAAGGGATCAAGACAACACTCAAATCCTTGACCAGCAGAGAAATCCCTTCACTCCCTATGTATCCAAAGACAAACAAACAGGGCAAGCAAGCCCTAAATGAAAACCAGGCTTAATACCCGGTGGAAGAAAGCTTTCTTCCTGGTTGTCCCACAGCACGTATTGTTGGAAGCTGTGCATTTTTGCTGCCACCTGAGTCCATGTGCAGCCCATGTCCCTGAAGAGGTACACAGGGATCCTCCAAATTCCAGGTGGACCCCCGATTTTTGGGAAGCAGACGGGTGCCAGTACTGCCAGTAAGTGTTTGCAAACGTACAGGAAGCGTGACTGTAAAACTGTGTGGTTAGAGTTCAGGGCCCGGTCCTCTCGCAGGTTTTCACATCAGCATCTCATAGGCCTCAACAGGAAATCAGTATACGTAAACAACTGCTCTAATTTATTTATTTTTATGCCTTGTAGACTTTGGTAAGGGAAGGACAGTTTTTTTGTTGTTTTTTTTTTTTTTTTTTCTTCCCCCCCCCCCCCCCTCCTCCAATGTGTTCATGTGGGATTCAGAACAAATGGTACTCCGAGATGGAGAAGAGCCTGGGCTGTACCAGAATACAAACAACATTACCAGGCCCATAAACCAGCTCCGAGCTGGATCTGGACTCAAATACATAAACAGTTAGCTATAACTTCTAATCTCCAGTATTGACAGAGCAGCAGTGACTCAGCCCTATTTACAAGTCCACCTGCAAAACAGGTTAAGAAGTCACCCGTGTTGAACACCTCGCTGTGCAGCGGCATTTTATCAGCCGGGGACGAAACGGGAGCTGAGGCTTTTCCCAGCTTCCTTTAGGCCCAGTTCCCAGTTTCACTCATTAGCGGGCAATGCAATCACACCATCTGCTGGGTTTGGGGTGTACGGGGAATAGGAGGCACCACTTCTTGCCCTTCCTGAACCCAAACTTTTTGTTGCTGCCCTGACACAGCAGGGACCTGACGTGGTCCGGCAGCTGATGCTGCAGGACTGAAACTGCTCGGCACGGCACGTTCTCCTGCCTGCTTTAAACCTCAAGTACCTTTCGCTCACTTGTGTTGGCGGAAGGGAAAGTAAATGACACCCAGCACCTGCGGCACATCGGGCAGCCAGCTGGGGCAATTCACCCCATGCCCAAACCTCCATGCCTGCACCCAGCTGGCAGTGGACCCCAGCTCTCAGCACGCTGTTTGTTGCATGCTTTGCAAGCCCCCTTGCTGCCCACTGTGCTAGCCCAACACCAAGCATCTCCCAAAAGCTCTGAGTGTGTGAACTATGGAGTTCAGTTCTGCATAGATGGACGGAGCTGATTTATTATCCCAGCCCGGCAAAGCCCTCGGAAGCATGAAAAACCATCTTTTCAAAGAAACACAGCAGGAAAACAAACAAACAAACAAGCAAACTAGAAAACCACAGCTGAATGAATATGCTTCCTGCCCCAGCCCCCAATAGCACATCCCCTTTTTTACCTGAATTGAGCTCTTGTGACAGTCTGCGCCCATTGCTGCCCCGGCGTCCGTGGGCCCTCGGTGGGTCTCCGTCGTTCCCTGAGGCCATCGCAGAGATGCTGGGGAGGATCAGCTTTACCTGGAGAGGGGACAGAGGACGTGAGCCAGGGTATGGCCCATCAGCAGTGACAATTGAGACCTCTTGCTCCTTCCCACACCTCTCAGGTCAGCATCACAGAGTCAAGGGCTCAGAGAAGCACTGCCTGCTTTTATCTCCATGAACAGCCTGGCTCCTCCCTTCCCCGCACTTGCTCCCTCATGGTCACACCGAGTCCCTTGGTTAGATTTCTCCTCTCTTCCCATCAAGATGTTTGCAGACAGTAATACGCCATAACAGGAAAGTCACCCAGCGCCCTACCCCGCTTCCCCACCCTTGCTGGAAACCTACTGGCTGTCCCAGGACCCAGCAAGTGCTTCTCCAGCCCAGACAACAGCATCATCTACAGCAGCTTCAGACTGGGAAGAAAGCAAAACCCCAGCACCAAGAGCTGCAGGGTTGCCGGGTGCTGAGCCACTGCGTCCCCACTGCAGCCAGCCCAAGCCATGGCCACAACTGCTCAAAAGCAAACCAAGCCGTGCCCACAGCCAGCTGCCCTAGCAACACACTGATTCCCCTTTGCAAGCACCTCTGGCTCATTTTCCACAGTTTCTGACAGTCTTTCTTTTCCTATACCCAGATTGCCTAGCTTCCAGTTCCTTATGTCTTCCCAGCTCCTCTCTGAATAAGAAAATTAAACCAAGTGCCCAGTTCCAACTGCCCCCGAGCTTCAGAGGCGACCTAAAACCATACCTGTATTTAGGGCTCTGCAAATTTCTCAGCAGCAGCTTTTATCCCCTGCTCATCACACTGACATCACCCCCGGTTCGTGCAGAGAAGGAAGTGAGGCCGCCCGCTTAGGTCGGGATTAGATCACGGCGGCGGCTTGCCTTTTGTTCAGCATGCCAGTACATGTTCCCCCAGCCAGGCCTTCTATAGGGCTGAGCTGGTGGGTTTTTCTGATTTGCACCAGCTTTAAATTCGTGAGGACACACTGACACTCAAAAGTTTAAATCAAATTCTGGCCAAAAATAAATAATGAAAAAAAAGCGTGCTGGTTTCAGATAAATAACCGCCTACATCAAGCTTAGGAGTGCAACACCTGGGCCAAGCTTACAGCCTCACATTGATTATTCAGAAGAGAAAAACGGAGATCATAAAACAGATTGTGAAGTGCGGTATCCAGCCAGGTTGGGATGAGGGGCTGGAAATGCAAAGTTTATCAGCCTGGCTTCGAAAGTCCTCGCGTATTTGCATATCTACAGCCAGGGACTCTGAGCCCTGGTGACACACAGATGGAGGTGCTGTTTTTTCCTACACGCCTCCGAGGACAGGATTTCCCTTTTCCTCCCCGACCTCATACATCGCCATCCAAGGAAAAATTGAAAACATGCTGAGGACCAGGGGCGGCAGGGAGCCAGGCTGCGGAGCAGAGGAGGGACGGATGCGGCGCGGGCAGCTCGGCGCAGCAGATGCACGCTCAGCGAGGCTGAAGTTGCAGCCCACCTCCCATCTGAAGGCTTCAAAGGGAAGCAAGAGCAGACTGGGAGCAGTTCTCTGTCCGTTTGTGGGTAACCAAAGCAGGAGGAATTCCTTCCGTGTCTCGCAGTGCTGCAGCCCGAGACTGCGCTTAGCACGGTGCTGGTCATGGACACATCCAGCCAGAGTTTAATCGCCTCTGGAGCTTTTACAGCACGGGCTTGTCGATGTAGCCGGCCATATTTCACGTGGACCCACTGCCTCTAGCCAAACCTCAACCACCAAGAACCGTCAATTTCTGATGTGGCTCCGACTGCTCCATCTGAAGGATGTCTGGGGGAACTCCCAACTCCGGAGCCTGCGCCGCAGCTGACTCATGTGTTGCTTCGCACTTGTTGTCTGCCAAAGCCTTTGGAAGCGAGTGTTGCAAGCTGCGACTGGGGCCATAGAGGAACTTTCATTTTCAGTTTCCCTCTCAATATAGTTCCTTGCAGCGCTTTCTTCTCTCGCACTGCGGGGCACCGCAGCCCTCCTGCGCACATCTGGGACCGGCGGCTGTGTCCCCATCCCCTGCGTGTGCTGAGGGGCACCCTGCTCCCAGATGGGACCCGAAAGTCCCACTCCTGAAAACTAAATGCATTTCTGAGCTAGCTGGCTGCCCGCCTCTGCTGGGGTCAGTGCCTCAGCCTGGCCTCTCCGTTACCCAGAGCCCTCGTTCCTCCTGTTTCCTCATCGCTGCCGCTTTGCTTTGCCCCATTCCCCTTGGTTATGAGAACGCTGGGCCAGGAGAAAGCAGGGAGGGTGTGAAGGAATATTACGACACCCAGATGCTTAAAGACAGCCCAAGGCAGCAGAAAATGAAGGTTCTCCAGGGCTCAGGACACGGGGCTCAGGAAAGGGCACAGAGAGGCTGCAGGGCGCTAGGAGTGGTGTCTAACTCAGCCAGAGGACAATTCACCTCCACCCTGACATTTTGCTCTTGTAGGAGGCCACAAAGGGTTAAAAGGAGCAGATAGCACCTCGGCTGTGGATTTAACAACACCTCTGACATGGCACAGGAGCCTTATCTTTATTAACGAGCACGTGCCAAAGGATCAGCCTTCCTGCAGGCTTCCCTCATAAAAAGACCTTTGCCTCAACCGTTCCTGGGTTCGCCCTCCCTCACTGTGCTCTAAGGTCTCTGACACACTTCCTGAGCGCCCCCCGGACGCGTTCATTGCTCAACTTCTCCCAGTTTCTCTCCCAAAGGACAGTGCCGGGGTAGCAGGGAGATGCTGGGGACGGCCCAGTGAGGGAGGCCGATTTGTGGGGTGCAGGAAGGCAGGGGACCCGCAGGAACAGGGGGGGCACAGCCCCAGCCCCTGATGCATTATGGAAATGCCATTCCAGGAAATGCACGGAGTGTCCCCTGGGAGAAGCATTTCACATGCCTGGCCCCCAGCCCGTGCAGCGATCCCACCAAAAAGCTGCAGGACCAGAGGACCCCAACCCCTGCTTGCTCAGCACAGAGCCCCCCCCGGAGCCAGCAAATGGGGGAAGTTTGCCCAGTTTTGTGTTTTCCCGTGCCCACCCAGCCCTTGAGCCCCACGGCCGCAGCTGTCGGGGATGGGGGCCTTGCAGCCACCCCCCCGTGTCCTGGTGGTGCTGAGCAGGAAACCGTGCAGCTGAGCCCATGGGGCCACACGTGTGATGCCTGGGGCTGAGGTCACGGCTCGAAACGGAGCTGGCCTGATGTCACCACGGTCCCCAACCTGGTACGGCACAGCTCTGGTCACCGATGGCCCCGAAAAACCCCTCTGCCCCACGCTTCCCAGCACCCTACGCTCAGCATGGGGGTGCCGGGGAGGCTGTCACCGCCGTGGCCTCACAAGGGAAGAAAAGGGGGAGGAGAAAAAAAAAAAGAGAGGAGGGGGAAAAAAGAAAAAAAAAATGGAGAAAATATCACCAAAAGAGGCGATGTTTGCGCTTTGGGGCAGCGCTCAGCACGGAGCGAGACCTTTCAGCCCTGGCTCGGAGATCATTGCCCGCTGTATTACGCCGTGTAGTTCAAATCTCCCGCACCAGGAGGGCGCAGGATGAGGCCCCGGGACTCTGTCCCCCCCTTCCCACCTCCCCAGGGTCCCCCCGGTGCCTTTCAATCCCCCCAGCCCCCGGCAGCGCTCAGCAGCCCCGGCCTGGGCGGCGGGGGGGCGGGGGAAGAAGCATCCCGGAGAAGGCTGGGGGGATCCCCGCTACTCACCGGCTCCCGGCAGGGTCCAGGGGGGCCGGGGGGGGGTCCCGGGGAGCCCTAACGCATCCCTCCGGGGAGCTGCTCCATCCCCACCGCTCCCTTCCTGCCTCCTCCCCGGAGCGCAGCGGCGCGGCGCGGGGGAAGGAAGCGAGCAGGGCCGGGGAGGAGGAGGGAAAAGAAGAAGAGAGACCGAAAAAAAAAAAAAAAAAATTAGAAACCCAACCCCAGACCATAGATGCAGAAGCGGAGCCGGGCAGGGCTCAGCTCAGCTCCCTCTAGAGGCGCCCTCCCCGGCCGGAGCGTGGGAAAGGGGCTGCGGCAGGGCTTTGAGCAGCGCCGTGCACCCAGGGGATGCTCCTCGGGGGTTTGGGGGGGATTTGGGGGACCCCCCAGGCTGGGGGCACCCCCCGGCTGCGGGACACTCGGGGAAGTTCTGTGGGTGCTGAGCCCAGCGTTGTAGGGGTGGTGCGATGCTCCTCGGCACCCTGCTTGCTGCGATTCCCTGGGTGTCTTCTGCACCCCCTGGGGTCTCCAGTGGGGTTTTTTTGGCCTTTGGGAAGGCTGCCAGTTCACCCTCCGTCGGGTTCCCCCGGCAGGCAGGACTAAGAGCTGTGTTAAAGCCCTCAGACCACTTCAAGTTTCCAGGAGGGAGCTTCTCTTTTGGGCCTCCAGGCCAAAAGGGTCAGTGGTGGCAGAGGTGTCTTGCACCTGGGAAAGCTGAAATCCATCGAGATTAGGAAAAAACAAAAAACAAAACAGGGTGGCTGGAGGAAAGGGTGTGATTCACCCCAGAGACCAAGATAGCTCTCCAGGGGGTGGCTATTTGGCTTGGCCCCAAAGCTGCCCCAGCTTCTTCCCCAAGGAGGCTGCTAAGAGCTTTGCTGCTGGGGCTGCGAGCTGCCAGATAAGCAGGGGTTTGGGGCTGGTTTGAATGCTTGATTGCTAATTATCCAATTACCTGCCTGCCCTGTGGTAGGGGCACTGCTCATGCCCTGGGACAATGCGGCCTGTGGGATGTTCCCTGCCCAGGGGAACAGAACGAAAGGATTTGATGAATCCCTGCTGGAGGGTTCCTCTGCTCCCCCAGCCCCAGGCTGTGCGCGTGTTGCCCCCCTCGGTGCCATCCTTTCCCCCAGCTCGTTTCAGAGCCCAGCTCCGTGTTCTGGGGCCGTTTGGAGCCGTTGGATTTGAATCCCGAGCCGTTGTGCCACCGGCCGGCCCCGCTGCTGGTTCTGGCACCGATGGATGCCCCGCAGGCTGTGCCCAGCCGTCCCTCCCTGCTCCAGCTCCTCAGGGGGCTCTTTGGCTACCACCGAAGCGCTCTGGGGACACAGGGGCCCAGAGCGGAGCGCCAAGAACCAGGCACCACCAGGAACCCCGGCGGCTCGCAGGGAGAGCGGGTCTCACCTGCCCGCAGGGAGCCCAGGGGCCAGCAGCGCCCGTCCTGGGAGCCCCTGGGGGATGCGGAGAGGGAGGGGATGGAGATAATGCTGGGGGAGCTGCGGGAGCTCAGCCTGGAGGATTCCCTGGGGAGCAGCCGGAGCTGCCTGAGTGCCAGCACCAGCAACACGGAGCTGGAGGTGGCCCAGAAGGATGCAGCCGGCGGGGTGGCCTCGGCAGAAGCTTTCGGGGACAAAGCTCTGGAGATGTAAGCATGGGGAGGGGGTGGCATGAGGCCACAGCCGCTTCAGTGCCGTGTCTTTGTGGATGCAGATGTCCGAAGGGATACGGTGAAGCCCTTTTGGCTGCATCAGCCTCATCAGATCCCAAGCAGGCGATGCTTTGCAAAAAGCTGCTCGGTTGGATATCATAAACAGCCAGTAGCCTTTTAAAAAAAATATTATTATTACTTTTTGCTACTTAGAACACTGAAATGAGCCCAGCACTCCCAGTGACGCCCCATTTGGCTTCCCGAACCTGTGTGGTGTTTCAGGGTGTCCTGTACCCCCAGTCCGGCTCCGTTCCCTGAGGCTCCCCAGGTTGCTCCCTACATACGGTGGCACCCATCAGGAACCTCTGCACCCATCAGGAGTCTCTGCACTCCTGGGCCTCTCCTGGCTGCTGGCAGGGTGCAGTCGGGTCCAACTGAGTTGCTAGGGGGTCCGAAATGGCCATGCTGCTCCTGCCTTTGTTCAGTCATGCCTAATTCTGCCTTGCCCCCCAGGGATGGGCTCCTCCAAGGTCTGGGTGCTGCTGCTGAAGACGTTACGGGCTCTGCAAGCCCCAAGCTGATGTTTTCTGCGGGCTTTGATGCTGAATGGGACAAAGGGCAGCTCCTGAAAGGTGAGAGGGTGGCTTGGAGGGAAAGGAGCCCCCAACTTCCACATAAACCTGATGGCTTGGCAGCTGGCTGGTCTCAGGCACCGGTAGCCCTTCTCTGGGTCTGTATGCTGCTTTTTGGGGTACAAGCCCAGGGGCTAGTGCTGCGGGCTGCCTGCTGGCTTAATGCTGGCGTCAAAACCATGTGTTAGAGGCTGCCAACCAGGGGGATACCCCCAGGGAGCCAGACCACCAGGGGAGTACCCAAGGGCTTGAGCAGAGAGTGCTGAAAATCACCCAGGGGTGGGATGGGATGGGGCCCCTCAGCCTGTTTTCCACTGAATCCAGTGCCAGGCATGCGCAGCAGCAGGTCTATTTGCTTTCCTGCTACTGGAGGACCTGGACTTGGCACAGCATCCCCTTTGAAATGTTTGATTGCCGTGCCAAAGGCAGCATGGAAGGGAGGAGGCAGCTCTGGGGAGTCACTGCTTTCTCTGGGCTTGTCTTAAACAGCAGGTCAGGGTGCAGGATCCTCCAAAGCAGAGCTCCCCCTGTGGAACAGGCTCATCAGCATGAACAGACTGCAGTGGGCTTCGCATAAGGTTGGTGAGAGGACGTGGAGCGTGGGGTGAAGGTGGTGAGAAGGATTTTTGGGCCAGTCTAAGTGCCCTCAGACCTGAGAAGAGATGTAGGGAGGGATCAGCGTGGAGGATGCTGGCACTGCCCAGGCACCAATGCATCGGGGCTGTGGGCTCTCAGGGGTGTCCCTGAAGCTCTTCTGCACCCCCATGTCCTTTCCAGCTGAGCAAGGAAATGGGCTCAGGATGCTGAAGGGCTGTGATGGGCATTGGGATATTTGCTGAAAAGAGGTGGATGGGTGGGAAAAGGGGCTAGCAGCAAAAGCCAGGCCTTTGTGAATCCCTTCCTGGTCATTTTACAGCCCCCACTGTGACTGTGGTTATTTAATTGGGGCAAATTGTCACCCAGCAGCCCTGGAGTGAGCTGCATGTGCAGAATTATCTTGCTATCTGACAATCCTGTTGCAATAACTTACCTAACACATTTATCCCAATTAGAACAAGAGACAACCCTACAGACTGTGTCTTCATCTGAGATAGGGGTCTGGCTGGAGATGCAGGTGTTTTCCCCTAGTGTCTGCAGGACAAAGTGAGGCCACGGGTGGAGGAGGGTGGGTGTCTCCAACCCAGACAACAAAACCAGGGCAGGTTTGTGGCAGAGGCACAAACCTGGAGCAGAGTCGAGCCTCCAGCTGCGGGGCCAGGGCTCAGAGAGGTGTCAGTGTGGGACAAGGGGGAGCAGCAGGAAGGAGCTGGGGTGTTGGAGGGCTTGTGCTTTAATACAGCTTTAATAAACCCACTCTGTCAGAGCGTGGCTGTGAACGGTGCAGCACGGAGACACCAGACAAATCAGGCCCCCTCTCTGCTGGCTGGTGCAGCACATTAAATCAGTGCAGAAGCGGTCGATGGTTTGTTCCAGGCAGCAGAGGGGGACTCTGGGGCAGTGTTTTAACAGCAGTCTTGGGGAACTGTCTGAACCCATTAGAAAGTTTATTTTATTGTTATTTATTTTTAATAGATTTCCTTTTCCAGCCAGCATAACCATGCTGTAGATCCTGCCACTGCCTGGAGAAATAGCGAGAGCTAAGTTAAGGGTTAGGGTGTGGGAGCAGGGAGCCAAACTTCTGCTGGATTTTGTCTCTTGTTCCCTGTGTGACCTGAGGCCAGCCTCTTCCCCTGCTTGCCTCAGTTTCCCATCCTTACCAGGAGAGATCCCCTCACCTGCGTGAAGCACTCCTGAGATGGATGGTTGGTAAATCGGCTCGGTGGTGGTGGGGAAACCTAGCATTTTTTCATCACAAACAGCCGCTGGAAATGGCGTTATATCGGAATCAAGCTTGTGCGGAGGCATTTTATCAACCCTGATGGCCTTTATTTCCATTTTTTCCCTGCAGCCTCACGCCTCGGGCAGCTCGCTGGGACTGGAGAGCGAAGAGGAGCCGCTTTTGGAGGCGGCTGACAGCAGTCCCGCGACGCTGGAGCTGCGCGCAGAGCCCCGAGCCGCGCTCCCTGCCTACAGGTGGGCTCCCGGCCCCGTCCTGCTGGGGGGCACCCCGATATCCTGCCCCCCCGTTGTCAGCCTGCGGAGCAGGGCAGCGGCATCCCCTCGCGGCACCAGGTGGCACTGTCAGCCTTCAAACCGTGCCGAGCCGGGCTAAGGCAGCCGGGCTGCCGCGGACACGCGTGGGGCCACGCCGGGTGCCCGCTCCCTGGCTGCGGGGAGCAGGGGTCAGCAGGGCTGGGGCGCATCGAGGGGCACTGATGGGTGCACCTGGGCCATGCAGGCTACGTGGCATGCCTTGCGTGGCTGTGGCCGTGGAGGAAGGCTCGTCTCCCCCAAATTCTTGGCCGAAATGGGACTCGCACCCCGCTGCGGTCAGCCTGCTGTGCAGCACGGAGCCTCCATCCGGCTCAGCACAGCCTTGTTTAACTGGCCAGGATGTGACTAAGGGCAAGTCGCCGTGCTCCAGGGGAGCCTTTCCCAGCAGGGTGAGGAGGCAGGAGGATGCTGAGGCCGGAGGTGCGATGCTCCGGCTCCCCATGGCATGCAGATGCCACCCAGACCCTGTGGGTGTCTCCATGCCATGTCCATCACAGCTGTGCTGTCTCTGGATGAGGAAAATACGAGGCTTGAGGCAAGGCACTTCCCAGGCACACCGGATTTATCAAATTGATTAAAGAAAGCCCAACATCCAGGCCTTGTTCCTGCAGCAGCTACTGGTGCGTGGTGGAGGTTAATCAAGCAGCTTGCTTGCTGTGTCCCCAGAACCCGGCGTGAGCCAGCTTGTCTGTTCCAGGCACTGGAAGAGCTGGGATCTGTTTAGGACAAAATAACTTATAAATACACCTCCTGATTGTTGTATAACCACGGGAAGGGGGCACATTTGGCATGGATCTACCTCTGATGATTCTGTGTGTGCTCTGAGTTTCATCATCTGGGCTGCCCGCAAGCAGGGAGCAAAGAAACCCCTGGTACCTGTTCCTCCACCCCGTCCTCATCATGGCCCTATTCTAGCCAGACCATTCCCTCCAACTTTGCCTGCTGGATCTGAACCATTTCAATCAGCGGAGTTCCCGTCCCTGCCCTCACTGTGGTCTCCTGGGTCTTTTTTTGGCACCCAGGGAAGCAAACCCATCTCCTCCTGGCTGCGAGGGCTCCTGCAAGCAGCAAGAAAACTCTCCGATCCTTGGCACGTCAGCCACGGAGAGTGGTCAGCATGCCGGCAGACCTCGCAGCAGGCAAAAAGCTTGGGACAACCTGATTATAGGGTCCTGCGGGTCTGTGCTGGTGTGACACAGCAGTTGGTGCCTGTGGCCAATTCCCGCTGCGAGGACACGTTCAGAGCATTGGTCTAGTTTGCTGTCGTACACAGGGTGACTGCTTTGACATATTTCTTTCTTCATCCAAGGTTTTCTGAAGACAGACTGGGAGAAACCGTTGGCTGCTTTGGGAGAAGCCGGGTGGAGCTGGGAGCAAGCAGCACAGGAGCCCTTGGATAAGGATGAGGTTGGTCAAGGGAAAAATACCCTCAGTGCGCCATCGTGGGGCATCTCTCCTGTGCTTAAAAGTGCATAGTGTCAGCTCCACAACCCTGTGCTGGTAAAGCTGGGGTTTTCTGTGGAAACAACTGCACCTTTCAGCGAGGTCAGTTGTCAGCTGAGCCTAGTTTTAAGGCTCTGCCTTTGAGCAGTGTGGCTCTGCGCTCCCTGCCTCAGTTTCCCCTTTCCTACAAGGCCACACCAGCTCCTGCCTGGTCCTGCAGGGCTCAGTGCTCTTTTCCCAAATGCCTCTGAAGATCAGCATGCTCCTCCTGAAGGCTGGGACAGCCTCAGAGAGAGGAAAGAGCGGCTTCCTCCGCTCTGCCCGCAGGAAGAGCGCGTCTGCGAGGCGGGGAAGCGGGGTGCCGTGAGTCGGGTGTGTGGGGTCCCTGCACAGCTTCCCCTCCCTGCCCTCGTGCCAAACCCTGTTGTATCGCCTTGCCTTCAGCAGCTGTGACAGGGGGATGGGGAACTCCTAAATATTGCTGGAAAAATGTGTGGAGGCGTTTTTTTTTGGTCTCGCACCGTGCGGGCCAGGAGTTCTAGCGGGTTGTTTGCTCCGTTTTTTTTTTTTTTTTTTTTTTTTTTTTTTTTTTTTTTTTTTTTTTTCCTCCTCCTTGCTTGGCTTTTTCTGCTGCCACCTCACTCTGCAGTGCGTGGGCAGGCACGGGTTTCTAGCTTTTAGGAAGGCTCCCAGAGCTTAACGGGGACACTGGAGTGTCTCCGTCCCTCCCTTGTGAGGGCATGGGGCTGATTCTTGAGCCCACAGCAGCTCCTTTTGGCTTCCAAGGGGGTGTCTGCCAACAGATGCCCATTCACAAGGATGGTCCACAGGCAGATGAGGCCTGAAGGTGCAGAGCCACTCGACATCACCACCCTGATGTGTACCCATCTCTCCTTCCCGATATCCAGCGCCGGGCAGAGATGAGGAGCAGCCACTGGTGGAGCCGCCTGCACCACCAGCCCTCCTGGAGGAGACCCCAGCGCATCCCCTCTGTCCCCCGAGGAGCCCCTCTTCAGATTCCTCCTCTTCTTCCCCCCTGTTTGTCTTTCATGCACATGCCCCGTTTCCTTCCTGCTTTCTCCCGTGCCCAGACTGGCATGGACAGGTTTGGTTTGAAGTTTTTTAGATTCAACATTTAGTGTGAATAAATTGTTCTCACTTCTCTCTCTGATTATTTACTTTCCCTTATTAAACAATTCTGTGTCAAATTACTTTTCCTTTCTTCTTTTCCTCCTGCCCTCCAGCTTTTTTTGTGTCTTGCACATTATTCTGTGGCTTTTAATGCTTTTATTTATTAATATTTTAATCTGGGAGTAAGAAGAGGCAGGTCTGGCTCTGTACCTCACCTGCTGCAAAAAGAGGGGCGAGATCCTTCGGCCTGTGGTTGTTCCCCTCTCTGGGGCTGAGAGGTAACGCTGACCTCATACAGGGTGCTGGTGAGGGGCTCCCTGTCCCCATGCAGTGGAGAAATACCACCCTGCTCCTTCATTTACCCTTTGGGTGCCTGGGATAAGCATCCCACCCCGTCCACCTCCACCCCCGCTTGCTCCGTGCCCACCCATGCACGGTGCCGGTGCATGCCGTGTCCTCGCTCCATCCCATTCCCTGTGGCCATCCCGAGACATTTGGCAGCACCAGGCGCTTGAACCTGACCTCGGCAGCGATTCCCAGTGGCTCAGTGATGACCGGGCTGCGCGAGCGGGGCTGGAGGAGCTGCTGGCAGCCCGGCTCCTGCTAATCTGGGAATTGTATGCCAGGAAGCACACACCCAGCCGACCTGCCCCAGACAAAGCCCGCCGTGTATGCGCCCGCTCTCCCCAGGAGTTCCTCTGCACTGCTCGGGACTATTTCTGAGTGGTCCCCAGTGAGAGGCCACGCTGGCTCCCTCCCTGGACTTCCCCCGAGGGTTGGGCACCTGCATTGGGTGCAGCCCCGGAGCTCGGCCCTCCTGCAAGGAGCCAGGGCTCCTGGCATGGCTCAAGATGATCTCACAGCCATCTCACACTCCTGCCGGTCCCTGGAGCACATCACAAAATGGGGCTGTGGCACCTAAACTCTCCTGGATAGCCTGGAACGTCCCATGAGAGATGAATTCCCTCCCTGATTGCCTCTGGGGTTTTTACTCTGGATCCTAACAGTGGCAAATTAACCAGAGCCATCATTAATTTCTTACTAAATTGGTTTGGCAGAGCTCTTGTGGCAATAGGTTGTTCCTACATTGCCTTTCTGGGTACCAAAACTCTGTCCTTGACACATCCTAGAAGCCTTGAGCTCCAAATAACCTTGACTTCTGTATAAAGCAGCCTGAGATTTCCCAGAGAAAAGCGCTATATAAAATGCTGGTATTATTAGCAGTCTCCCTCTGCCAGGTCATATGTCAGACACCAGCGCCCAGCTCGGAGGTGTTAGGAGGAAGGGTTTGCCTTGGCTGACTCACTTCAGAGCAGCTCGTTTCAGGGTTACGTGCACCTCCCTGGGAAGCAGCTGGTGTCATCTGCCAAATTGGGTCTGGCAGAGATGTCAGAGTAATTTCCACAGCATCCGAGCATCCCTGGTCAGTGCAGCCCTTGTTCCTGTGCATGGATGGGACATGGAGCCATCCTCGCTGAGCCGTCCTCAGCGCTGCTCAGGGCAGGGCGGCGGAGGCGAGCTGGCTGGGTTGTTCTGCTCTCCCCTTCGAGGGCAAAACTGGGCCCATCGCCTTGTCAAGAAGCTGCACGTTCACGTGATGCTCCCACATCCTGCTCGAGGTATTTTAAGAACGCTGTGTACAAACACTGACGAGGTGCTAGGGTAAGCTAAGCTGCTCGCAACCTGTGCAAGGTAGAGAAGCTGCTGCAAACCTCGTTGCTTTCCCAGGCACTGACGGCAGAGTCAACAGCAATGCCAGGGGGCTGGAACTGCTGCAGCTTCTCTGGCTGCAGAGATGGATGCGCTGGTGCGACTGCCCTAGCACCCGGAGCCTCAACCCAATTTCCTTCGGTGCAGCCGTGCTCTGAGACACGAGGTCTCACTCTGCTTATTCTGGGTCTGCGATAGCACCACAAAGTCCCTGCTGTGGTCTCCTTTGCGTGAGATGCTGCACCAAGATGGAGCGAAATAGATGGCCTGCGCCTGGAATAACTTTCGGTCTGAGATTTCCAGGTCTCACAAAGCTGTCGTAAAGTTGCACTACAAATGTGAGACACTCAGATATTCCAACGAGATGAGCCAGCGTAATAGGATATTTTCAATGAAATATTAATCTGGATCCTCGGCCTCTGAAAGGGATAGAGCTCTGCTGGCTTCTGTGGACTCACACTAATTTATTTTTTATTAAGACCCATTTGTATTGTGGTGGCGGCGAGGAGGTTCTAGGAGATCGCCTCCAGCCTGAGATCCCATTATTTCAGGTGCTCCAAAATCACAGAACAACTAGACAATCTGTGCCCCAAATTTGAAACCACCAAGGACGTAGCCTGGTATTTCTCAAAAACAAAGCTGCTCTAGCACACACAGCATTTCCTCTGTGCAGGGCGTCTGCACACACTTAGGCTCTTCCCTCACAATTCAGCCCAGCCTCAAAAGTCCTCTCTCTGCTGATGGTATCACGGGGCTGTGAAAGAGATTGTCATTTCATCAACAAAGAAGTCTCAGAGTCCCAGACAAGATGGGAGAAATATTTGTGAAACAAAGAGTCCATTTTCAAGGAAATCATCTGTCTTGTGCAGCGAATGAGAGAAATGATTCAAGCTCCGGAGGCGAGCGGCTGAGGCAGCCTGTGGGCAGGAATTTCTCAGGCCACGGGCTGACCGGTTCCCCTGCCTCCTCCAGAACCCAGAATGGAACCCAGGGCTGCATTTACACGCAGATGTAATTCCTGCTTTACACTCAGAGGTTTGAGTCCCTTTGCAGATGCAGAGTATAGATGCACCTACTTCTGTCCGCACCCCTCCCAGGGGAACTCACTGGGCTTGTGCAATGGGGCACACACACTGGGGTAACCCAGACACACAAAGCTGAGCCCCAGAGATGCTCCTGGCTGGGATAAGGAACAACGACTGACCCCATCAGAAAAATCCCCAGGTTTTCCAGCACACACGTCCTTCACGGGGGCCGGGTGCTGGAAGTGGATTCGTGCTGCTCAGCTGGGCTGGGCACACTCCCTCCCAGCAGCATGAGAGCATTTTGCTCACCAGAGCCATGATTTTGATCAAAGGAAACGTTAGTCATTGGAGAGCTGAGCCTTTGGTGTTAAAATTAAATGCTAGACAGTAAACTGGCATCCATGATAAAGAAAACTCTGCTTTACCAGCAGGGACGTGCGTTGTGTCCCAGTTTAAAAATGCAACAAGGCAATTGTGTCCTGCCTCTGTGTGTGTTTTTCATTAGCTGTACAAAATCGGTGTTGCTCCTGGGACAGCCTGGGCAGATATTTAATCCATCCACTCCCCAGTTGTGCCCCATGCCATGAGCCGAGCCCCAGCCAGGGGGCTGATGCCTTTCGAAATCGGGGCCCAGCTGCTGCTCCGAATCAGGCAGGAAGGAGCAGCATCTGCTGCAGCATGTAAGAGAGCTTTGGGGTCTGTTGGTGGTGTATAAAACCCAATATAACATTACCTATAATTTTTAAAGCCAGCTCCAGTCCTGCAAACAAAATACCTCCAAGGTCCCCTTCTCTGTTCTTTAACAGCTATAAAGTGTTGCCAACTAGTCCTCTCCTCTCTCGGCTGGGTTTGTAGTATCGGCACAGCCTCTGGATCGATTTACACGTCCAGGCAGCAAACAGTCGCTCCCACCCTCTCCAGTCCCATATCCCACGGCTCAGCGGCCGCGGGGTGACTCAGCAGCGCGGAGCATGGGCATGACTAACTCTTCCCTCCTCAGCAAACAGGGATTTCGGGTCTTTGTTCAATGCATTCCTCTGTGCCGGTGGAAGCTGCCTAGGAACCACCCCAGCCCAGCAGCGTGACTCAGCCCGAGGAGGCGCGCGCCGATGGCCGGGGTGTGAAGACGCCAGGGTCCTGCGGCACCGTGGCTGCGCCAAGCAGGCAGAGCAGCAAAATACCTCCCTGGTGCTCCTCAAGCACACCCAGCAACTCTTAATCTCACGAATGGATGTTCATTTTTGGTGGCCTGTCCCTTGAAATAACATCTCAGGCTGCCAGCCTGGTTTGCTGGTAATCCTCCCGGTGCCATTTGGGCGGCTTCCTCCAAGTGGCTTTTGGAGCTGCTGGGAGGGTTTGCCTGCCACAAAGCTGCACAGCTTCTCTGTGTCTGGCTTCTCTTCACCCCCCCAGCACAGTGAGGTTTTGGGAGCGAGGATCTCATCCCTCACCCGAGACACCTGTGGAGACGTGCCCAACGAGACACCGTTACCGCACACCTGATCTTCCTCTTCTCTCTATGCTGAGCAGGTTTTAAGCAGGAAAAATCCAAAAACTTTGGTCCAGCAACACCCAGGAGTGATGAAGCGAACCCAGCCCTGAGGGCTTTAACTGCAGGCGTGCCTTTAAAGGGAGGGTGCTGGAGGGGGGAGGTATTTTATATGGGGCTGGAGGGGTTGCAGCTCTGGGGTGGATGTGGTTTGTGGTGCTTGACTCTAAGCAAGGACACAATGGGTCCTGAACTGTGAGTACCCACCCTGTGGGGTCTGACACTGCTCTTTCTGAAGTAGCTGGTATGTTTGGGTTCTGCTGTGTTGGGATGCATGCATGGGGTTGTGACTTTGGAAAGCTTCCCCTTGCCCTGTGTAGGGCTTTTGGGGCTCATCTGAGAGAGGAGCCTCAGCTGCACCCAGCTGGGCCCCTGAGCCTGTGTACAAGGGGCTGATGGTCTGCGTGCTCTGGGAGCAGCAGCGTTCCTTGCTGCTGTTGCTCTCTGCTCCCACATTTGCATCCAGACCTTTCCCCAGTGCACCCGGAGACAGGTTTCTGCTGGAGCAAAAGCAAAAACGTGTTTTGCAGCCTGGGCTGGTAACTGCTGTGCTGGCTGCCTCTGGGGGTGCCTCCGTTCCCAGCCCCAGCTGCCGGTCACACCCTGTGCTGCTGCTGAGGGATTTCTGCTGCCCAGGGATGGGGTTCACTCTGGCAGATCGCAGTGCTCAGGGCACAGCAGAGCCCTGCTGCACTCACCTCCCCACCAGTTCCTATAGCTGGGATCCCAATGCTGACCCTGCCCTAGAGAGCACCTGTGTCCCCATGTTCCCCCAGCCCTGACACAGGGGCACAGGGTGGAATGATGGATGGGATCCTCCTCCTGCAGCCACCTGCACCACAGCATCACTGAGCTCACCCCAAGCATCTCCTTTGATCTGGGAGCTGTGCCACGGCCGCGCTCGTAGCGTTTCCTCTCATTAAGGGAGCCCATAAAACCCACTCTGAGCATGGCCCGCTGCGGGCAGGGCTGCCTGCACACTCCGGTGCTCAGCTCCCGTGCTCAGCACGCCCTTGCCGGAGGGAAACGGCGTCTGCTTGTCCCCCCCCCATCCCCTGGGGATGTGACCGGTGTGACGGAGGAGAGGCGGTGGCTGAGCCTAGCCGGGGAGGCAGCTGGCCCTGGCCCCAAGCCACACGGTAACCCAGCCTCTCATTCAGCAGCGGAGCGTGTGGTTACCTCAGCGAAAGCTGTAATTAGGCTGCTTGGCACTAACTTGCCTCAAAAAAGCCGGGGAGGAGGGGAAAACCTCACATCAGCCATTTTAGGCGAAACTTTACAGGGTGGAAATGGAGGTCGGGGCAGGACAAGCCTGCTGTGGAAAGCTGGTTCCTCTGTGCTCTGTCCTTTCTCTCCACGATACCCGGTGCCCTTAGGACCAGACCCTCCCAGTTCAGCCCAGCAGAGCATCCCAGTCCCCAGCTTGGAGCTGGAGCCTGTCCCACTGCTGGCCATGCGCGGAGGTGGGCACCGTGCCCGCCCCGAGCCGTGGCGGGAGCGCACTTCCCGGCCACGCTGCGATAAGCCGCGCTGTTCATTCATTGCGGTGCACTGACCACAAGCCAGGCCAGAGGACCTGCGTGGCCCACTTGGAGGCAGAGGAAATGCTTGGCGTGGTAATCAATCTCCTGAAGAGCTATTGAAAGCAGAGGCTGTGCCACGGGAGGCTCCGGGCTGGAGCAGGGCTTGCGGCAGAGCCCTCTGGGTTTCTTCAGGGGCTGGGATGAGCGAGTGTGGAGGGCCAAGCTCGTGTGGTCAGAGCTGATCTGCTTCCAGAAGGTCTCAGGGCTGCTCTTGAAAACCTGCCCGGCGATGGGGACTGCACGAGGCTGTCGAGGAGAGCTTGGGGAAGTAATAGGGTTTTGCCCAGGGTGTGAATCAGAGCGTGCCCTCGGAGATGAGCCAGCGGAGCTGCAAGTGATGCTGTCACACGGGGGTGACTGTAGTGGGCGATGGAGCGGTTGATGTGGGGCAAAACCCCTTGTGCAACTGCTCAGGAGCTTGCGTGGAAGCCACAAAGAGGCAACGAGCACGGGGCTGTGGCCAGGCAGCCCAGCGAGGCTGGCTGTGCAATGCTCCAGCTCTCGGGCAATACCCTGGGATGGATGGGGAGCGGGGCTCACCCCTCGCCTGCCCCATCTCTGCCGCCATCTGCCCTCGTGGCCTGCAGCAAGGGTACAGCTGGCAGCCCCAGACCCTGCTCCACCCCACAATTAACCTCTGTTTGCTTATTAGGGAAGTTACAGGCCTGTGCAAACACTTCCATTTGCTCTTGATAAAGCCAAAGGAGAAAAAATAATGCCCGTGAGGTGCGGCCGGTCCCGGCGGGATGCATGCTGGGTCTGAGGGCCCTGTGGGGTTGGCTCCGTGGAGGACCAAAGGTGCCCCCGGGTTCCTGCTGTCACCTGGGCGATGCTCTGGCCCCGCTGCTCCCCAGACAGCCGGCGTTTGTCCTGAAGTCGGCCCGGCGTCGCTAACGGCAACTGCTAATTGTTCTCTTGCTCTGTACTATATTTAATTCCCCACTATTATTTTTTCCCCTTTTAATCATAAAAAGCCTAAATTTCCCTCGGGGAAGGTTATTGGCTCGGCTGTGGAAATATACCTGCAACTTGCACGGAGCTATACCACAGGGGGATTGGCTGTATTTTTAAACCCAAGTACAAAGTGTCTTCAAGCTGGCTTTGCTTAACCCTTTTTGGGAAGGTTGGGTGGCACTGGGGGGCTTTTTCCCCTCTGCTGGGCTCCGGCTGCTTTGCCTGTCCTTCCTTGGGGCAGGGTGGGCCTGGGGTCAGGAGGTTGGGTAAGGGGTAAAGGTAGGACTGGAGGAATTGCTCTTTTCCCCTATTTTCCTGTGTCTTCATCATTTCTATCTTGCTGGTGTCAACCAAGGGTTGGTGCAAGGGATGCTTTTTGTGCACTGGTGGGTTCCAGCCACCCCTGTGGGGTTAGTGGGGCTCGGGTTAGCACATGTAACCTGGAGCCACGACATCTTTGAGGATGTGGGCCAAAGTCATTCAGTCTGCGGCTATTTCGGGGAGCTGCTCCCCTGAGGCTGTGTGCTGCTACAGTCAGGGCCGGCCAGGCGGGAGCGGAGGCACAGATGGGACAGGCAGGAGGGAGCTGGCCCTCGTCCCTGCTGTTAATGAAGTTGTCTGCGGGGTTTCAGCCCTGCCCCGGCAGACCTTGGGTCCCCTTTCAGCTGGCTGCTGGTGGGGAGGTTTGGGGTTTGGGTTTGCAGCTCAAACCAAGGAGATCTGGGGTCACCAGGTCACCCAGAAGTATGTGGTATCTTCTGCACCAAAAGGGTGGTTTTTGTTTTGGTAGTGGTTAAACTGGGCTCTGAAATCCTCACCTAGGAGGAAAAGCATCTCCTGTTTGCTGGCAGCTGTAGCCTGCAGTCAGTCCTGGCCTGATTCCATGGGGTCGCTGGGGCAGAAGGGTGGTGCAGTGGTGTGCAGGGCACCGTGCAGACCCCGGGGTGGCCTCTGCATTGCATCTGTGGGCAGCAGCGGGGTCAGCGTGCCTGGCAGCCACAGGATGAGGGGGGCAACTCGCCTCCTGGCCAAGAATCCCCCTGTTATGTGCATCTGCTGACAGCCTTCCCGCTCCACACACAAGGGCCTGAGTGTCTCCCTCTTTCCTCCTCTAACAAAGGAGCCCACAGTTATTTTTCGCTTTCCTCTTGCAAGCGGCTTCACCCTTGAGTTCCCAGCCTGGATTTGGGATGCCCGAGGAGATCCAGCAGGGCTCCAGGATGCTGCTTGGATACCACGACCTGCCCGGCATCCTCACCGCATGGCCAGTGGTGTTCCTGCTCCCACAGCCTCTGGCCAAACTCAGGCTCCAGCTGGGCTCCTGCCCAAGCTGGGGGGGGCTCTGAGGCCGTCCAGCTTTTTGGAGGGTCGGGAAGCCAACACGGTGCAGCTGCAGCCTCGGGGAACTCTCGCTGCAAAGCCCGGCAGCCAAGGGCCGTCCTGGGAAGGGTGTGCGGGAGGTGTGGGTGGAGGGGATCCGTTGCCAAAGGAGCATCCTGCGGACGAGGCTGGGGGGCCCGGGGGAGGGAGGCGGCCCTGCAGTTTGAGCAGCTGCCCACAAAAAATTTCAGCATGTGAAAGGAATGTGGCCCCAGCCCCACCAGGGATGAAGGCTGTGCCTGGGAGCGGGGATGGCTGCTGCTGGCCTGACTCACCGGCCGCCTCTCCGCAGCCGCTTCCTCTCCGGGAGGCAGAAACTCCCAGTTTTTATTTATCGTGTGGCCTAATGTAGGGGGTAAGGAAGGAAACGCTCTTATTTTTAACTTCTCTATCTCCCCGGGGTGTGGGGGGAGCGAGGCAGCCGTTCAGCTGCGTGCGCCTGGGAGCATCCCCATGGCTGGGGCCGCTCTGCTCACCTGGGGGCTGCAGCCTCTCTGCAGCTCCCCCCAGCATTCTGGGGTCTGCACTCATGACAAAATATCCCTACAGGTTGGGAGCAGCCCAGAGGCCACCCTGGGGGCACACATGGGGTTGGCAGCGTGATGGCTCCGTGCGGTTGTGCCCGCATTGAGGTGGGTGCAGAAACCAGGCCAGAAGCTTGTTTGCTTAGTGTGTTGTTTTGACTTTTTTTTTATTTTTTGTTTCCAAGGGATTTTTACCGTCTGGTGCTCTGCAAACATGAGCAGTCCCAGGGGTGCAGGAGGACGGGCGTGTTGGGAGCCCAGCTTGGGCCAGTGGTGGCCGGCTGTGCCTGATGATGCTGGTGGGACCACCGTGGTTCTGGCTGAGATGCCACTTGTGCCTTTGATCAGAGAGGCTGATTTGTGCACAAAGTTTTGGTCTCTGATTCCTTGGGGGCTTTCTTTGAGCTCCTGTTGTGAAACCTTCATTTGCTTTTAGCAGCTAGTTTTTTTTTTTTTTTTTTTCTTATGATCTTCTCTTTTCCCCCTCTGTTGCCCTGAGATAAAGGCTTCTAAATTTGTCCTGTGCTGAAAACGCAGCTAATCCTGATGGACCTGAATTCGCATCTCCCCCGAAGGAATTGCACTAATTTTTTTTTCCCCTTTGTTCTGCCAGGGGACCTGTCCGTTTCCTCGTGGAAAAAAAATCACTATTTAGGGCAAGGTTTAGATTCCTGAAACCTGTGTGTTTGTTTGCGAGGAAAGAGGACAGGAGGGAAATAAATGAGAAAAGCATCATGCTTTTTTTTTTTTTTTTTTTTTTTTTTTTTTCTTCCAATATTGTTTTTACAGCAGACAAGTTTTAATTAAATTGCAGAACTAGGGCAGTTGTGCTGTCCAGAAGATGCTCTGAGGACGTGGTCCTTTTCCGCTGGTCCTTTTCCTTTTACACCGGCAGCTCAGAGCTGCTCGTCCAGCCCCGGGTTCACCGCAAAAAGTCTCCTGATGGGATTTAGGCACCGGGGGGGACTTTGGGGTGTGTGGGGGCCCTTCCTGCTGCTGGCGGTGATGGGTCTGGCAGCTGGGGGAGGTTTGGGTGATGGTGCATGGGTGCGAGGGGGACAGAGAGGTGACAGGAGGTGAAACAGGATCTGCTCCAGCAGGGGACTTGTCTGCTGGCACCCAGGCTTCAGGAAGCCCGTCCGGCCACTAACACTTGCCTGGGGCAGAAAAATCCAGCGAGAGCCGCCCTGCCCTCAGCCCAAGGCTTTCCCCTGCTCCTAGGTGGTGCGGGATAGCCAGGCTAAGGGAGCGCTGCCTGAAGGGGGGCTTAAGAGCAGGGATGGAGGGCTGGGGGCCCTGGGTCTCCTCCTGGGGAGGATGGAGTGGATGGAGGGGTGGTGGGAGTAGCGACCTCACTGCTGGGGCAGCTGCAGAGGGGCTGGGTGGGACAGGGCGGTCGCAGCAGCCTTGGTTTCCCCCTGGCAGGTGCTGGGGGCGATGTCGCATCCCACCTGCGCTGGGAATTTGGTTTGGTGAGGGATGCAAAGTGCAGCTGCCAGCTCCCAGCACCTCCCTTTCTCCTGTGTTTGTGCACGGACAGCACCCCGAGAGCCCCCAAGGCTGGCAAGGAAGCTCCCGGTGCTTTTCCAAGCAGAGGAGTCTGGGGCCAAGGGGGTGAGATGGAGACCCCGGAGGGGCTGGTGGTGGGGCTGGGGGTCTCTGCCATGGGGGTGGGGGCCAAGCACCCTGGGGAGCTGCATCGTGGGGTGAACCCAGGGCAGCTGGCGTGCGGTGGAAGTGCTTGCTTCTGCCAGGCTGCTGCGAGTGTGGCGTGCCCAGCCTCGGCAGTACAGGGACCGGGGGCTGCTCGACGGCTTTGGGGTGCTGCCCTCTCCGGCCCACGCTCCCCTAAGCAAGGAGGCGGGGAGCAGAGGGTGGGGCCTCTTTTTGGGCATCCCCCCCTTCACACACACACACACCCAGGCAGCTCCGGTTCTCCTCCCAGGCCAAAATTATTTGCATGCTTTTTCGAGCAGGACTTCCTGATTGCTCTCTATTGGCTGCAGGTAGAAAGCTGTGCGGAGACGGAGACACGGACAGCCGGACAGATCTCATGCAAACCTCTAGTTGAGCCTCTTCCCCACTCTCCTCCTTCTCCCTCCTCCTCCTCCTCCTCTCAGCACGCCCGCGGCTCCCTGGCTCCCTTGGCTCGCGTCCTGCCCAGCACATGTAAAAGTTGTGCGAGAGCCCCTGCCCGTGTCCCGCTCCCCTCCGCTGCTCGCAGGGAGCCGGTGAGGAGAAGGGGGTGAGAGCCGGGCTGGAAGAAGCCCCCCTGAGCTGGAAGAAGCCCCCCTGGGCTGGTTCCCTTGAGCCCCGCTTGCCTCATGGTGGATTTCTGCGAGGGAAGGTGACTTGGGGAAGAAGCGGCGCTGCGCCGGCTCGAAGGCAACCATGAATGAGATGTCAAGTTTCCTGCACATCGGGGACATCGTCTCCCTGTACGCCGAGGGCTCGGTCAATGGCTTCATCAGCACTTTGGGGTGAGTGAGCCCTGTCCCAGAGCCTGCCTGGCACCGTGGGTTTGTTTCTCTGGGTGGAAGGGGAAGGGGAGGTGGTGCTGGGGCTGACCCTGGTGGGAACAGGGGCTGGGGACCTCTTCCTGCAGGTGTGGGGCCATGAGGAGCACAGGCTGTTCCTAGAGAGCCCCCTCCGCCCTGGATGGTCACTGCTGGGGCAGGATGTGGCCGTGGGGGGGGGGGCGGATGGACCTGCAGCCCACTCTCTGGCAGCCAGAAGTTGTTTCCCTGTCTTTGGGGACTGGAGGGGACGAGGTGGGCTCAAGCAGCATGAGGGTCCTTGGGGATGTGCGTGGGGCTTGGGCAGCTGTGGCCCCTCTGTGGGGCACAGTGGGAGAAGAGCTGCCAGCTCTGCCCCGCGTGGCTGCTGGTGGCTGTCCCCAGGCCGGGTACTGGTAGATCTCCAGCTCTCACTGCCCGCTTTGTGGTCCCATGGGGCTGAGCTCACAGCGGGCATCGCTGCAGGGTCACCACCCATGGGTGCCCATGGGCACCAAGCCCTGCCGGGGGCTGGGGCCAGTGTGGGCATGGCCAGGTCCAGGCTGAGCCATCTTCTTGCAGCCCCTTCCCACAGCAGAGCAGGAGGGGATCTCACAGCCCTACCTGCGGACACACAGGGAACTCGGGGACCTGTCCCTTGTCCCTGCAGTTTCTGTGCCTAAGCGGGAGCATTTGCCCAGGGAGATGCTCCATCCCTGTCGTGGCTAGGGCTCTGGCAGGGCTGCTGGGTGCCCTTGGGCATGGAAGGGTTTGTACCTCACCGTGGGATGCCTCGATACAATGGGGAGCACTGGAAACACTGCTGCCCCTGGGCTGCCCAAAGCAGGGACCCAAATCTTGCCCGCAGCTCCGAGTGGTGCCGGCGCTGCTTCCAAGATGTGGGTCTGTGCCAGCACCTGCCCCATCGTGCATGTAGGAGAGGCTGAGATCAGCCAGGAATGCTGCCTTGGATGGGATTCCTGGGGCAGGAGCTGCCTGCCTCTATAATCTGCGATGAATGCACTTGCTCCCACATGCCTGTGTATAACCGGAGCTGTACATACCGGCGCCCACACGTGTACGTGCATCCACTGCTGGGCACACGCAGTCTCCTGCTTAATGCCCGCCGAAGCCTGGTGCCCAAAACCCCGCTGCTGGGTGGGAGTGGGCGAGGGCACGGGCACAAAACCTCCGTGTGCCCACCTGCGTGGTGCTGACCTCGGGTCCTGCACGTGCAGGATGCGGCCGCTCTGCTCCCAGCCCTCCCTGCTGGGATGGGTGGGAGGATGCCCCCCAGGTCCCTTTCGGAGGGGTCTCCTGGCGGCTCCCTCGCTTTTGCAGCACGGGGGATGTCCTAGGACAGGGTCTGCGAGCTCGGCGGCACGGTGCTGAGCGTGCCTCCATTCCGGTGGGAGCTAGAGCTGGTTATTAGCCCACACAGCACGTCCCAGGGGCTTGCCAGGAGCCAAATTAAGAGGTGTTTAGACACTCTGGAGCTCCAATCTCTTTGTAGCTCTTGTCCCCATATCCTTCTATTTTATTTTTTGGTAGAACGCTTCTCTAGTTTTATAAACATTTGAAAAGCAGGGCTTGCTTGGAGAGACCATTCTCCCAGGCCCCAGCATAGCTTTTGCTGGGCAGCCTCGCTTTCCCAGGGCTCTGCTTCCTCTGGGTTGTTTCCCACCCTCTCAAACTGTTTTCCCTTGTGCCCTGCGACCTGGGAGACCCAACCGCACCTTAAATCACTCCTGCGATAAGGGAGTGGGTGACTCACTGAGAGTGCTTCTCCCCAGCCCTACTGCTGCCTGTTTGGGACCTTATTTGGCTCATTTGCAAGGCAAATAGCTCTGCCAGACCCAGGCTGGGTGCTGCGTGCCCAGCTGAGCACCCCGCGGAAGCGCTCCCTCCATCCTTCCTCGATGAAGGCAGGAGGGCATGGGTTTGGGCTGGTGTGGTCCCGGTTTATATGGGATGACACGGAGAGTTTCCAGGTGCTGGCCCCAAAAGTTAAAGGATTCACCCCAAAGTCCTGGTGCTGTGGTTCCCCATCCTGGCAGGGCAGTGAGCTCTTCCCAGGGGAACTTCTGGGGCCTTTGGGGCATCCTGGCTGATGTGGGTTTGAACGCCACCTAAATACAAAGCCGGGGGTGCCTGCAGGTGATGCCACAGGATGCGCAGGGCTCTGTGCTTGGATGCACCACAGGTGGGAGGCACAGCGGTGCCGGCAGCCCCGTGGCCACGGCTGCGGGATGCTCGGACAGGCTGCAGTGGGATGTGGGGCTCTGCAGCTGCTGAATTAAACCCAGTGAGCCCGGTGCGTTTGCACAGGTGGTTCTGGACCAGGAGCAGCAAGCGGGGGAGTCCTTCACCTCCAGCCCAGGGTGAAGCCCTGCAGGGGAACGGACTGAGATGACACATGGGGTGCTGGCCGTTCTCGCTGTCCTCGCTTTGAAGAATTCATCCCCATCATTTGGGGCTCTTAGCAGCCCCCATGAGTTCTGGAGGTGGGGGACCAGCAGCCCTGCGGTGCGGGGAGCGGGATACCCTGAAAAGCAGTAGGGAAGCAGGATCAGGCATTAACGCTAAGCTTTAACTTTATTTTTATTTTTGAAGTGGTTGCTTTTCCCTGTTCACCTAAGGGACTTGCAATGGGGGTTGGTGGCACCTTGCAGCCCCCCTGCTGAGCCTGTTCTGCTTGTGGTCCTATCACGCCAGTGAAAGCCCTGGGGCACAAACCCTTCCTCCTGCAGTGGGCGTTTGCTCTGCAGGAGGAAAAACCACCCTCTGAAGGGTGGGGAGTGCTCGTGTGCGCTCCAGTGCTCGGCTAAGTGGGGAAACGTTGGCCAAAACTCCCCAAGTCACTAAAATGCTAAAGATAAACCTAAAGGAGGAGGTTATGTAAGAAGCGCAGGGCAGGAGCTGAGCACTGAAGCAACACAGATGGGTCAGTGTGGCCGCATTGCTGGAGGCATCCCTTGGGTGGGCTGTTTGGTGCCCAACGCATTCCCTTTTTGGTGATGGGAGAGTGGGACGGGCGTCTCGGAGCTGCCAGAAGGGGTCTGGGACGTGGGAAGCTGCCCAGGAGGTGCAGGACCCAGGGGTGGGCTCCTCTTCCCCCTTTGATCTGTTCAAGGCTGTTCCAGCGAGGAGATAGGGAAGGGCTCTGCTGCTGAAAATTAAAGGTGCCCAAGGGAACAGTGCTTTTTATGCTTGGGGAAAATGACCAGGAACAAATCACCAGTGACTCCTGGCGGCTTTGTGCTCGTGGAGCTGGAACTTCTGGAGCTGGGGAAATGGCTGCTGCCGTGGGATGCTCTGTGGGCATCCTCCTTGCAAACCAAACCAGCGCCAAGCAGGGAGAGGAGCTGGGAGACCTCAGTTTGGTTCCTGCTGGATGCGGTGGTGCCGTGAGCCCTGGGAGAAACCGCTGCCAGGAGCATCCCCATCTCACCTCATGTCCACATTGAGCCAGCACCCCATGGCAGGAGCTAGCAAGGAGCAGAAGGCCGTGAGTCAGGGGGATGAGCTGCCCCATCCCCACCATCCCAGGGGGCTCGGGGACCAGCACTGCAAGCTGGTGGAGGGGCAGGGCCAGTGGCAAGCCTGCCTGGATGGCAGTTGGCTGTTTAACATGAAATACCACCTTTGGTGGCTGTAATTGTGATTGCAGGTGGATTTACAGGGTGGAGCAGTTCAGGGAAACACAGCTGGTTAAAGGGTAACTTCAGCCCTGCCGGGTCAGGACGAACTCGCTCCTGCGGGGAGAAGAAGCACGCGAGGCGCAGAGCGGTGTCCTCCCCACAGTGCGGGGGCAAGGCTGTGTTTTTGTGGCTGCGCCACGTTCGCTCGCTTTATTTTTACTCCCTTTGCTCTGCCAGGCT
This sequence comes from Nettapus auritus, assembly GCA_011076525.1. NCBI lineage: Eukaryota > Metazoa > Chordata > Aves > Anseriformes > Anatidae > Nettapus > Nettapus auritus. Next base: position 800,577 of record CM021790.1, read on the forward strand.
GACCGACTCGCGGGCTGTGTGCCGGAGGGGCTGACCCAGCCCCGTGCCTGATGGCGATCTCTGCTCTTCCTCCTCCTCCTCCTTCTCCTCCTCCTTGCCGCCAGGACAGCCCTAGCTGGCCGCTGTCCCTGCTTGGGTTCGGGGGTGCCTGGCCCGGAGGCGCTGGAGGAGCTGTGTCCCCTGACCTCCGGCAAAGGCTCAGCCTCGCGCGAGGCCAAACGCGCTGGCCGCGGGCCAGGGAATCACTTTGTGCTCAGTTTTTAGGCACGCAGCGCAAACCCCACTGGACCCGCCGTGACGATTCGCAGGGCTTAAAGCTAACCAGATGCAGCAGGCTCGGCGAGGTGCAGGATCAGGCCCCCAGTGCTCCCAAGAGGCACCTTGGAAAGGCGAAGCGTGGCATTTTCGGCGGTGCCTCCAGCCTGCTGTTCTCCCGGCATTTTCCTCCAGGTGCTCGGACGCTGATGAGGTTTTCTCATTAACACCTGGGAGATGAAAGCCGCAGTGGCCGTGCCCCGTGCCGAGTGGCCCCCACTGCTCGGACAGTGGAGGGAGCCCTGCTTTGCACCGTCCCGCCGCGCTGATGTGGGTTTTTAGAGCAAACACAGCCCGGCCCCAGCAGTAACCCAGGTGACTCATGTCCACCGAGTCAGGATCCTCTCTGTTTTCAGTGATTTTTAACCCAACAAGGCTCGTCCCGTGTATCAGTTTAATAAAAACAGCTCTTTGCATTCCTGCAGAGCTTGTAATTCCGGGATTAAAGACACTGTGACGGCTCTGAGCTCATTAGCTAATTAAAGCTTCCAGCCCGGCAGGTCGCTATCTGTAGCCTGGCGTCGCAGAGCGATAGCACCGGCCACAGAAGTTCCAGGCAGTGGCTTGAGATGGAGCTGGCGTGGGTAGGAGACGCCTGTGCCATTTGCTCCAATGCTGGAAATGGGCTGCGTGAACCCTTAGCCACAATTAAGACCTTAATTTTTACATTTTTAATAAATCAAGGAAGCCCTCTGCTGCTGTAGGTGCTGGTGGGCACTTGCCGGTGGTGCTTTGCTCCGTTGCTCTCATTTGACTGGTGCTGGTGGTGCAAAGCAGCGTTTCAGAGCAATAGAAACCAAACAAGCCTACGGCTGGCATCGGGCTGGGCTGAGGCTTTGCATATCTCGTGTGTGGTGAGCTACGTGCGGTAAAGCCCCTGTCCGCAGCTGCCTCTTCTCCTCTTGGCACTGCTTTGTCCCATCCTTCCTTACCTCTCTCCCTGCCCTCCTGAGAGCCTGTGCCCTGCAGGAGCTCGGGGACGGTCCCGGTTCCTTCCCCAGGCAGCCTGGGCTGGGCAGGCGTGGGTCGGGAGCCCAGCACCCCGCTGCTGCCGACCACGAGCCTGGGCACAGCTGAGGCAGCGCTGCCTAGTGAAAAGCTCAACGTTTGATTACCAAAACCTTAGGGCTGGGTTTATTTGTTTGCCTTTTCCAGTCTTCTGGGGCTTTGCTAGTTGTTCTTAAGCTGTTGCTGCCACCAAAATGTTAGAGAATTTTATTTATTTTTTTTAATCTGCTCCGAGCCCCAGGAGCTGGGGCTTCAGCAAACTTTTCTCCTGCCAGCACCGTGACCCCTGGGTGCCGCAGTGTGAGGTTTGGCTGCGCTTTCGGGGCCTGCTGGTTCCCTGAGCCGTACGAGGGATGGGTCCTCCCAGCGGGCAGAGGGGAGTTCCTCCAAACCCCCCTGAACCAGCTGGGAGAGGCTGCGCACGACAGCCAGGAGAAACAAGCTCTGGCTCAAGAAGCGAGGGCGAAAGGCAAAGGTCCCATGGTGCTGCTGGATGCGCGGCGGGACGCCGGCTCCTGCTTCAGCGCCTCCCCTGCCAAGGACGCAGCAGCCTTGGGGTCCCTGGGGTCCCAATCCATCAGTGCCGAGGCCAAATTCCTCTCTGCCGAGCTATGGAGAGGAATTTTCCCCTCCTCTGGAGAGCGGCTGGGGTAGGGGAGGGAGGCCAGATCGGCACGTGGGATTTTTCTTTCCATTGAAAACCCAGCAGCACTTTGCCTGTTGGGTTCGTTGGCTGCATCGAGAGCCCCCGAGGAGTGGGGAGAGCAGCGTGGGCTCCACCGTGTCCTTCCCCGCCATGCCATGTGCCCGCTGCGCTTCTCCTGTCCCCATCGCAGTGCTCCCCCCAGGATACTCCCTCCTGGATTGTGCAGCCGCTGAGTTCCTGCATCCGGCCCCTCGCTTCCCAGCTGCCTGGCTTCAGGTGGGGACACGTTCCTCGCTTCCTCGCCTGGGGCAGGAGCGCAGTTTCTCTCCCTGCGTTGCCTCCTGGGGGCTGGCAGAAAGCAGGCGAGCGGGCCCAGCCTGTCTCGCTGCAGCACCCGGCGCCTGGCAGCCCTCGGGCGGTGCTCACCCCTCCACGATTTTGGGGCCGAGCACAGGGGTGCCTCGTCCCCAGTTGTGCTTCTCTGGCCTCGGTAACTTTGGAGTGATGTCCTGTCCTGAAATCACAGGGAAGGGCTTCAGCACCCAAGGCCAAGCCCGCAGGAGTTGGCTTAACACTGGGAAATGAGGAGGGGACAGGCAGATGTGAAGCCCGTTGTGTCTGATGGGCAGAGCCAGCACCTCTGATAATAATTAATTTAATTATAATTAACAACTGGTTCCAAGGGGCCCTGCCACCTCCATCTGCGACAGTTACACCCCCTGCGTCCTGGTGGGGCAGCTCCTGGCTGGAGGAGGAGGACTGTTAAGTGAAAGCTGAACCCCTCACATTTTACATGAGATCTGGGGACCGGGGCTGTGAGCAGTAACCTCAGCCTCCGGCTCGGGCAGAAAGCCTGGCTCTGCACGCTGCCCATCGCCCCGGGGCAGATTTGGCTCAGCCGAGTGCTGAGCAAGGCAGGATCCGCTCCTGCAGGGTGCGGGCGTCAGAGCACGGGTCGCTGAGCAAAGGCCCCAGCACCCAGCATCTCCGTGCTTCGTCGCTGCCGTTCATACCCACGGTCTGCCCTAAAGGGCTGTAGGAAAAACACGAGCAGCCAAATCTGGAGGGTGGCGGTGAGCAGGGGGCGATGCCTTTAGGGCAGGCACCCATGAGAGGCTGCAGGAGCTGAGCGTCATCGAGACAGATATTTATATAAATATAAATGCAAAGGGGTAGGGGGCAGGAGGCGCAGGTTTTGATGCTGTCCTTTTGGAGCTGGTGCCAACACACATCTACCGTCTTGGTGCTGTGGGTTGTGGGGAAGGCGCTTCACTTGCTCAGGCCCTGCTGTTGCCTTGTTGTCTCTAAAACTCTGCTCCTGCTTGGTCCTGCAGGCTGGTGGATGACCGGTGCGTGGTGGAGCCGGCGGCTGGAGACCTGGACAACCCTCCCAAGAAGTTTAGAGGTGAGACTGGGGCCAGGTTGGGGCAGCTCGGTCACCACAGTGACACCACAGCCCTGAGCATCCATGCCAGGGATGGGGACTGGGGTCCCAGCTCACCCAGGACCGGGGTGAGCCCTTTCCAGAGGAGTCTGGATGGATTTTAGCTGCTGTAGTTTGTCACCATGGGTTGGCCAAACCGACCCTCCTCCATCCACCTCTGGGTGCATTTATACATTTGCTTGAACCACCTCTGTGCTGGGATGGTCCTTGGGACCCCATAACCCAGCCCTACGGAGCAAGGAGCTTCCCTCTGCAAAGGTGGGTCTGTACCCAAACCCATCCCTAGGATGCTGGCAGCTGGGTATCTGCTGGCTGGGAGCAGGGTAGAGAAAAAAAGCCAGGAGGGGACAGAGAGAGGGGCAGTTGCAACAGGCAAACTACTTCAAGGCAAGTCTGTTAGCGCTCAGCACTAATTACATCTGCCCTGCTTGGCTGCACCTCAGAGAGAGCCAGGGGATTAAGCCACCCTTTTACGAGGCGGGCAGGGTTTAGGGAGAGACGGTAAATCCCTACCCAGCCTTGGCGGTCACGTTTTGGGCTGTGCCATCTCCTCGAGCGCTCGGGGCCGTGCTCGTTGTTCCTGGTGCTGGCAGCCCCGAGCAGGAGCGAGCTGTGACGGCCGGGCCGGGCGGAAAAGGGGATGAGTCACCGGAGGGCTGGGATGGATCCCGGTGTGTGGGAAATGTTTGGTGCAGCCAGGCCAGGCTGCTGGGGAGAGCCTCCTGCTCCCGGGCTGTGTAAGCCCCTGGGGAGAGACCTTTGGGCTCCGTGAGAGCAAAGCACTGGACCTGGGGCATCTCCTTTGTGCCCAATGCTGGGTAATGGTGGTTTTGTGCCTGGCACAGTGCAAAATGCAGGGGGATGGAGGGGTCCCAGAGGCCGTCCTGGTGGGTCTGGGTGCCTGAAGCACCCTGTGGGTCCTGTGGATGCTGTGGCAGGTAGGGAACGAAGCACGGCTGTGCTCTGGGAAAACTTCCCCTAACCTGTGGTTGCGTTGTTGGATTTGGGGGTTGGTTTATGGCAGCTGTTCCTTTTATACCAGCTACCATAATTCCAAGCCCCTTTGAAAACAAAAACAAAAACAAAAACAACTATTTAAATACTGGCTTCCCAGTCTGCTTCATGCCCCAGGCCTGTCCATAGGATGGCTTTAACTACCCGCAGCGGGGTGCTGTGCAGATGCCTTCCCCACTGCCAAGCAGCGACCTGGCTCTCTGTGGGAGCTTCTGCCACTTGTTTGGGTTTGGGGCTGACTATGGGGACATCTGACAGCCCCGCAGAGCCCCGCAGCCCTGGCAAACCCGGCAGCCATCCTGATCCCAGTGGACTTTCACCTGGGGCTGGCTGGAAACAGCTGGGAGCTGGGTGCAAACCGGCACCAGTTCCGCGGGCTTGCTGGTCCCAGCAGCGTCTCCCTTCCTGGACATGGGTGGGTGTTGAATCTCTTTTCCAGACTAAGGTCTGCTCTAGACGCAGCAAACCGTATCAGGATATCCAGCCGCTTGTTTTAATGGCCGGAAAAGTAGCAGTCTGCCTTGTCGATAGCTATCACCACGAGGGAGGTAAAAACAACGGGCTGGTGCTGTTTCCCTGTCGCAGCAGCAAGAGCCTTAAGAGGATTTTAATGGGTTGTTGCCGTCCCCGTATCCTGTGGCTGGACCCTGCCCTTCCCGGCTCAGCTCCCTGGTGCTCGTCGCCTTGCCGCCGGGGGGTTTTGGGGCACACAGCGGGGAGCAGGGCCCTTCCCCAGGCAGTCAGACCCAGCTGGGTTTTGGAAATGCCCAAAGCCAGCCTGGAGCTTGACTCTGCAGCGAGGGGCTCCGGCTGGGCTGCCCGCATCGTGCCCTCTGAGCCTCTGAAATGCACCTGGTGCTCCTCGGATATTGGCTTTTCATTGTGCTTTCTTCCCCCCAAGTTTCTTCTCAGCCCTGCATTCGGGCACATTGGGAAGAAGCAAATAAAATACCAAGTCCTGCGCTCAGCAGGGCAGGTGCCCGAGTCAGGGCTTGGGGCAGAGCCTGCGAGGGCTGCAGGGCTAGTGGGCAGCCGGAGCCTGGGTGCTAGTGCACCAAATACCCTGGATTCTCCCCGGTGGACATGCGGGAGGTTTCATCTCCATGGCTGTGCCCATCAGGAGCTGCTCAGCCCCATCCCTGGTCTGCATTAGGCGCTGCTCTGGCATGGTGCTCGCCGGGCAGTGCTGACGTGGGAGTTTTCCTCGGCTTCCCTGCTTTCCGCCCACCATCCATCTTGCTAAAGCTCCTCGGCACATACACCTGGGTGCCAAAACCTCTGGCTTCCAGCACGAGCCTTGCTGAAGCCTTTCCATGTGCAACCGACTCTGTGCCTCAGTTTCCCTCCTTGCAAAACTGGGCTTGGCATGCAGAGATGGGGATGTGAGCAGCCCCCATGGACAGGCTGTACTTGGAGCCAGAGGGTTGATTTGCACCTCTCTCTTAATAGCTATGCTGGATTTTTTTTCCCCTCCCTCATTCCTCAGTTTCTCCTTTCTACCAGGTCCTTTTGCAACCTAATTAGCAATTTAATGAAAACGATTCAAGGTGCTGCAGGTGGCCCCAATCGTTTCTGTGGCTCTGCTCGGAGGCAGTGGGAGAATGCAGCCAGGCATTACAGCAGCTACACTCGAGTCCCTGATTAAAAGCCCAGCGTCACAAAGCCTCCTTGGCACGGGACATGCCATTAGCAAATAGACCTGTAAAATGAAATGTGAAACTTGGCCCCTAACCAGCAGCCCAAGCCGGTGAGAACTGTGCTCTGTGCTTGTTTGTTCGTCACTCCCAGGTAAATAAATAAGTGCTTGCCAGCGAGCTGGGACCGGGGCCAGAGATGGAAGTGATTTTTCTTTTTGTGTCTGAAGGTTCTGGGCTGCTATTTCAGGCGTAATTCGGGTGACCCAGGCTGCAGGTCCCTTCCTGCCGTCACCCCCTGTCCCCATGCAGTTTCGTACTCTGAGCTGAATCAGATGCACGATGGAGCTGCCTCCTGGCTTCCAGAGGGCTGCTCTCGTGCCTGGATTCACAAATCCCAGATCCTGGTGTCTGTGCTCCCCCTTTGGCCACAACAAACTGGGGAGCAGAGCGCATCCACGCTGCCAGTGTTTGGAGGAGCCGGGATCCAAACCCCTTGCATCCCCAGAGTGTTTCTTTTAGGACTGGAAGTGCAGCTGTGTGCAATCCAGATTTTAGGAGTGCTGGCTCATAGCTTCCAGCACTGGTAATTAAGTCTCATTGTGAGCAGGCACAGGAGAGCAGCAGCGTGTTTGCGGAGTCCTGGTGGCACGGCCACTGTGGGGACAGCATCCCGTGGCCTTGCTGCCTGGGTTCAGGGGCTGCAGGGCAGCGAGAGCGGTGCGGGGACGCCTGCTCCTGTCCCCATCCTGCTGCCTCTGCTCCCTTCCTCCGGCAGGATCCGTTCCTGGTTCAGCCCAGCTGTGCTTCATCAATACGTTTTCTCCCCCTGAAGCTTTCCTTCCCAAATTGCGCGGCCGTTTCCGATGGGAATGCTTCTATCGCGAGTCCAAGCAGTGGAGTCACTCCTGGCCTCATTGTTTATTACCCAAAACTAGTCCATCAGCTACTAGCGAGTGGCTCGACCTTCTGCCCGTCTGCTTTGGACCCCCAGCAGTGGACACGGTGGCTGCAGGCTGGGAGGATGCTGCTGGGATGGGAGCAGGGGCCCACAGGTGCTGGGTGACGCTGGTCCCAAAGGAGGACCTGGTGTGGCTGCTGTGTCTTCACACGTGCCTTCCTCTGCTCCTAGATTGCCTCTTCAAAGTATGTCCCATGAACCGCTACTCTGCCCAGAAGCAGTACTGGAAGGCCAAGCAAACCAAGCAGGACAAGGAGAAGATCGCTGATGTGGTGCTGCTGCAGAAGCTGCAGGTGAGCGGAGCTCCCAGTGCAAGGCACTGGCCAGCGGGGACGGTCCCCGTGGGCTGGCAGGGTGGCAGCCCCCAAACCCCTCGCTGTGCAAACCCCGAGACATTCTGCTTCCTGGAAAACATGCCTGGAAGCCAGGACCCGCCCTGGGTTTTGCTGTTTTTGGGTGTCCTCCTGCTCAGCTCTGCTGCCTCCTGTCCCGCTGCCCCCCCGGCACAGTCCCGGCACCCAGGGGTGCCCGGCGTGGAGCCACCGTGAGCAGGACCTGCTCCAACGGGCTGGGGAAGTGAAAGGCTCCTGTTGACTTCCACGAGGTTTGGAAAAGGCCCATGTTAAACATTGCATAATCGCCTCAGACAGCTGGCGAGGCCCTGAGGATGATTCATAGCACCGAAGCTCAGGCAGGATTCATTAAATCATCTCGCCAGGCTTCGAGCCGGGCCCCGCAGCTCCCCCAGCTTCGCTTTTGGTGAGCGATGTCCGAGGCAGTGTCCGGCCAGGGCGTCCTGGCTTGGGTTGGAGATGCCGAGACAGGGTCAGCGCCTCCTTGACCGCGCTCAGAAACATGCATTTTCCTGTTCTTCTTAGGCAGTAATTTGTAATGTCAACAGCCGTACTGGCCACGACTGGACGGGAGAGGCTCATTTCTGAGCCTGATTGATTAAACCTCGCTTCAGATTTGACTTCAAGAGATCCTGTAATTTCCTCGCTCTGTCCTGCTGCTCCTGGTGTTGCTCTTTTGGCACACGCCGCCGGCATCAGGATTGGGCTGAAGGCAGCAGCAACCCCCAGAGAGCTTCCTGAAGCAGCAGCAGCCCAGGTCCCGACAGGAGAAACCCTGCCCCGTACCCGCTGGTGCCTTTCTGAGCTTCTGCTCCTGCCCCTTTTCTTTTAAGGGGTTTTAAGGCTTGGTGTTTTCTCGGCTGACTAATTGCAGGTGCAGCCAGATGCACCACAGAGGTTTTCCTCTGACCCCTGGCATCTTCAGAGCCACCCCACAGCCTCCAGGGCTGCCCCTGTGTGCATCCCTGATGCCCCAAACCTACAGGGGACAGACCCCGTCCCCTACGAGGGACAGGCTGTGAATGTCAGCCCCCGTTGGCTCAGGGCAGCCTGTTCCCCCTCCTGGCCCTGTGGCTTTCAGCAAGGGAGGAGTTGAGATCTGGGCGCAGATTTAGGAGCCGCCGTGGTGCCTGATGTCTCGCCGGGGCCGTGTTGTTGCACGGGGCGGTTGTTAAACTCCCAGCTCGGCAGCAGAGCGGGTTTCCCCAGGCTCTCAGTTTGTTTTCCCGATGGCATCAGCCACCGCTGTGGTTCCTGGCCAGCTGGGAGCACATCCCGTGGGTGGCACCCAGCGCTGCGTGGGATGGAGAATTAACCAAAGCGGTGGCGATGCCCAAAAGAGTGAAGGGGCTGGATCCCAACGCCGTGTGCTGGGCAGATTCAAAGCCCTGATTCGCATCACATACTGCCTGCCCCATCCTCCTGCAGGGTGCAGGCCGTGATTCCAGCTTTCTTTCCCAATTCCTCATACAAGAGGGGGAGGAAGCAGGATGGGCAGGGGCGGATGCTCTCCCAGCCCCATTCCTCGCTGTGGTTTTCACATCCCAGCTCCATGGGAGCTCAGGGCTGGCGCTGCTCAGGCTGTGCCCATGCCGGGGCTGGTGCCGCACCCTCACCGTTCCCAGACGGATCCGCTGCTGGAGCAGATTCCTGCCTCGCTCCACATCTGTTGACAGCACCCCTTTGGCTGCCAGAGCCGCCACGTCGAAAATGTCTGTGGTTTAGGAGAGAGGGGCTGGCAGGCATAGCCCATGGCAGATCCGAAAATGCTGCCAGCTCTGGGCACGGCACCGCTGATGTGCAGCCTTCTGCTCATCCGTGTTGGTGCTGCCGGCAGCCCCCGGTGCCACGGCCCCACTGGGCAGGAGCATCGCCCCAGCCCTTGGTCCCTTTGCAGCACTGCCGTGTATTGGGGAATTTCGGAGAAGCCTGTCCAAATTTTTAAATCCTTTTAAATGTAAAGCTCCCATGTGCTTCATGTGGTTGTGTAGGGCCACAGTAGGGTCCTGGGCTCAGCTCTCGGATGCTGAGGACCATCTTATGAACCGTGGTACGGTACCTGGGGGACAGAGGGATGCTGAGGCCATGTCACAGCCTGTTCCCTGCCCTCCCCGTAGCTCAGGGTGCCGGTGGTGCCCCTGGGGCTTGCTCCAGGCAGGAGGAGGCTGCTTCCACCCTAAGCTCTTCTCCTTTTGGCGTTCAGCACGCGGCCCAGATGGAGCAGAAGCAGAACGAGACGGAGAACAAGAAAGTGCATGGGGACGTGGTGAAGTACGGCAGCGTCATACAGGTACAGTGCTCACAGCCCCTCTGTCCCCAGGCTGCTTGGGCTGCTGAGTTTTGGGGAAAAAAACACATAGATCCAGTGAATGTGAGCTGGGCACCTGGTGGGCAGGGGCTCGTGGTGCACCTCCTGGGTAGGACTGGCACCGGGGACCTGGGGCTGTGCCTGGTCACCCCAGCTCACCCCAACGTTTCCTCCTCAGCTCCTGCACATGAAGAGCAACAAGTACCTGACGGTGAACAAGCGGCTGCCGGCCCTGCTGGAGAAAAACGCCATGCGGGTGACGCTGGATGCCACCGGCAACGAGGGGTCCTGGCTCTTCATCCAGCCCTTCTGGAAGCTGAGGAGCAACGGAGATAATGTGAGCGCAGGGCTGCAAAGCTCCCAGAAGAAGCTGGGCTGAGCAGTGCCTAGTCTTGCCAGGGCTCACATCCCCACCGAGCACCCGCCTCATGCTCTCTCCCCTGTTCTCCTTTTGCTCCCCAGGTAGTCGTGGGAGACAAAGTGATCCTAAACCCCGTGAATGCCGGGCAGCCGCTGCACGCCAGCAACTATGAGCTTGCAGACAACGCCGGCTGCAAGGAGGTGCTGGGGCTGGCTGGGGGCTCACCTGGTTTTCTTTTCTTCTCCTTTTTGTTTTTTGTTCTTTTCTTGTCTCATTTCCCTTCTGGGATTGTGACCTTGCTCTCTTGCTGCCTAGGTGAACTCGGTCAATTGTAACACCAGCTGGAAAATCAACCTTTTCATGCAGTTCCGCGACCACATGGAGGAAGTGCTGAAGGGGGTAAGGAAGGAGGTTCGGCCGCCGGCCGCCTGGGACGCAATGGGCTCAGGGGATCCAGACCCATCCCCTGCTCGGGCAGGACACTGTAGCTATTTGGCTGTGTGACAAGGGCAGGATTCCTCAAGGGGCTTGGTTTCTAGGGGAATTCATCACTCGGAGCACTTAACAGGGAGCTGGAGCTGGGAATTTCGGTATCTATGGGAAGGAGGTGCCTGGGGGCATCAAGTTACCCCCTGCCTTATTGTGTTCAATTCTCTCCCAAGGACAATATGAGGCACACATAGTGCCAGCTCTGGTTCCAGCTAGGAGACAATTTTTGGCTGTTCAGCCATGCAGCAGGGCTGGCTGCTGCCTGGGAAAGGAACTTTCCCTGCAGAGCTATTGTTCGGGTCGGAGGTCCTCCAGGAAGCAGCTGGCTGGATATTGATTGTTAGGATCTCACAGATCCTCATCCCCAGGCGCCTGCTTATCCCCAGCTTCCTCTGCATCCTCCTCCCGGGGTGTTAATGCCATAAATGTGTAGGTGAGCGGAGCCTCTGCCCGCTCCGGGGGTGCGAAGTGGGGGGTTTGTACCCATTTCACAGCCTGGGGAGTAGAGGCAGAGAGAAGCAGCTGGTGCAAGTAAACAGAGTGATGGCATTGCAAAGCACAGGGTGGCCCCATGTCCCCACCACTCCATGCATGGGCAAGGTGCCCTCCCCTGGGCTTCGAGGAGCGTTTGTGCTGCTAGAAGTGGGTTTTAGCAGAGCCACAGCCACCCTCTTTCATGGGGCTGGGGGGAGGAACTCCGCATCCGTGTCCTCACTGCCATGTCCCGGTGCCAGGGGGACGTGGTGAGGCTCTTCCATGCCGAGCAGGAGAAGTTCCTCACCTGCGACGAGTACAAAGGCAAGCTGCACGTCTTCCTCCGCACCACCCTGAGGCAGTCGGCCACCTCGGCCACCAGCTCCAACGCCCTGTGGGAGGTGGAGGTGAGAGGGGCCGCGGGCATCCGGGGCGCCTCCCCAGGCTGCTGTGCCGTGCCTGGGGGGGCTGCTGGATGCAGTGCTTGTTTCGGTACGTTTCACGCATTGAATTTCCACTTTCTGGTGGCCTGAGCGCCCTGGTGAAAGCCAGCAGAAAGCTTGAGCTCTGAGGGGGAGCTGGAAGCCACGGGTGCTGGCGGATGGGTGATTTTATATCTCGGGTTGTCCTGGAGGAGATGGGTGTCCCTCACCCCCTCGGTGGCTCAGCGCCCCAAGCTTCTTTGCTTGTCCTTTGGGACAGAACAGGGATCTTCTCACTGGCGGCTTTGCTCAGGGCCAGATGTGGACCAGGACCAGGACCGGCATCACAGCCCTGTGGTGAATGCTCCTCTGCTCCTTCCAGGTGGTCCACCACGACCCGTGCCGAGGGGGCGCTGGGCACTGGAACGGCTTGTACCGCTTCAAGCACCTTGCCACGGGCAATTACCTGGCAGCCGAGGTAAGGGGGCAAGCAGAGGGGTGCAGAAAGCTGCCCTGCCCTCGAGAGGCTGTCACCAAAAGTAGAACCCACCCTTAGACAGAGCAGCAATGTCCAAAATGCTCCTGGCTGCCTCCCTTCTGGCTCTGGCACACGTAACCGGGGGGCAGGAGGGGGTGGCTGGGGTTTTCCTCTGTTTGTTCACTCTGGGCCAAGCGACCGACCGTACTGGCACAACCTCCTTGTGGGGTGGAAGCAGCAGATAACTCATCCGGCTGCATTTAACTCTTCCCATCCAGGTTTTGTCCTTCCTCATCCTCTGGTCTGGGGCTGGGGGAGGTGTGGGCAAGGCCTGAGCCTGGAAACCCCCAAATGGGTTTTGCTCCCATTTAGGGCCAGCTTAAGGCCTCCTGACAGAGGCACAAAGAGGTTTCTGCTTGTAGGTAATGTGGTTTATATGACGCTAATGCCCAAGGGGAAAGTGTTAGACCTGCTGCCGGGGGAGCAGGGACGTGCCTGGGGGAGCTGGGTGCACCCCGTGCTGAAGGCGTGCCGTCACTGCAGAAGATGACCAAAGGGGACCCCTTCTGCCATGGGCAGGATGGAAATAGCACTTACTGGATCCGATACCGAGCCTCTGAAATTTGGGTGCTTGAAACCAAAAGACATTTGGTTGACCTCTGCAGAGGAAAGAAGATCCCCATCCTGGGCTGGTGCTGCCTGGCTTGTGGTGCTCAGTGAGACCCTAACCTGGGGCCTCGAGGGATTTGCAGCGAGAGCTTGTCTTACTGCAGTGCAGAGCCCCACGGCTTGCTCTGCCCCTGTCCTCCTCCGTGGGGCTGCAGCGCTGTGCCCTGGGCATGGGTTGCGTCCTCCAGCCCCATCCAGGCAGGTTTTCTCTCTCTGGAGCAAGGAAGGAACAGAAATAACGCCCCACGCTTAGGGCTTTGGAGGGACCGAGGGGGAGGGCTGGGAGCTATCTTTCATCTCCCTCTTTAACTTTTCAGGAAAACCCAAGTTATAAAGGAGACGTGGCTGAGCCCAAAGCAGCGCCCACGGTGAGCTGTGTGCAGCCTTGCTAGCAGAAATGCTGCTGCCGCTGCCTGAAACCACGCTGCCTCTTAGACTCTGCCTGAAAGCAGGGAAATGCCCCCCAAAAAAGAAAGAGCCTGCCACGGGGACAGTGCCCGTGCTGTGCCGCCGGGTCCCGCTTGGTGCTGAGGTTGTGGCTGGAGGCTGTCCTGGCACAGGGCTGCCGAGCAGAGCATCCCGCATCCCACGCTCTAGAGTAGCATCCCCAACATATCCCCATGTCCCGCTTGCAAGAGGACCCCGCCGAAATCTGTCGGAGAGGGGTCCCAGTGCATGTTGGATCCCCAGGCCACGGGGGTGTGCAGATGAAGTGCTGGTAGAAGAGAGATCTGGACTTTTTTTTTCCTCTTTGGCGAGGTTTGGAGAAGGGGTGGCCTCGTAGCTCAGGGGCGTCACGCTGCGCTTGTGCTCTTGCAGCCTCTCATTGCCTCCGTGCTGCGAGGCTCAGCCCAGCACCCGAGCCAAAGCTTCTGCGCTGAGCGTAGCCGCTGTGTGTCCTCCGATGCTGTGTGCGCAGGGAGGCCGGGCTCGGTGGGGCGACCTCCCCGCTCCGGGCTCAAAGCCGTTTTCCCTGGTGCAGGGGGGCAGCAGCCGCTCCAGCCGCAGGAACACGGGGGAGAAGATCAAGTACCGGCTGGTGGCCGTGCCCCACGGCAATGACATCGCCTCCCTCTTCGAGCTGGACCCCACCACGCTGCAGAAGACGGACTCCTTCGTCCCACGGTACGTGAGCACATGCCGGCACGGAGGGGTTGAGATGAAGAAGGAAGGGTTCATCCATGGGGGGAAGTTTTGGCATGGGGGAAACTTTCCTGGGTGCTGAGGGAAGCAGTGGGTGCCGGCGTGTCTGCGCGGGGGCTGCTGACCAAGGCACCGTGCCATCTGCAGGAACTCGTATGTGCGGCTGCGCCACCTCTGCACCAACACGTGGATCCAGAGCACCAACGTGCCCATTGACATCGACGAGGAGAGACCCATCCGCCTCATGGTGTGGCCCCGTGCCCTCCTCCCATCCACAAATTTACCCTCTGGCTCCTTCCTCCTTCCCACCCCGCTCTGCCCAGGGGCACCCCAACCTTCACCTGGGGGCTGAAGTACCCTGATGACCCAAGGGGGCAGTGGGACACCAGCCCCCAGCCTCCCCCAGTCACCTGAAGCCCATCCCAGTCCTTCCAGTGGGGACAAACTGGGCCCCCGGTGCCAGCTGGGTGGATGTAGAGACACTTGGTGCTGCCCTGCCTCTGTGACACCGCTTCCCTGTTCCTTCCCAGCTGGGCACGTGTCCCACCAAGGAAGACAAAGAAGCGTTCGCCATCGTCTCTGTGCCTGTGTCTGAGATCCGGGACCTGGACTTTGCCAACGATGCCAGCTCAATGCTGGCCAACGTGGTGGACAAGATGAATGAAGGTTTTCTCAGCCAGAATGACAGGAGGTAAAAAGTAATTTCCCCATGGAGATGGGGCTGTGCTGGAGCGTCTCTGCAGGATAGGGCCCCTGCCTGGGTCATGGTGCCGGCTCTGCCTTGTTTTCCTGCCCGTGACCCAAATCCACGCCTGCTTCTCCCAGGGATCTGGCGAGGAAATCAGATAACAGCACAGACCCGCTCGGGCCCCTCCTTTGCTGCTAGAAAAATAACCGAGGGGCTGGGAGATGGCCCCATGATAGGGGCAGCCCGGTTAGTCACGGTGTTATTTTTAGGTGGGTGGGTTCTTGGCGTTTCCTGAGCAAACACAGATACCCGGTGGGACGGAGCAAGCTGCTGCCGCCCTGCCAGCCCGCCCCACGCTGGTCCCATGGTGCTTGCACCACTCTGAATGTGACTCAAGGGGCAGAGGCATTGAACGCAAAATCCCCGGCGTGAATCACGAGCACAAACCCATGACATTTACCATGGCACCTGACTCAAGACAATAATTTCCGTAGGAACCACAGGGGCTGCAAAGCCTCATGCTTCAGGGCAGCCACTGGCCTCTAGCAGTCGGGAGGATCGGCCAGCAGCTTCCCCGACAGCGTTTTGAGCCCCAAACATGGGATTTTTGGTCTTAAAAAATGTGCCAGCACCATTGCAGGCACCTGAGCGTGGGTGGACTGCGTGCGGTGGATGAGCAGCCTCCCTGGAAGAAGGGTCCCACCGCCCCGCACTGTGCCCCTTTGCAGGTTCGTGATCCAGCTGCTGGAGGACTTGGTGTTCTTCGTCAGCGATGTCCCCAACAACGGCCAGAATGTGCTGGACATCGTGGTGACCAAGCCCAACAGGGAGCGGCAGAAGCTCATGCGGGAGCAGAACATCCTGAAGCAGGTGAGAGCCACGACCATGCACCTGGGCAAGGTGGAGGTCTGGCGGCGCACCAAGCGCAGCTGATGCCCAGCCATGCATGGGAGGCGGCGTGGAGGGTGACACAGCGCTTACAGCCCTGCTTTTGGGGCAGATCTTTGGGATCCTGAAAGCCCCCTTCAAGGACAAGGGTGGCGAAGGGCCCCTGGTGCGGCTGGAGGAGCTGTCGGACCAGAAGAACGCTCCCTACCAGTACATGTTTCGGCTGTGTTACCGCGTCCTGCGGCACTCCCAGGAGGATTATCGCAAAAACCAGGTGGGTTGAGGGGTAGAAGGAGGGAGACCCCATCCCACCTCGTGTTGCACAGCCCTGGGGGGGTAAGGGAGGCCTCGCCGTGCAGCCTCACACTCGCCATCTCTCTGCCCGCTCCAGGAGCACATAGCCAAGCAGTTCGGGATGATGCAGTCCCAGATCGGCTACGACATCCTGGCCGAGGACACCATCACGGCCCTGCTGCACAACAACCGCAAGCTGCTGGAGAAGCACATCACGAAGACCGAGGTGGAGACCTTCGTCAGCCTGGTGCGCAAGAACCGCGAGCCACGGTGAGTGCCCCAGCGCCCCCGTCCCGAGGGGCTTTGAGCAGCTGGACAGGTGGGATGTGCCTCGAGCAGAGGTGGAAAGAACCCCCCATAGGCCCCCATTTCACAGCAAGCTGTCTCTGCCCTGCCCTTGCTCCCCAGGTTTTTGGACTACCTCTCGGACCTGTGCGTGTCCAACCACATCGCCATCCCCGTCACCCAGGAGCTGATCTGCAAGTGCGTGCTGGACCCAAAAAATAGTGACATCCTCATCAAAACCGAGTGAGTAGTCATGGGGAGAGGTTTTCCACGGTCGGTGTTTGGTGCCTGGCCCTGCCTGTTGCCATGGTTCCCCCTGTAAAACCTGGAAACCCCGTCACTCCCCGAGGTGCTCCATCCTCATCAGCATCTCCAGGTTTACTCCTTCCCCACCCCAGGCTGCGGCCGGTGAAGGAGATGTCCCAGACCCACGAGTACCTGAGCATCGAGTACTCAGAGGAGGAGGTCTGGCTCACCTGGACCGACAAGAACAACGACCACCACGAGAAAAGCATCCGGCAGCTGGCGCAGGAGGCCCGGGCTGGCAATGCCCACGACGAGAATGTCCTCAGCTACTACAGGTGACAATCCTGGGGCACCCTCTCCCCAGGTTCTGGAGAGATGGGGTGAAAATGTAAGGGTTGCATGGCCTCGCTCCTTCTCCACCTCATCCTCACGCAGGTACCAGCTGAAGCTCTTTGCCCGCATGTGTCTGGACCGCCAGTACTTGGCCATCAAGGAGATCTCCCAGCAGCTGGGGGTGGACCTGATCTTCCTCTGCATGGCGGATGAAATGCTGCCCTTCGATCTCCGGGCGTCCTTCTGCCACCTCATGTTGCACGTGCACGTGGACAGGGACCCCCAGGAGCTGGTGATGCCCGTCAAGTTTGCGCGGCTCTGGACCGAGATCCCCACGGCCATCACGATCAAAGAGTGAGAGGCGCTGGGGCTTTGGGGAATGTGGGAGGTGGGGTGGCAGATGTCCTCCTGTGGTTTCCATCATAGCCACGAGCATCGCTCCTGGCCGTGACGGCTCTCAGCAGCCCCCTGGGCAGTGCTCCTGCCCAGCTGGGCCGAGGAGACCCACTGCCATCCAGCTCATCCTGCCATCTCCCATCGCAGCTATGACTCCAACCTCAACGCCTCACGAGATGACAAGAAAAACAAGTTTGCCAGCACCATGGAGTTCGTGGAGGACTACCTGAACAACGTGGTGAGCGAGGCGGTGCCCTTCGCCAACGAGGAGAAGAACAAGCTCACCTTTGAGGTGCGAGACCTGCTGGTGTCACTGGCACCTCGCAAAGCTATCGGCCACATCCACGCCTTGCAGCTGCCTCTGGGACAAGGCTGGCCGTGCTGGCATCCCATGTTTACATCCCCGAGCACAGCAAGGTCTGGAGCTTGCCTTGTCCTTCCCCAGGTCGTCAGCCTTGCCCACAACCTCATCTACTTCGGCTTCTACAGCTTCAGTGAGCTGCTGCGCCTGACGCGGACGCTGCTGGGCATCATCGACTGTGTCCAAAACCCGCAGCTGATGATGCAGGCGGTCTACAACGACGAGGTGACGGGTGAGTCCCTGCTCCAAAACCAGGCACGGTCCCAGGAGAAGGTAGTTCCTGTGGTCTGCCCAGTGCTTTCCAGTTTGGGCTGCAAGAGAACAAGCTGCAGGTTTGGTCGTGTGGAAATTTGGGCTGGGTCTGCAACAGGAGAAAGGAGATGCTGAGTCCTTGGCCGCTGCAGAGAAAGAGCCAGTCCTTTCTGTTGGTTCTCTGGTCAATATCTACATTTGCACTCGAAGTGGGTCCTTCCATCTGTCTTCTCCCCACTCCCTTCCCTCTGCATTAACTCTGCCCCCTGTGGCTGCCTCTGCAGGGAAGAATGTGCGGAGGTCAATCCAGGGCGTTGGGCAGATGATGTCCACCATGGTGCTGAGCAGGAAACAGTCCATCTTCAGCCCCCCGAGCCTCAGTGCTGGCTCTACCCCAGAGCCAGTGGACAGAGGAAGGAGCATCGAGAACGAGAACATCGTGGTGATGGAGACCAAGCTGAAGATCCTGGAGATCTTGCAGGTGGGAGCTGGAGGAGCATTGGGGAGCTGTGGGATGGGGTGGGAAGATGTAGTTTTCTGACGCAAGGAGACAGATGGTGTGATGAGAGGTCTCACTTTTGCTTTCTTCCCTCCCCGCTGCTTCCAGTTCATCCTGAACGTGCGGCTGGACTACAGGATCTCCTACCTGCTTTCCGTCTTCAAGAAGGAATTTGTGGAAGTCTACCCCATGCAGGACAGCGCGGCCGACGGGACAGCTCCAGCCTTCGACTCCACAAGTAACTCTTCCCCTTTGCTCCTGGTAAAACCTCAGCTCCAGCAGCTCTCCGTCCTCCACCTCTGCTGGCAGGGAGCCCGGGGGATTGGAGTTTGTGCAGGAGGGACGAGGTGTCCCGTGTCCATCATGGATGCTTGGACATGGGCTGGGGAGCTGGGCCGAATCCTGCAGGGTTTCTGCTGATGCACAGGGATCGTGTTGGCCACCACATTCATCTCCCTTTCCTCTCCCTGCAGCTGCAGCCATGAACCTGGACCGAATTGGCGAGCACGCAGAGGCCATGTTCGGTGTGGGGTGAGTCCCTGCCCCTTCGGTGCGTAGGTAGCCTGGTTGTAGGGCCCTTCCTTCTCCTGCCCATACTCACTGCCGAGGCTGACAGCTGCAGGTGATGAGGAAGATGAGGCTCTAAAGGCTAATGCAGCTGTCCCCATCAGCCCCGAGGGCTGACTGAGTGCACGCAAGCTCCCACATGGCTGCTAACGCCAAATGCTCTCGTCCCGGCTTCAGGAAGACGAGCAGCATGCTGGAGGTGGATGACGAAGGAGGGAGAATGTTCCTGCGGGTGCTGATCCACCTGACGATGCACGACTACCCGCCGCTCATCTCCGGCTCCCTGCAGCTCCTGTTCAAGCACTTCAGCCAGAGGCAGGAGGTCTTGCACACCTTCAAGCAGGTAACCCCGGAGCACCTCGGTGCTGGTCCTGGCTGGGGTGGCTGCACCCGATGGCTCCTTTGCTTGGGGTTGGATCTGGATGAGGACGGGAGTGGGATCCGTGCCCCAAACCGGCTGCACAGGGGAGCCCTTGGGAATGTCACTGCAGGTTCAGCTCCTGATCTCAGCCCAGGATGTCGAGAACTACAAGGTGATCAAGTCAGAGCTGGACAAACTCCGCACCATGGTGGAGAAATCTGAGCTGTGGGTGGACAAGAAAGGCAGCGTCAAAGGGGACAGCACGGGGGACGGGAACAAGAAGGAAAAGAAAGAGGTGAAAGCCCTGAGCAAGGCACTGGGAACCAAGGGGGGAGAGGACGGGGGGCAGAGGAGCAGCTCACTTCAGTCCAACACCTGGCAGCTCTCGGTGGGCCATGCACACCTCTCGGGGAAGGGTCCTGTGGGGTGCAGTTGTGGCCCAGGCTTTGGAGAGGTGTGGTGGGATCCTGACACTGCTTCTGTCCCCTCGCAGCACACTGCTGATGAAGAAGTCATTGCTCCAGGAGAGAAGAGCAGCGAGAACTACCAGATAGTCAAGGGGGTGAGTGGGACCAAAAACTGTCCCCAGGGCTGGCTGGGGCACCTGCGAGAAGGGACAGGGAGAAAGCAGGGGGGTACTTCCAATCTTTTCTGGGGTTCAAGTGTCCATTGGGTTCAGTCTCCTCTGGGGCATGTCTGGAAATCAAGCAGACCCCCAGTGCTGGTGGCCATCCTGGTGGCTCCTGGGCTCAACTCCCCTCTGGCCACGCTCCTTCTCTCTCCAGATCCTGGAGCGGCTGAATAAGATGTGTGGGGTTGGCGAGCAAGTGCGCAAGAAACAGCAGCGCCTGCTGAAGAACATGGACGCCCACAAAGTGATGCTGGATCTGCTGCAGATCCCCTATGAGAAGGTGGGTGGGCAGAAGCCAGCTGGTCCCAAAGTCTGGGCAAAGGGTGGGGGACATGGGGACACCCTGCATGGCTGGGTCCTGCGGCTGGGCAAGGCAGGAGGGGCAGCAGCCTGCTCCATCCCTCACCAATCCCGGGTGTTTGCCCTTTCTTTGCCCTTCCTCAGGGTGATGCCAAGATGCTGGAGATCCTGAAGTTCACCCACCAGTTCCTGCAGAAGTTTTGTGCTGGCAATCAGGAAAACCAGGCCCTGCTGCACAAACACCTCAACCTCTTCCTGACCCCAGGGGTAAGGAGAGGGGACCCCTGGAAGAGGCAGGGCCGGGGCAGGAGGGGAGGCTGTGCCTCGCAGCCCCCAGCCTCACCCCGTCCCCCTGGTCCCGCAGCTCCTGGAGGCCGAGACGATGCAGCACATCTTCCTCAACAACTACCAGCTCTGCTCAGAGATCAACGAGACAGTGCCACAGCACTTCATCCACTGCGTGGCCACCCACGGCCGCCACGTGCAGTACCTGGACTTCCTGCACACCATCATCAAGGCCGAGGGCAAGTATGTCAAGAAGTGCCAGGACATGATCATGACCGAGGTAAGCACCTCTGCCCCTGCTCCCCTACGGGGTGCAGCAGGGCACGGCTCCTGGAAGGAGCGTGCTTGGCTTCTCCCTCAGTTAAGAGCTTTCCTAAGCATGCTGGTTTCTCCCTGGAGTTGCAAAAATCTCCAAGAGATGCAAAAGTCTGAGAGCCAATAACCATTCTGGAGTGCCACAAGTTGTGATTTATGATTGCATTGTAAACGTCTGGTTTTCCCCATAAACGCACAACCCGTTCACCCTGGTGCTCCCTCTCAGCCCTCCCCGGTGCAGAGGATGCAGTTTTCTGCCTCTCGAGGTTTCTCACCCTCCTTCTGCGGAGCGGTGACCAGTGACCCTTCCCCACAGCTCACCAACGCTGGGGACGACGTGGTGGTTTTCTACAACGACAAGGCGTCCCTGTCCACCCTCCTGGAAATGATGACAGCAGCCAGGGACGGGGTGGAGGAGAACAGCCCGCTGATGTACCACATCTCCCTGGTGGACCTGCTGGCCGCCTGTGCCGAGGGCAAGAACGTCTACACGGAGATCAAGTGCACGTCCCTGCTGCCCTTGGAGGACGTGGTGCGGGTGGTGACACATGAGGACTGCATCACGGAGGTATGGGATGCCTCTTGAGGAGGGCACTGGTGGCTTCACTCTGTTTTCTGTTCCTCTGATGGTGCCTGCACCCTGTCCTCTCCCTCCCCGGCAGGTGAAGATGGCCTACGTGAACTTTGTCAACCACTGCTACGTGGACACGGAGGTGGAGATGAAGGAGATCTACACCAGCAACCACATCTGGACTCTTTTTGAGAACTTCACCCTGGATATGGCCCAGGTGTGTGGGGAGGGCCAGGCAGGGGCAACACTGCAGCAAGGGCTGCTGCATTGGGTGGGGACAGCTTGGTGCCACCGAAGCTCCTTGAAGCCTGGGGAATCAGACAGGGAGCATGGGCACCACGGGGACTTGTGTAGCTGTCACACTGGGGAGCAGTCAGAGCTCTGGCATGGACCCAGGAGCTGTGTCACCATCCATGTCCCTTGGCTCAGCAAGGTCTCAGCAGCGCTGCGTGGCAGCATCCTCCACCCAGGACACTTGGTCACCTCGCCCCGGTGCCATCAGCATCCTCCCTTCTCCTCACAGATGTGCAAAAAGCGAGAGAAGCGCCTGCCAGACCCCACGCTGGAGAAGTATGTGCTGACGGTGGTGCTGGACACCATCAACGCGTTCTTCAGCTCCCCCTTCTCAGAGAACAGCACCTCCCTGCAGGTAATGAGGTGCTGCACGGACGGGCCACGCACGGAGAGGGGAAAGGGGCTCACCAAGCCCTGAGAAGCGAGGTTTGGAGGCACTTTGCTCTGGTGCAGACCTGCCTTTTCTCTCCTTCAGACCCACCAGACCATTGTGGTGCAGCTTCTCCAGTCCACCATGCGGCTGCTGGAGTGCCCCTGGCTGCAGCAGCAGCACAAGAGCTCGGTGGAGGCTTGCATCCGCACGCTGGCCATGGTCGGTAAGGAGCCGTGCCGCAGGGATGCTCTGTTCCCCCATCAGCCATGAGGATGCAGCTTCCCGAGGCTGTTTCTGCACCAGCAGAACCCTCTCCCCTCCCGCAGCCACGGCAGGGTGCCCTGGAGAGGCTGCTGGCTGGGAACGGAGAGGTTCTGGGATGTGTTTTTTGGGCTGTATTTTTGGTGACCGGGGTGGCCAGAGGCGAGCTGAAGGCTGGGTTTGGTTGGGAGATTCCTGGTGTGTCCCTGCTGGGGCTGGGCCCAGAAACAAAGCTGGCGTTTACGGCAGATTTCCCTCGCCAGGACTTTGCCCTCAGCCTGCCTGTGGCTGCCTGGCTCAGCACGAGGGTTGTCAGCACTGAGTCACCGTGTGGAAAGCATTGCGTGGTGGTGAGACACCGGGTGGGGACAGCGGCCAGAGCCTTAGGATTCCCCTTCGTAATTATAGGCAGGGCGCTTACAAATTCCTCGTGCTGGGCTTTCCCAACTGCAAAGCAGAGGCACTGCCTCTTTCAGTCCTCTTTCTGTCGGGCTGGGGGGGGCTGCAGGCAACGTGGTGCTGCTCTGGGGAGGGATGGATGGAAATCCTACACCCTGGGGGCTTTTCCTCTTGTATTTAACTCCTCTGCTTCGTGCTGCAAATGAAGAGCAGGCGAAGGGGTGCCCAGCCCGAGGCAGTGTGGCAGGACCCAGTCGATGGCAGGGGCTGGGCAGTGGCTGTCCCCAACCCCAGCTCCCTCTCCCGCAGCCAAGAGCCGCTCCATCGCGCTGCCCATGGACCTGGATGCCCACGTCAGCTCCCTGCTCAACAGCAGCTCCACCAGCACCGTGCAGAGGAACACGTCCAGCTACAAGACCGCCACGCGGACCTTCCCCCGCGTCTCCACCACCCCAAACCAGTGGGACTACAAGAACATCATAGAGAAGTTGCAGGTACGGGGCCAGCAGGCTGTGGCAGCGCAGATCTCCACTGCAAGGCAGCAAGAAGGTGTTGGGTGCTGCAGGGTCCCTGTCCCGTATTTGTGTCTCCTTGGCACGTGTTGAGCTAAAGGTGTGCGCTGTGACTTGTAGGACATCATTAATGCCCTGGAAGACCGCTTGAAACCTCTGGTGGAGGCTGAGCTGTCCGTCCTGGTGGATGTCCTCCACCGGCCAGAGCTGCTTTTCATGGAGGGGACGGAGGCGTACCAGCGATGCGAGAGCGGAGGTTTCTTGTCCAAGTGAGGATGCTTTGCAATTGCTGTGGGGTTGCTGGGGAAGGGCTGCTGACCTTCTCCCTCCGTGGGCTGTGCATCCCGTTATGCACCTGCGGAGTGGAAGGGTGCCCTTGGGGACCCCGTGTCCCTCTCGGCTGCGTGACAGTGGCTCTGCTGTGCGCGGCCAGGCTGGTGCAGCACACCAAGGACCTCATGGAGACGGAGGAGAAGCTGTGCATCAAGGTGCTGAGGACGCTGCAGCAGATGCTGGTGAAGAGGAACAAGTACGGTGAGAGGGTGAGCACCACGGCCCATGGCATGTCCCCAGCCTCACTCCTCGGCTCTGTCTGCCCGGGCTGGCAGCACCCTCCCTGCCACAGCCTGTAGGCGCTCAGCCGTGTTCTGCTCTGGCGCTGGCACTGGGAGCCTCGTGACGTTTATTTGTCTTGGCAGGGCAACCTGCTGCGGAAAATGCTCCTGAACAATTACTTGCAGAACAAGAAGTCCAGCTCCAAAGGCGAAATCATGGATGCTGCTGGGGGAGGTGAGTGCCCCTCTCCAGCCTTTCCTCGTCTTTCTGCGCTGCTCTCGCTCATGTTGAGTGCCTGATTCCCAAACCACAGTGGAATAAGTTCTGTAGCTGGTCTCCATGCTCACACCTCCATGGGAGTAGAGGATATAGGGAGAAGAAGGGCCTGAGATGCCCCTGGGAGTGACTTGGCCACGCTCCTTCTCTTACACCACCATCACATCCGTCTGTGTCCTCTCCTGCAGGCCAAGACCAGGACTGGTCTGCTATCGCTGCTGTCCAGTGCCGGCTGGACCGAGAAGGGGCCACCAAGCTGGTGGCTGACCTCATAATGAACACCAAGAACGAGAAGATCTTCCAGGAGAGCATCCTGCTAGCCATTCGGCTGCTGGATGGAGGCAACACCGAGATCCAGGTGCTTATGATGGGCACCAGTCCCCGAGGACTGGGCAGCTGTGGTTTGATGTGTCCCAGCGAGGGTCCCAGCGTGCAGAAGACAGGGGCTCAGGGCAGTCCTCAGCCCCTGGCCGTCCCCGAGCAGCAGACTTTACCAAAATTTTGGGAGCATGCATTTGCTCGCCATCTGGGGGAGGAACTGCAGAAATTTCTCTGCTTTCGGGTTTTCCAGCTTGGTGGCTGGATGCTGTGAAAGGGGCAGGTTGTTGCCAAGGGTTTCTGGAGTAATGCTGATGCCCTCTGCCGGGTATCGCGGAAATTACTCAGATTTCCAGCTCTCAGGTGACATCTTGTAGGTTATCTTCAATTCCTTATTACGGGGAAGCCACCGAACTGTACACACAAAAATTATGGGCTTCCAAGCCTGGAGCTGCTGTGGTTGCTGCTCACTCTGTCCCCAGCTCTGCCGAGGGTCAAAGGGGGCACGGGCACAGGGAGTCCAACAGGACTGTGATCTCCAGGGCTATTGGAAATAAACCTGCTTGCCACATTATCCCAGGCAAGGGCCAGAGTGCTGGAGGCTACTGGATCAGAGGGGCAGGCTGGGGTGGTTTGGATACTGCAGTGGAGACTGGAACTGCTGTCCTCCCTCCTCCCAGAAATCCTTTTACAACCTCATGACGAGCGACAAGAAGTCCGAGAAGTTCTTCAAAGTTTTGCACGACCGGATGAAGAAGGCGCAGCAGGAGACCAAGTCTACGGTGTCAGTGAACATGAGTGACATTGGGAACAAGCCTCGTGAGGACAAAGACGAGCCTGACCCTGGCACCAAAGGTACGGGGCCGTGTCCTCCCAGCAGGGCCACTGCCTGCCTCGTCAGACAGCCTGATGCTAATGAGGTTGGGTTGCCCAGCAGGACGAGGAGAGGCCTTCGTGATGCCTGGCACCCCCTCCCGATACCCACTGGCGTTAGGGTTTCGGAAAGGCCATGACGGTGGAGAGCAGGGCCAGAACAACGAAATGGGGGTGACGGTTCTGATTATGGAGCCTATCCTGCGATTCCTGCAGCTGCTGTGCGAGAACCACAACCGGGACCTCCAGGTTGGTTCTGGGGGCTGCCGGGCACCAGGGCAGAGGCCGTAGGTCTGGGGTGCAGGAACATGGATTCTGCCTCAGATGGGTCCAAAAGGGCATTGCGTTGGCTGCTCTGTGCCTCAGTTTCCCCCAATGCACCATCCTTTAGGATTAACTTTGCTTGGTGTCCTGGCAGGAGCTGATCACAGCACAGCTGTTTCCATGGGACTGGGTGCTGCTCTTGGGGGAGTCTGTACACTACTGGGGTGGCCCTGAGCCTAATTTTCCATCAAAATTAGCTGGAGGGGTGCTGGGAGCAGAGCCAGAAGAACCTGGTACCTCTGTCAGAGTGATGCTGCTCAGGCTTGTAACTGCAGGCTTTGCTCGACAGAACTTCCTCCGGTGCCAGAACAACAAGACCAATTACAACCTGGTGTGCGAGACACTGCAGTTCCTCGACATCATGTGCGGCAGCACCACGGGGGGGCTGGGGCTGCTGGGGCTCTACATCAACGAGTACAACGTGGCCCTCATCACCCAGACCCTGGAGACCCTGACCGAGTACTGCCAGGGGCCCTGCCACGAGAACCAGGTCCGTGCGTGTTGCTGCAGCTCTGGGTCAGTCCTCGCACATCCCATCCCATCAGGGATGCCCAAGGAAGGATTTTGGGGGATGCATGGGATAGCAGCAGGGACAGGGGCAGCTCTGGAGTTCAGGGTGTGAAGGAGAGCCCAACGTGGGCTGCAGGAGTTCGCCATGGTGCACAGGGACATTTCATGGGTTACGAGCTCCTGCTTGGCTAGATAATAATGGTGATGTAAAAAATAATATAGTGATGGAAATGGTGCCACTGCCAGGGAGAGGAGGGATCTGGGGCTCCTGGAGCCAAAGTGATGGTTCAGCACTGAAGCGAGGGCGCTGCTTTGGACCTGAGCTGTGCTGGAGGTGAAGCTGGGAGGGATGGCATCATCCATGGGATAACCCTGCTGCATTGCTGCCCTAGAGCTGCATCGTGACCCACGAGTCCAATGGGATCGACATCATCACAGCCCTCATCCTCAACGACATCAGCCCCCTCTGCAAGTACCGGATGGACCTGGTCCTACAGCTGAAGGTAGGCAGGGCCCGGGACTGGGATGTGCATGTGCTCCTGGCTTGCTGGCGGGTCTGTGGGCTGAGCTGTGAGGTGAGGGGGGGGTCTGAAGCAGGGGCTGCAACAGGCCCTCGTGCATGAATTGGGGCTGGGCTGGTTCATCTCCAGTGTGCACGGCTTGGATTTATGACGGCCCATGGTGCAGGGGGGTTCTGCCCACTGCGAGGTCCTAGGCAGAGGCAGGGCATAGCTCCTCTCACCACGGGCTTCTCCCTGCCAGGACAATGCCTCCAAGCTCCTTCTGGCCCTCATGGAGAGTAGACATGACAGTGAGAACGCCGAGCGGATCCTCATCAGCCTCCGCCCGCAGGAACTGGTAAGGGTTGAGTGGGGTGGGGGGGTGAAAGAGCCCCCAGGAGCCCCCTGTAAGCCCCTGGGTTTGTGGCTCGTGCTGGACCTCCTACATCTCCAGGTCCTCGTGCAGTTTCTGTCTTGCAACCCCAAAACCACCTCAGATGCTGCCCTGATGCTACTCACGCACCACAAGCATCTGTCCTGAGTGGGGTTCCCGGAGCTGTTTGTGGCTGGAGGAGGAAAATGGGGTGAGGAGATCAGGACAAGCTCACCTGCCCTCTGTTGCCTTCCAGGTTGACGTGATTAAGAAGGCCTATCTGCAGGAGGAAGAGTGCGAAAACGCTGAGGTTTCCCCCCGGGAAGTCGGCCACAACATTTATATCTTGGCGCTGCAGGTACTGATGCTGCAATCTGCTGTGACAGCAGGGTCCCCACCAGGCTGGGCTCCCCATGCTGTGCTGGGCTCCCACTCACTGATTTGCTCATTTTTCTCTGTGTTTATTTACATTTCCTCCAGCCAGGCTGGGAAATGTGCTTTTAGCCTCCCACAAAAACCCAGCACCCTGGCTTAGAGGCCATCCCCCTCCGGTGCGCACACCGTGTCCCGCTCTGGTGTGCAGAGGCTGGTCCGCCCTGTGCTAATCCACTCTCGCTGTCCCCCTTCCAGCTGTCCCGACACAACAAGTCCCTGCAGCAGCTCCTGAAGCCGGTGAAGCGAATCCAGGAGGAGGAGGAGGAGGGCATCTCGTCCATGGTATGGAAAGCCCTCAGGAACAGAGGCAGAGCTAGCCGACCCCGAGCGGAGGCTGCGAAAAGCCGCTCCTCTCGGCCTCGCTAAGCTGCCCTGCTGCTTGTCGTTCAAGATTTGATGGGTTTTAGTGTTCCCGGGGGCAGGGGGACTGAAGAAAGAGAGATCTATAAGAGCCAGTGTAGCCAAATCTGCATCCCAATGGCACATGCACCCGTTGTAACCCGGCTGTGGAGAGCTGTGTGTGCGGGGCTCCCTGGGGAAGGCTCGGCCATGGGTGACACCCAGCTTGCTGCGGGGTGCTGCCCCGCTGGGCTCCTGCTCCTGGTACCTGCTTCCTCCCTTCCCTTCAGAAAAGCAAGGACTGAGTCCTTTGCTGTCATTTCTTGCCTCTGCCTTAGATCCCGTACAAGATTCAGCAGTAATGTGATTTCCCTAAGGTTTTAGGGGCATTGATTTGTAATTTGTGGATTAGCAGCTTTTGGATGTAATTATTGCAGGGAATCGAATCTCTGTCACCTCAGGGAGCGCTCGTACTCCTCTAGGAAGCTTTAATTCATTTGCTTTTCCTTGAAACCTAATCGGGTTCAGTACGTTTTGAGGAACAGCGTTGTCAGTGCACTTAAACCCGAATCCCCCCGGCCATTCCCACTCTCATCCTCTCTCCTCTCCCCACATCCCAGCTCAGCCTAAATAACAAGCAGCTGACGCAGATGCTGAAGTCGACGGCTCCCATCCAGGAGGAGGAGGAGGACCCGCTGGCGTATTACGAGAAGCACACGTCCCAGATCGAGGCAAGACCTGTTTGCTGCTGGGTTGCTAGTACACACACGGCTGATGAATCCCACGTGTGCTCCGGCTGTCTCGTGCCCGGTTATTCTGCACCGGGAGCCTTCCCATCCCTGTGCCTGCTAAAAGCAGATGGGTCCTTTGTGCTGCAGAGAGCTGGAGGCAATAGCAGAGCCCGTTGGGTGCTGGGGGAGCACAGGGCCCCCCCCAGACCCTTCCTTTCTCTCCCCGCAGCAGCTGGGATGCAGTTGGAGCAGCCCCATCCTTGCTTGTTGCTGTGGTCCACGTGCTGTCAGCGTTCCTCCCAGCACAGCCACTCGAGGATGCCTTTGCTGGGTGGAACTGTAGCATTAGATGTGTGGCTGGTGATATTTGGATTTGGGGAGGCACAGCTGGGGCTAGGAAAGCGGAAACCAAAGCGTGGTACGGGCAGGATCTGACGGCACCCTCCCCTTCGCCCTGCTTCCTGCAGATTGTGCGCCTGGACCGAAGCATGGAGCAGATAATCTTCCCGGTGCCTGGCATCTGTGAGTTCCTCACCAAGGAGACCAAGTACCGGCTCTTCACCACGACGGAGCAGGACGAGCAGGGCAGCAAAGTCAGTGATTTCTTCGACCAGTCCTCCTTCCTCCACAACGAGATGGAGTGGCAGAAGAAACTGCGTAGTAAGAGCAAACCAGACCTTCCTTTAGCACTGGCCAGCACGGGCTCTTTGAGTAGCTCCTGTTTTGAACCTGGGGGGCCAGCTGTGCTTTGAGGGGGCTGTGAATCCTGGCAGCAGCCTGCAGATTGCATCTGTGCCCCCTTGTGCCTCTTGCTCTCTGCAGGGCGCAGCGTGCTCAGCAATTTGCAGGGAGTGGAGGTTAATCGAGACCTTCCAGCCCAGGGTTATTTCCTCCATGCCTGTTAATACAATTCCTCTGAAATGCCTCTTACAGCACATTCTCTGGGACAACACCAACAGCTGTGTTCCCCTGCAAAACCTGTTCTTCATTTGTTTTCAGCTGCCTTTTCCTAAGCCAGCATGTAGCAGCTGTATTTGGGACGTAAACTTGTTCCTCTGCACCATGCAGAGCCTAGGTGCTTTCAGGGCTGCACCAGTACGGACTTCCTGGCTTAAAATAACAGGAGCTCCGTCAACAGGAGTTGCACTATAAATACTGCGATACAGCTAAGAGGTGGTGTAGCAGCACTGAAAACACTTGCAGATCCAGTCTAAACTATCTTAGGAATTCGGGCAGGAAACAAGTTTCCAGTGTGGCTGGGAAGTTGCTGGCTGGGTCTCCTTTGGGACGGAGAATCAGGCTGAAAACACAAAGGCGCTGTTGTTTTGAAGGATGCGAGGATGTAGGAGGTGGGAGATGGGGAGGAGGGGGAAGCAAAGAACGAAGCCAATCTGATTCCAAAGTGCCAGAGCAGGTCAAAGGCCCCAGGAGCCGAGAGGTGTGAGCGGTAATGATTTGAACGTGCACTCCGTGTTTCAGCAGATGAGGAGGGAGCTTTTGTCAATGGCATGAAGGAAGCGGGACGCAAGGGTCCCTCCAGGCCTGCTCGCTGCACTGAGTCAAGCCGTTTGGATGTCGGGGAGGTCAGAGCCTTCCCCAGCTGACACGAGGTTGGCTGAGATGTGTGTCTGCCTCCTCTCCCTCCAGGCATGCCGCTGATGTACTGGTTCTCCCGCAGAATGACGCTCTGGGGAAGCATTTCCTTCAACCTGGCTGTCTTCATCAACATAATCATTGCTTTCTTCTACCCCTATGTTGAAGCCACTTCCATGGGTGAGTGCCCCTGCATTCGCTGGACAAAGGAGACCCTCATGTGCAGGCCCCGTACTGGTGTTCTCCCCACCCTTTGTCTCCTCTTGACTCCTAAAGCCCCAAGCCTTTTCTGCTGGTCCTGGCAAGGGACTGAATCAAGATTTCAGTTGCCAGCCCTCCCACGACTTCCTTCTTAGGGAACAGTCTCTTCTCCCCGGGCTGTACTTTCTCTGTTTGTAAAATGGAGGAAGTAACAACAGAATATGTACCAGCTGTCTGGAAGTCTTAATCATTTACAGTGGTTGTGAGATCTCAGATAAAAGATGTTAGAGAAGTGTATCAGTAAGGACCATCTCAGCCAGTACTAGTCTCTGCAGTCAAGCATCATTTCCGTCTTTCTTCCCTCTGATAATCAGCACGTTAGTTTTTTTCAGACACTTTGGACAGCAGCACAGCGTTGGATTGACAACGTGCATTTAGCTTCATGCCATTTAGGTGCTGTGGGTTTTCTCTTCCCAGGAGTGCTGGATTCCCCACTGATCTCGCTGCTCTTCTGGATTCTGATCTGCTTCTCCATCATGGCCCTGTTCACTAAGCGTTACGGTGTCAGACCGCTCCTCGTGGCCCTGATCTTGCGATCCATTTATTACTTAGGGATTGGACTCACTCTGAACATCCTGGGGGCTCTCAATGTAAGTTCTCAGCACGCTGCTAGAAAAGGAGCGTAGCATTGCACAGCACAGGAGACTGTTCTGCATTCCTGAAGTGCAGCAGACCTCACTGCTTCCCATTTCTGGTTGTTCCCCAGCTGACCAACAAGATTGTGTTCGTGGTGAGCTTTGTGGGGAATCGTGGCACCTTCATCCGAGGCTACAAGGCCATGATCATGGATGTGGAGTTTCTCTACCATGTTGGCTACATCCTGACGAGTGTCCTGGGACTCTTCGTGCACGAGCTCTTCTACAGCATCCTGGTACAGTAAACGCAGATGTTTGGGGCACAGACATAGCCAGAACGCCCCATTAGAAGCTAGAAGCTTCCTGTGACATCTTCCAGGAGCTGATTGATAACGGCAGTGAGAACAATGCACTGTGCTCTAATCTTTGCGTAGGCTGATCTTTCTGCCTTCCGACAGTATCTATTACTGTCTCTCCCAGTCTTTTGCTATCAGACTCTAATCTCTACTGTGTACTTTATCTGGGTCAGCTGGGAGACAACGTGAGCTGGTGAGGGCAGAGGCAGGGGGACATGTGTCCTATTCTCGGCTCTCCTGCTGTGCATAAGTCACTTCATTCTTCTACAGTAAGATGGAAAACTTAAATGCTTTATGTGAAAGTTAGTTGACGTCTCCTGGGTGATCCAAGATCTCTGGATAAAAGGGGTATAGGTAGGCCAGGCATATTCACAGAAAAGCACCCTGTGGCATTTCTTTGCTCCTTGTCCTTTCAGCTGTTTGACTTGATCTACCGCGAGGAGACCTTGTTTAATGTCATCAAAAGCGTGACGCGGAACGGGCGCTCCATCCTGCTGACTGCCCTCCTGGCGCTCATCCTCGTCTACCTCTTCTCTATCGTGGGCTTCCTGTTCCTGAAGGATGACTTCATCCTGGAGGTGGACCGGCTGCCGGACAGCAAAGCCAAAGGTGCTTCAGGCCATGTCCTGGCTGACTGCGGGGCTTGGGCTGGGCAGAGCATGGGCTAGCCTCTTCTAATTTAGAAGAGTCTAGGAGAATAATAAAGCTTTTTTTCTTTTTTTTTTTTTTTCCATATTGCTTGAATGTATCAATGAGATGCAGTTGAAGAGCACCTGGACACAAGCAAAGAGCTTTGCTAGGGCAAGCTGATGCCCTGACAAGGCTGTGCTCTCTTTTATTTGCAGATGACCCCTTGGGGATGCAAAGGAACATGGAGACCTTCATGGAGTCATGCAGTGGAGACAAAATTAGCTGCTCTGCCGTGCCCACTGCCTTGGAAGGTAAGCAAGCTCATTAGAAAGCTGAGCTCTGTTAGCAGCAGAGTAGGCTGGCTGCTTTGTTTGTTTCCATCTTTGAAAAGATGCTGTAAGATTTTTCTGAGCTCGCTGACAAACAGCCCACTGTTTGGCACATATTAAGCAAGAGGCCCGCAAGCTCTGTACTGACCCTGGCATAAAAATGTTGAAATAGATTCAATTTAGTCATAAAGAAAGTGGGAGCTTTGGGAGCGCTCAGCCAAACACCTCCACTGCAAGAAGCAAGCTGGAGGAGCTGCTGGTTGGGAGATCCACACCGAGCACCTGCTCCCAGATGGGACGCTGCAACTCAGCCTGTAGCTTGGGATTCTTTGCAGTGGTACTGTGTGTGTTTTCTTTTTGCTTTTATTCCCCCATGCCCTCCCTCTGGTATTCTAGAAGCAGACGCTGACCAGTGGGAGCGGGCCTGCGACACGCTGCTCATGTGCATTGTCACCGTCCTGAACCACGGCCTGAGGAACGGAGGGGGTGTGGGTGACATTCTGCGCAAGCCATCGAAGGATGTGAGTTTTGGCAGCATGTCGGGCCCCTCTCTTCTGCCAAGTCCTGCTGCAGATACCACTGTGGAGCTGCCCTTCCTCCCTGGAAACTGTGGCACTGCCAGCGTTTTCCCCTACAGTCGTCCTTCAGTGCTTTCCTCCTCTCTTCCCCACCACACCCCAGTTATTGCTCCTCACCTTGCACCCTCAGCCTACGGCCGTTGCAGGAAAGCACGGTTGGAGTGGCTAGAGGAGAGGTGTGCAAGACACATTTTTTTTTTCCCATTTGTCCATTACAGGAATCCTTGTTTCCTGCTCGGGTTGTCTACGACCTCCTCTTCTTCTTCATTGTCATTATCATTGTCCTCAACCTCATCTTTGGGGTCATTATTGACACCTTTGCTGACCTGAGGAGCGAGAAGCAAAAGAAGGAAGAAATACTGAAGACCACTTGTTTCATATGTGGTGAGTGCTAGGACCCCGCCTCACCATGCCTACAGGAATTGCCCCCGCATGGCTCCTCTCTTTTAAGGTCAACCTATGGCATGAGGGAAGGAAAGAAGTTTCAGCTGGTTTGGGTTTTCATTTGGTTCACAGCAGAACTTAAAGCTGTTCACTGATGGGTTGCTGCAGAGTGAGGAGGCTTAAACAAGACACAAACCGAGAGGGGAAATTATTCCTCCTCGCCTCCTGTTAATGAGGTGTTAAACTAAATGCCACTCTCGTCGCTGTGATCCCTCCTGGGACCAACATTTATCAAGTGGGGGGAAAAAGTGCACCATATTACTAAGGAAATGAAGTACAGGAAAATGTTCCAGAATGCTTTCAGTCATAGGAAAGCATCCACAAAAACCAATCCAAGCTTAAATATAACTTTATTTTTTTTTCTTATAGGATCCACTGGGTGCATTTTGTTCTTTCAGATATGCAGGCAGGAAGCATAGCTAGTAGTACTTTAAATAGAAGCCTCCTGAATACACGACCGGGTTATTTTCCCCTTGCTTTCGATGCTTGTTATGTGCTAAATGCCAACTAATTATTAAAAGCACTTCTTGAAAGTCACACCTGGGACGGGAGGCAATTATCTGTACTTCCTTTCGCATTTGTTTGCTTGCTCACTTCTTACCTTCTCCTCATCTCCTCTCCACCTTCTCTGTACTTGACTGCCTTTCCCAGGACTTGAACGGGACAAGTTCGACAACAAGACAGTGTCCTTTGAGGAGCATATTAAATATGAGCACAACATGTGGAACTACTTGTACTTCATAGTGCTGGTGCGAGTGAAGAACAAGACAGACTACACCGGGCCTGAGAGCTACGTGGCGCAGATGATAAAGGTACACGTCCGCTCAGGGAAATATTTGAGAACAGTGGGCTCACCAAAGGAAAACAGTTTTGAGAAGGAACTTTTGCAAAATATTTAAGAATGTTGTTGTTCCTTGGTTTTCTTAGGTGGTTAATTCCACTTGGCAATCTCAGCCAACAGCGCATTGTCTGTTTGATGTTTTGTACTGTGTATTTAAGGATTGAACCAAGGGCAGAACCAGGCAGTACAGACTGTGACTTCAAGGTTATTTCAAGGCAAAAAGGGAGGGTGAGGAAATTCAGAAAAGAAAAACCTCTGAACTTGAATCCAGATGGCTGTATGAAAAAAGATGCAAACGGACCAGTGGTGGAAAATTTGCAAGGATACATACAAAATGAGCCTTTGAGAATTTCTTTAGTCCCCGAGCACAGGCAGGCTTCCTGTTAAATTCCACCTGGTCTCTTTCCAGAACAAGAACCTTGACTGGTTCCCTCGGATGCGAGCCATGTCGCTGGTCAGCAATGAAGGGGAAGGAGAACAGAACGAGATCCGCAACCTTCAAGACAAACTCAATTCCACGATGAAGCTGGTGTCCCATCTCACCTCCCAGCTGAATGAGCTGAAGGAACAGGTACTAAATGCTTATAAAAATAGGAAGACTTGAGGAACACCTGACTGTAAAACCCCCCTGTCCTTACCAAAATAGCGAGGCAGCACAGGCAAGAACAGGAGGCAGCACAGGCAAGAACAGGAGGCAGAACCAGCCCGATCCAGTACAACTCTGGATCCAAAGCAAAGGGCTCGCGTTCCTGACCCCCAGATAAGAGCTACACTTGGGTTGTGTGCTTTTTGATACTTCCTCACCAAACTCACAGGGTGTTCTGGCAGATGCTTAAAGCAGCCTAGTCGGTCACAGACCTGAAAAGCACACTAATGGACAGAAAAAAATCTCGTTTCCTACCTCATTTTTTGTCCTTGTTTGAACTCTAGATGACAGAGCAAAGGAAGCGCAGACAAAGGATGGGGTTTGTGGATGTCCAGAATACCATGAACCACTAAGACACAAAAAGCATCGGCTTCACCCACCGAGGGACTGAACATATCTATCAGCTGCCGAGGCTGCTTATTCCTGGGTCCTGCGCATGGACAGCGCTGTCAGAGCAAGCCGGGCCATGCTGAGGGGCTCCCGAGTCAGCCTTTTCCTTAGATCGCTTGTAAGCAATTCAGGAAGCAACGACTGGCGAGGATTCCTCGATACCTGGACCCACATGTTACTCCAATGCCCTTATAGGAAGATAAATTATACAAGACTTTTATTCCTCATTGCAATAACTCTTTATTTTGCAAACGTGGGGGGTTGTATCTTTATCTCCATGTGCTACATGTGGGTGGCCTCCACCTCAGGTGTAGTGTAACTAGCGCTAGGGCTGCAATATTTAACGTACTCCAGGAGCGTCACTAGTAAAACGTGGACCTTTGCAAACCAACCATCATCTCTGCTGTACCTGTTCCATGCCGATTCCTCTCCATTTAAAGAGTTCTGTTCATGGCGGTGGTGCAGTAAAGAGGCGCTAAACTCAAGGATTTGAGCATTTAACTCACCAGATGAGGACGAGTACCTGTGCTGGTACTACGTGGACTGGGCTTTTGTCTTGTGTGGACAAAGAATATCTGGGCAGTAGTAGGAGACGGCAGGTTTCCAGGAGTTCACTGTGAAGGGGTGTCCTGTGGTTTAGTTTCATCTCTGGTGTAATGTTTTACTTTTTGTTGTTGTTGTTGTTACTTAAGAACTAAAGTGTAAATTGCCTTAACTAAATTAAAGACAAAAATCAAGTTATAATAAAAACTTAAACATGGTAAAGAAACCTCCTTTCCTGTACGCTCTGGGATGTGACAGGGCTGCTAGAAATACAAATACAGAGCAATCCAAAGACCCAAAGCCAGAAGGTCTTACCCTAAGTGCTCCGCAACCCAGTGCTCTTGGTTCCAGCTGTTAAGCATTAAAATGTAGTCATAGAGAAGATGAAGAATGCTACCATGAGCAACTACCTTGAACACCAGCCTTGTTTTCTGAAGCTTTGGATCAGCGCCTGCTGCAAAGTTTCAAATTCTTTCACTGCTTGCCAGGAAAACACAGTTCAAACATAAAAAGGAGCAGCTGTTGGTGCTGCGTGGAGCCAAGCAGAGTCCTGGCATAGCTGTGCTCTAGACACACACCCTTCCCAAGCCAAGCAGTGCTGCGGCCATCCCAGCTACATGCCGTGCCTCTGCCTCCCAGGAACAGAGGCTGACGCAAACACTAGAGCTTTAAAAGGGAATAAAACTAAGCCACAACAAAGGACTAAGCACACCTGAAGTTTGGTTATGGCCCTGTAGAGCAACACATCTCAAAAACTGATCTTCACCCCTCATGTACGCAGTAACCCTACAGAACCTTCCTTCTGTGCTAATCGCCATGGGAAACATCGTTTCCTGTCCTCCCAAACAGGACTTTTCCAGAGGAAAATAACTTGTGATAATTAAAGTTATCCCTCCTCAATTTCACTTTACCAGCTAACACAGAGAACCACCATCACAGCTATATTTTGATGTTATCACCACTGCCGGCTTCCCAAGCAGATTTAAAGCTAGCGTGGTTGCACCTACGTGCTCTGGCATTTCCTGATGGTCTGCTTCTCATAACACAAATGATCAGGTCTAACAACACAAAGCTCCTTCTTTGACACTGAGCCAATAACTTTCATCACGGATGTGTTCAGGTATGGCCTAGATTTCCAGAAAGAAA
Source organism: Nettapus auritus (assembly GCA_011076525.1). NCBI lineage: Eukaryota > Metazoa > Chordata > Aves > Anseriformes > Anatidae > Nettapus > Nettapus auritus. The sequence continues at coordinate 836,973 of CM021790.1, forward strand.
AGAGCGGGTGTTAAAAATGAAGAGTATGAGGTGTAGGTCTGAACATAAAATGCTGTTGCTAAGAGGAGTGAATGGTTTTATTCATCATGGCAACATACAGAGCTTTAGGAATATGTACAGAGGAAATTCTGGGAGTTAGCCTATCACTTCAAGTCCTCTTCAGATTTCTTGGCGGAAAACCTTTCTCGCAATTTTTTCCATGTTCCTTTTTTCATGTCTTCCATCTGTTTCAGAATGTCTGCAAAAGGAGAAGGGAGATGGAGATGGGGAAAGAGGAAGAAAAGCAGAAAAGCAAAAGCATGAAAGCCCTCTTATAAGCCCTTTGCCTTACATATATTTGCTTTTTTTTGACTTCTCATCTTAATGAATTTCTGTTTCAGGGCCTGAGGCAAGTTTGTTTTCCCTTCCAATCAATTGTGCAGGGAGTCCCTTATCACCAACAACTAATATTCAGTTTCCACGCACTGCAATCGAAGTTAGGAACTGGAGCAGAACAAAACTGCACTAGCTTCCTATACTGCATGTAATAAAATGACTTGGCTGAGAGAACGTCTGCCTTGTGGTACCCTGTTTTCTCTCAAAGTCTAATACAAGAGAAGAAACACTGAGGGGAATATGAACACGGTGAAACAGAAGCTGAGAATTTTCCAGCAATGTAGCAAATGTGCATTTTTTTCACACAGCTCCTGCCACTGTGTCTCAAAGAGCCCTTGCAAACCCTCTGCTATTCCTGCCCCTTGCAAAACACAATCGACTTTTTGTCCTGCTAGATTACTGAAAATCTCAATTAAGCCTGAACTTACTCCTTGTTAACCACCCTAATTAACTTGCACAGCAGTCCAATTCAGTCCTTTAGTAACCGGTGTTTAGCAGAAGTGATAAAGCCAACACAACAAAGACTACAATGTACTTTATCTCTGGCACTGATTTATTCCCCAGTCAATCACAGTATTCATACCTGTTGCTAGAATCATCTTGCAATCTTGCACCGTCACTCCAGTGAAGCTTGTTTCTTTCAGGCGTGGATACTTCACAAGCGAGCAGGTAGGTGAGAGAAAGAGAGAGAGAGAACAAGATGTTACTTGTAGTGCACTAACACAGGTAATTATGTCACCAAATAATAGAATCCTAGCTTATTTTCTGTCAAGCCCTAAGAATTCTGTTCATCCATACCAGGAACTATCATCTACATTGTTCATACGTGTCACAGAGGTCAAAACGTCTGCAGCTTTCAGACTGAAAGCCAAGAGAGACTGAAGGCACCCGGGAGTGCAGCATCCACCCGACTGCTCCTTTGCCTGCTACATTCCCAGAAACCCCGCTGGGATGTGGCCTACGGCACCGACAGCTGGAGGTCCCACAGAAAGGCTGATGATGGCTAATGCCAAAATGTTTACCTTGTTTTTGTAGTAGTTGCTGTGGATTCTGAGCAAGCTCTCATACATTTGGTCACAGGTCTCAGGGTCAGCAATCTGGAAAAGGATAAAAGTATCACATGAGTCTTATTTTAAACCTGCAGAGCAAAACCATTCAATTTTAGCTAAAAGCTCATGAAAAGAACAGTAAAGGAGCATCTCCGTTATTTTTTCAGTGCAATGCAGGGTGCCGACGACCCCTATTATGCTGCTCCAGAATGCAGCACATTTTCTTTCCCCTCCATTTCTCACCAGCTTGGCCTACAAGAATAATGAGGCACCTAAGTTCCAGAATGAACCTTGAATTCTGCTCAAAAAGATAGGACAGATCAACTGTGAACACACAGCTAATGCGAACATAGCTGTACGGTGTTCTTCTTCTCACGCTTACTGGCCAGTGCTGTGAAATCTGTGAGATTTCTTTGATCAAAGGCTGGTTTGGCCGCCAGTTTTATTCTAAAGGATCAAACAGGATGAAGTACTAGGATGGAAGCTATAAAGTCCTGGCGAGGCTAAAAATAGTTTATAATTGATTAGGGAAAAGCAGCATATAAGGCCCCGTACAGCTTGTGAAGGGTAAATGGATTTCTATTTTGGTCTAGTAAGTTGGAAAGATTTTGCTAATACCTAAAACTCTCCTAGGTGCCTCCAACAGGTGCATCTGCCTTGCAGAGCCAGCTATTTAGCAGCGGGAATGGCACGTCGACTTGTTTTTCTATTCTACAGCGGGGCCAACTTGACCAGAACTCTGCATTGCTGCTAGATGACATCAAACATAAATGATTAAAAGGGATACGTGAGTAAGAATAGTATGAAGAGCAGCAAGAGAGAATAAAGCGAAACAGCTCATCTGTCCTCGGGACACTGGCACAGGTCCAGCACAAGGCGGGTGATGCCTCCCCTGTGCAAGCCAGGAAAATGAGGGAAAGGCTCTCCTGACACAGCAGGTAACGGCTGCTGTGGGAGAGAGGATGCAGGGAGAGGCAAACTGTTAAAAATAAGCACCATCACGCAGCAGGTGATCTTCAGCTTTAGCTATTTCACAGTCACATTTTAAGTGACCCTGCTGATGTTTTAGTAATGACAGCAGAAACAGCTATTAAATAGGTAGCTGAAATAGTATTGCCTGAAAAAAAAAATCAGCAAATCTTACTCCATGTGAATTAAACGGGCATTAGACTGACAAAATGTCTTTTAAGGTTCTAGCGCTTTTCTCATACATTCCTCCTGCTGTCTGCCAGTACATTTCCCTTTACTGTATAAAGTCTTTATACGTACAAATTGACATCAGTGCTGCAGGCATCAATTTAGATTTTCAAGATGAGTGGCAGCTTTGGGATCTTGTAACCAATTGGTGCAGCACATTCAGCTGTCCTGGGCATATGAAAAAGCAATAAGCACTTTCTGAAATGCCTGCTGCAGCTTATTCTGGTGACCAATATAGAATTAGGTGCCTATAATGGCACATTGTAGGAGAAATCGCACACCTGGAACAATGTTTTTATGCAAAGAAAGGGCACATTTACATTGCACAGCACCACCTCGAAGCCTGTAAAGGACTGCAGCCCAAGTCAAGTGTTTGCTTCTTTTATTTCAGTATTGAAACCTGTACTCCAACAGTTACAGCTGGAAGCCAGCTTTAAAACCACCGCATCCCAGCAGTGATGGATTTTGCGGTGTACCCCACACCGTATCGTGTTATCAGCCTATCCTCACAGAACTCCACGACGGTCCTGACAAGTTTTCTGCATCTCATTTCCCTGATCAGGGGTTCCAAACTCACTGGAAAGGGGCACCATACAGCACATATCACAACCGGTGCGAGGTCTCCGAGTACAGCGAAGCCTGCCCGGTGCCGGGAGGGAAGGAGAGAGGGAAGGAGAGGAGAGCAGCCCAGCCTAGCCCAGCCCGGGCCCATGACAGAAACCCCACGGCTCCAAAATGGCGCCGGGTCCTGAGGTGAGGCAGCGGCGGCGCACCGCGCATGCGCGCCCTCCCCCAGTCCCCCTCAGGCTCCAAAATGGCGCCGGACACTGAGGAGGAGCAGCAGCGGTGCACTGCGCATGCGCGCCCCGCCCCTCAGGTCCTAAAATGGCGCCGGACGCTGAGGCACAGCGGGACAGCGCGCATGCGCGGCCCTTTCCCCATTCCCCTGCCCTGCCCTCAGCGCCCGCGGGCCGCTTCCGCCCTCACCTGTGTGTTCTCCCCCTCGCGGAAGGCCTGCGCCACCCGCTGCCGCAAGAAAATGCCCAAGTCCCGCTGCCGCTTCGTCTCCTCCACCGGCCACTCCTCGCACAGCTTCAGGAACCGCCGGTACCTGGTGGCCGCCATGGCGGCCGGGGTAGTTGGCACGTGACGGCGGCCGCGCCTACGGCGAGCGAGAGGGGCCTGTGCAGGGGGCGGTGCGCATGCGCAGATACAATGCCGCCGCCCCCCCCCGCGCGCGAACGGTGTACTGGCCCCGTGGTGTTCCGTGGCCGGCCGCTGTCTTAACGCCGCTTCGAGGCTGGTTTCTGTCAGTTTCAGTACCTAGGGAGGCCTGCCTGGTTTTCCCTGCCGTGTGGGGAGGTTGTGCTCTGGCTCATAGCTCAAATCATGATAAGAGTTGGAGCAGCCTTCCAGGATCACCTGCTCCAACCACCCCCTGCCACCACTGTCACCACTGAACTGTGTCCCCAAGCACCACATCCAACCTCTCCTTGAACGCCCCCAGGGACGGTGACTCCACCACCTCCCTGGGCAACCCGTCCCAACGCCTGACCGCTCTTTCTGAGCAGAAATGTCTCCTCATTTCCAACCTGAACCTCCCCTGGCACAACTCGGGGCCATTCCCTCTGGTCCTATCACTGGTTATCTGTGAGTAGAGGCTGATCCCCTAGCTCCCCACACCTTCCTCTCAGGTAGCCAGCTGCTGGTGTTTCCCTTTAGACCCTTCTTTGTCCTTCACCTCTTCCAGCCCTGAGGGTCTGGTGGCAGCACCCAGCGAGAGCCTCAGCGGCACTGCAAAGGCTGAGGGAAGCCTGGATAAAGCCCTTCAGGTGGGTTGTGTCAGCCACATTCAGCACCGACCTCGCTGTGCAAGCATGAGCCAAGACGACTGATGACTCAAGCCTTTCACCGCTGAAGCAGAGTGTTTGTGGCTTTTTTTTTATAGTCATTGCAGTTTGTGGGCAAGAAATATGCAATACTGTGAACATTTAGTAAATAATCAGGTCTTCCTAAAAACACTTCAGGCCAAGTAAAATATGCAATTGGGCCAGATGACTTAAATTTTCTGGCCATAAATTGCCGCAATTTACCAGCTGTATGCAGTAAAATACAAGTGAAGGAGTCTCCCTTGAGATCTGGTATTTAAACCTGTGGTAATAATGTCTCGTTTGAAAACACACAGCCCTAAACAAAGGATAACAACGTCAGGATGCTCTGGAATTGAAAAAGAGACGGACAACAGGTGAGAGTTACTTAGACAACTTTATTTATATCCCCACTTCCCAATAACTGGGTTCTGTACCTCTATTCCTTGTGTAAGGACTTTTCATACAAGTTTCCCACACCATGCAGGAAGGAATTATATTTGTTCCATAATAAAATCTGTCAACAAAAGCTGTAAACATTGTATCAAGTTTTTGTTATCGTCTCCTCCAAACACACACACGATATTTGTATCAAAGAATTTCTACATGAACTTTAATATCTAGTCCCTGATTTTATTTTTTTTTTTTTAAATTAGAAGCATAAGTACCTTGATGTGAATGTTTTTTTTGTGACTAGTATCTGACAGGATCATCACATTCCCAGCTCCCAAGGAGCTTCTTGCTTAGAAAGTTTAGGAAACATGCCCTGTTATGTCCCGCAGGGATATTAAACCTTTGCAAGGTCCAGTTCTTGGTCTGAGGTCCACCTGCTTTTACACCTTAAGCAGTACAGAACCAGGAGCTCTGCATCTGGTACATTTGTGTTTTAACAAAGCACCAAATACCCGCGCTGTATGGAAAATGACTTGCAAGGACAGTCTTGCAGCGCTGGGCACGTGGAGTGTGAATGTCAGGGTGTGCATTTTTCTTCCACTTGTGTCTTTGAGCGTGTTCAGCCCGTAGCACTGAGCGTGAGATGAGAGTAATGCTGCAATCTGTTAAGACCTGCCAGCTCATTTTAATAGTCTCACTCAAATGCACATCTTCTTAGCCTGCTTGGCTTTGTGAGTGTGGTGGAGGTGAGCAGGTCCTATTTTATCATTAAGACTCTTTCAAGTAATGCTTTCTTTTGACTCACAAATAAATCAAGGACAGCAGTAAAACAAGAAAGGAAAATAAATCTTCTGATTGATTGCAGACAGAACAGATTCTTTCAGCTCTTTGCTTTTTACGCTTCAGTTCAGTAATGGCACGTAGCAGTTTTTCCTAGCAAGCTGTCCATGCTCTCATTCCAAACCGTGCACGTGACATTCAGCAACTGTGAGGGTCCCATACAATTGACCCAATGCAATGCTTTTCAGGGATATCGGTCACTAGTAAATTCAGGCTATTTCACAGAATTTGTCATTTTCCTTCCAAGATGTTCTGAAGAATTTTGATGAGGTTCTCCAAGCCAAAAATATAGCCATGGTCTGGCCCGTCATAAGTGGTGTGATTGCATTTGGAGCCTTTAAAAGTGGTGTGGGCAAAGTCTATCATGCGGACATCAACTCTGGCGTGATTAGTGCCATGTGTCGTGGTGCAGTTTGTTTTTTGGAAGTGCCCCGGGAGGTGATTATCCAAGGGTGCCGTGGTCTCCTTGTGCTCCAGTCCATCATAAATGATGAGAAGTGAGCTGGAGTAGAACCTGTAAGAGCTTTGCTTCCTGATGACAGAGAGCAGAGCCTTTAGCTGCAGGATGATGGGCTCCAGGACATCTGTTCTGAGGCGGTTACCATTGCACAGGAACTGGTGCAAGGCTTGCCTGAATCCTTCAGGAGAGAGTTTTCTTCCATAATATTTATCCTTGCAGAGAAAATGGCCAGTGTCCACTTGGTAGACCTTGAGGAAAGAGAGCAACAATCCAAATTCAGTGGATGTCTTATTGTTCTCCCCTCCACCAGTGTTCTGGATTTTGCCCGAATCCAAAAATTTCAGTCCCAAGCTGAGACACAGATTCTCTGCAGTTGAACAATACTGGCAGTGTACTGCAGGTTTCTCACTGAATCCCTCCTCCTGCCTTTTCTGGAGATTTAAACTCTTCAATTTGAGCCACCAGTGTAGATTCTTCCTGTGCTTCTATAAATCACCACTTTGTAAACCCTGTATGGCTATAAGTCATAGCCACATCATTACTGATTTATAGCATTTTCCCTCTGGCTATGTCAGGAGTTTGCAGTAGTACAGGAACACCCCAGCTTTGTTCCTTCTCTTAGTACAGGTAGCAATAATCTTGTTTTCTTAAACAGAGGGACAAGGTACCGACAAATCTGAGGCAATGTGAGGTATGTGAGGCAATGGTAATACAGCGTAAGAACTGGAAGAGTGAATTCAGAATTAGCTCACATACCAGCTGTAACTTAAAGGCTAATCTGCTCAGCAGAAGGATGTCAGAGACCAGAAAGGGACATAGTTTTTGACACTGTTTACACTGCAGTGTATGTGCTTTATAATCATCATTGTCATAATTATCCTTCAGGCACAGCAGAACAACATTGTGAAACCTGCTTGAGAACTGTGAGTGAATCAAATGTGTAGCTTCCATTTCTAGCAGGGAGGGCAGCGATTTTAATCAAGAAGAACCATAATATTTAGCACAAAAGAAACCCTTCGCTCTTGCAGCAATCAGACGAGACAGCGCAGCAAAGGTATGAGTGGAGCAAGTGATGCCTTTTTTTTTTTTTTTTTTTTTTTTTTTTGTGCAGCAGCCAGGAGCTGAGCACAAGAGGAGAATCTGTGTCCATGTACAGGAGGCAGATTCTCAGCTTGAAGGTAATCAAATCTCCAGAAGTCAAACAGGGATATGGAAAAAGGTTCCCCTCTACATGCTATATTCTGTACTCTTCCCCAAGCATCTGCCCTTTTGAGGATAGGACGCACAAGTCAAGTGGCTTCATCTTACAGCCTCTATTTGGTGGGAGACAAGAAGAAATCTACTTCAGTTTACACCAACAAGGGAAAGAATCCCTTTAGATTTCCAGCTTGGTTTCAAGCTGTGTGTCAGGCAGACATCAGAAAGACCGGGGCACCGTCTTACCTGCATCCCACAGATGCGAACACCCAGCGAGGCAGAGGTGCTTTGTTCACACTTCTTGATGTGACGCGCTTTCTTCTCCTCTGAGGCGTCATCTCCATGCTGCCGGGTGCCCATCTTTAAGTCCAGGATGCAGGGATAGCTGTATTTTGACACCACATTCTCAAGCAATAGAAATTCTGGGCATGAGTTAAGGGAAACCCAATACTTTTAAATTCTAATTGAAAGAGGTCTTAAATCAGAGCAACTGCTGACGCTCTCCATAATAGCTCACAATTGTAATGAGACTTTCTGAGCCAATTTTACCAACATGTCATTGCTATAGGCCCCTTGCTGCCAATTGCAGTTAATTTACTGTAGTACAGTCCTACCAATTAAAGCACCAACAGCTCCATTCTCTAGTGACACCGTAGCCCTGGGCTGTCTATCCAACACCTTGCCTCAGTGCTGTCCTCACCCCAGTGGGTGTGGGGGAAGTTGTTAAACTGTATTACTCACATGACTGGTGGGTAATGAAGCGTAATAGGAAAATAAAAGGCGAGGCGGCTGCTAATTCCTGTATAGTTGTGTTTTTAAATGTATGCCAAGGGGATCTTTGACTTAAGCTTGAATACCCCCTTATGGGAAATATATATTTTTTTTCTTTTTTTCTTTTCTTTTCTTTTTTTTTTTCTTTAGATAGTGGGAGAAGAGAGCAGCTATATATATATATTTTGCACAGCAGCTGGACAGAGAAGGGGTGCATACCACTGCAATAAAACATACATTGCTTATGAGCTGTTATTTGTAGCAAAGGCTGCGATGGAGGAGAGAGAAGAGAAAGGATACGGTGAAGTTTGTTCTCATTATACTTGGAGGACATGCGGTTCAGGTGCTGCCTGTGACAGTGCAGTCCCCAGGGGTTGTAGCTCTTTCTTTCTGGCTGGTTTCCATTTGCATCTTCCAAAAGTGGATCTGTGTGGTACTGAAGGTCTGTCCTCAATAGCATCTTCCCTGGGCAGCTAGTCAAAGCACACAAAAGAAGATGCTTGGTTTATAAGCTCCAGAAGAGAATATTCCCTCCCCTCCTCTTTTGTAGAGCCTCAAACTTGATAAGGGAAATTTTCAGGGACTCTCAAAGGAAACATATTCATCATGTCCAAACTGCAGAGATCTTTTGTTACTCTGTAAAAGTAATTTTCAGAAAGCCAGCTATTGCTGGATGCCAATATTTTCTTTCATTATAATTTCAAAGTGTGCTTGGCTTCTGTGAAAAGCACCATTCATGGTGTCAATGACCAGGAATCTCTATCTACCTAACAGGCACAACACAGGTAAATTGTCCAACAATAGGAATGATTCTCAGTTTCCAAGGGCTGGCTTCGAGGAGGGAAGGGAGGGAGCAAAAAGGATATTTGTTCTCCTTGTACGGTCATTTGCTGGCCCCAAAGCCCTAACTCCTTTCACACTGAGGGCAGCGGTTTCATGGTAGCAATATTGCACCCTTCAGTCATAGCTGACCGAGGTCTTTTCTGAACTAATTTGACAAGAAAGATGTCATGTGGAAAGCCTCTGCAGGTCCTGAGGTCGAGGAGTGCTTGTGAGCACCGTGATGCCTTTCAGAGACAGCTGTCTCTGGGGACGAGGACAGGATCGAACCGACCTCGAGTGTGGCCGCCGTCCTCCTGTCTGGCTACCAGCAGAAGGGGACTACGTGCTCGGTGGCTCTTCTCATGGGGCCTCTCCTCCTTTTGGAGCTGGCTGCACTTGAAGGAAACAGGCTTAAAGGAGAGTATGAGGCATAAAATCAATCAGTAGCACCTCAGTCATAGCCAAATCTGCCCTGCTCCATCCGTGGGTGAACCATGAAGCCAGCAGCCTGGACCTTGCTTTTGTTCTCTAAGGCTGGACCTTGCCGTAAACCAAGAGCTGTGCCACCAAAACCATCCCAGTTAAGCCCCACTGAGACTGGGATGGCTCCAGCTGCCAAACAGCAGGCCGGGACCAGGAGAAATCTGCAGGGAGCCTCCTGCCCGTGGCGCACCCTCACCTGTCTTTGAAGGTCTTGGTGAGCTGTGTGTGACACCTCTTGACGAATGTGTGCTCGCTGCTGGTGCTGGCAGCCCACTTGCACTTGTGCCATATCGTCACCGCCGAGTCGCTGATGGTGTGGTCCAGCCGGCTGCAGCTCTCTGCCTGCAGGCTGGGGCTGGCGAGCAGGGTCAGGTTGCCGAGGCTGTCCTTTTTGAGGTGCACAGAAATGACACCTGCAGGAAAAGAGGAAAACCGAACCAGAGTGAGGTTAACCCGTGTTGCCATACAGGCTCAGCACCAGTGGCACAGCTGCCTCCTTGTGTTTTAGTGGTTGCTCGCACTGATCCCGGCCTGGTTTGAGGCCCATTAAACACCATTAGTCTGAGACCCTTGGAAAACAGCCACAGAGCCCTCCCCTCCTTCTGTGGGCTCTGCTTGAAAGCTGTCTCCTCCGAACACCATGTTCCCTCCTTCTCCATTCCTTCAGGCTCTGTTACGCAGCAAGTGACCCAGCAAAGCCCCCTGTGTTGGCCCAGGAGCTTCTGCCTTATTTACGACAAGGGATTAAGGTCTCATTTCTGAGCGCAGGGCAAGGTGGAAATGCTTTGCATTGGTAGAAAGCAAAGGGAGGGTTGGGGGACAGGAATTTTCCAAAGCCGACCAGCATGCCAACTACTTCTTTTAACTGGAGAGCCCCCAGGAACAAGGGCAGAGGCACACATAGGGGCTGACAATGCTGCCTGCCTACGTGATGGCCACACATTGTCGTGGATGTGTCGTTCCCCCAGCACCAGGACCCTAATAGCAGGATGACAGGAGGGACTGGACCCTCAGGTGCTCCTGAGGATGAATGCAACCGTAAGCGGCGATTATTTCTTTCCACTCTAAGTGCTTAAAACACCATCGTATGTTTTCGGATTGTAATTTTCCCTGACTCTAATGGGAAGCACAGGGCTCAAATGCCATTCAGCCCGTCACACGTATTTAGCCCAGTCTCTGCCCATCCCTGGCATCGGGACTGCTGCCTCCCCGTGTCAAATAACAGAGCAGGAATGGCCGTGGCTGGCGTTCCAGACGGCTCTGACCTTTCTGGGAAAGGCTGATAACAGCAGTCCTTTGCTCAGGGCAGCGCTGCTCCTGCAGCCCTCTGTCAGGGCTGTCCGAGCCTCTCGAGGCAGTGCAGGCATTTTTAGAGCATCGCCCTTTTGGTCTCAGAGGGGATGCCAGCCGCGTGAATCATCCGCAGCAGCACTCCGCTGCTTTCAAGTCTGGCTGCAGCAAGGCAGATCCAAAAGAGGACGGTCTGGGCTGTTGGACCAACAAAACTCATCTCTGGAAAGAGCCCCCGTTAGCGACACACGGGGCTGGGTTTGTGCCAGCCGTCTCCCGGGTGTCCTCGCCTGGTCTGCTCCTTGTTGCGGGGAGATGTATTTCTGCAGCTTACAAACCAGGCAGCTCTCTTCTCCCAAACAAATTTGCCAAATAAATATGCAAAATGCCTCCTCTCCGTTTAAAGTGAGATTACGGAGAGTAAACACAGACACTGGGGTTTGCCCTCCCTGCCTGTGCAGAGCCCTTTCTGCTGGATTTTGCCGACCGAGGGAAGATTTCCAGGTCTGCAGCTGCCAGCCACCTCCGTGTGACTTGGGGTGGTCCTGAGCCTCACGTCCCTGCAGGTCCTGCTGTGCCCTCCTGCCCCCTGTATGGCCTCCACTCGGGTACCTTGCCCCAGGTGCGGCCCACAGCTGCTTCTGTTCCCTTTTTCTGTAAAAAAATCAGCATTAATCCTAACAGTGTGCCACAGCAGGCTGGGCTAAATCCACTAACTTCACACTGAAATGAGTGAGGAACACACACAGGCTGCTCTGCCCAGGAGAGACAGGGGCTGGAAACCCCTGTGGGGTTCTTTCCGTGGGGCTAGAAACCTTAATTAGGGGTTGAGTGATATTTTTAGCTGTCTCAATCCTTTGCTCATGGTGATTGTGAGCAGCAGGAGCTTGGGACCTACGTCTTCCTCAGGCTCCAACATCACCCGCATGATCTCTAGCAGTGTCCTGTTTGTAAAATCCATATTACAGATTACCAAGAGCAAGCGAAATTCCTGTCGGCTTGCTTTGAATTTTCAGGGGAGGTGGATGTGAAAAAAGCCAACATATATATATATATTTGCTGGAATCAAAGCCCTTTAATCTTTAAAAAGTCACTGAGAGGGGAATGGAGTCCTCAATTCTAAAAATCTAATTCTCAAATCTAGCACTATGCCTCAGTCTGGCACTACAGCAGCCTGTAACCTTAAAAACTGCCCCAATTACATATCTGCAAGTCAATGGAGCTGTGCTGATTTACATAGTGCTGACAATCTGGCCCTAAAAATGTTATATATAGCATGAAACTAAGAGTTCTTAAATATCTTACATTAATATGAAAATTAATGGGCAGATTTTCAAAGGCAAGAAGGAGCAGTTAAACTGCAAGGGAATGTGATCATCTCACCTCCTTCCCCCTGAACACTGCCTTCATAAACCCGCATCCCAGCCTTACAATTACTTTTGTTTCCTGATGCACTTCCTTATGGGATGGATGGTTTTTGCATATGTCCTGCCAGCGACCTCTGTGTGCAAAACAAATACAGCGCTGCCAACTGTCTCTGTTATTGCTATGAGAAAACATCTGTCTGGGAGCAAAGATGTGCTTGGGAGCAAAGACATACTCGGGTGCTTGCCTTTGCTTGCCTTTCAGTGCCACCACCAATGCAATCCCAGAGCCAGCGAAGCCAGCAGTGGGTGTTTCTGGTGCCATCACCGTGCTGGTGGCACCCCAGGGACCCTCAGGAGCTCCAACCTTGTATCCAAAACCCCCTGCAAGCTCTGAATGGGGCGGGAGGAAGTTTCAAAGGGGTGGTTCATGAAAGCCAGCCTCAAGGTCACCAACCTGCCCGTAAGGGTTAAGTGAGCAGTGGAGGTTTTTGAAGCAGCCAACTGGGTGTAGGATTTGAATGATGACATTTGATCAGCGCTGCACATAATGTCATCATTACATAAGGATCCCTGAGCCCCCCCCCAGCCTAAGAATAGAGATGAGGAGCGTGGACACGTGTGAGCGGGTGATGAAGACCTCAGGATTATTCCCCCCGGTGCTGATCTGCCTCGTGGGAAAACGTCCCACCTCTTTAATTTACCCAGCTTTCACGGCTGGGACGGTTACAAGCAGGGAAAAAAAAATGTGTCTGCCCAATGCCAAATTGGAGGAGAATTGCTATTTAATTACCCCTCGTAGCAAAACTCACTGGGACTTGCAATAGAAAAGAAAAGATGACAAAAAGGGATTAATAACCGGGCCACCCCTGAACTGATAAGCTGGGACTGCTTAATGTCTTTATTAGAGAGACAGAGAAGGGCTCAGCTCTCCAGCACTAAACCCTGGCTCCTGCTAAAGGAAATTGCTTAGAGGAAGACTTGTTTTCTTTCTTAAGCATCTTTTTAATATTGTCCCATAAATCTACAGAGGCTCCTGACTTTCTGGAGAAGGGGGAAATTGGATTGGAAGTGCATCAAGACCTCGGCTGACACTTTGAGCTCCTTTCCGTAACGCTGAAGGACCAAAAGATATTTTAAGTTTTAGGTGACAGCTGAGCTTCTCGCCTCTCACAAAAATCCAGGGTCAGGAGCTTTACGAGCAGCACAAGTCTGGCAGTAAAGGCAAAAATAGCGAGGGAATAAGGAAGGGAGGGAGGAAGGATATCTAAAAAACAAATAATAAAAACATGCTAGGACCCTCATGGACACCCAGTGCTGTGTTTCTATAGCTAGAGCTGAGAGAGCTGGGTTTGATTTTTAGAAGATGAGTGGTCCTTGCCTCTGGTTTTCTAGGGATCCGTGCTTACGGGAGCACTGTAGCAGGGCTTGGCTCAGGTGGAGCAGCCATAAGATGAGATGCTCAATACAGCCCTGTGCTGTTTTCTCCAGGCTTGGTATTTCCCGCTGGCCCCAAGGACCACCTTTCCCCCAGCTCATGCTGGTGCCAGCCCTGACCCTTTCCTTGCCCTCACCAATTCTCTGCCTCTGGACCAAACCTTCACCTCCTCAAAACCAAGGAGCATGGGGCAAAGGCAAAACCCCTGAGCCTGGCTCCTGGCACAAAACCCTTTCTTCTTACAGGCTTCTATTTCAGAGTGGCATCCCGACTCCCAGAGTTATTGTACGGGGCCAGCTGTTGTGTGATCCCAAGGGCACGGGCAGCTCCCACAGCATCACATTAGCAAAAGGTCAGGGCAGCGCCAAGCAGGAGCGGGCCAGCTTCCTAATTGGGGTTAATGAAATGTTAACTGCATGGAAAAAGCAGTCTATCTGAGGGCTAGCACCCACAAGGAATGAAAGATGGCCTGTGCAGGCAGGCTGCTTTGACTTGTCTTGCAGGTCAAAGCCACTACAGAAATATGTGGTGCTTCTGCCTGGCCACAGCTCCTCTGCATCCGGGTGGCACAGCAGCACGGGGTGGTTTGGAGGTCCCCAGCTGCTAAATAATCTGGCAGTGTTCATATAGAGTGTGTGACTTGTCAGATCCTGGTTTGGAGAGGTCTCTCCAAACCCCAGCTTTCCTACCACCACTCCCTGCCACCATTCACACAGCATCAGACCAACCCATCCAGGGCTACAGCCAGCCTCAAAGCCAGGCTGGGAAAAGCCAGCCTTGCAGACCTGCTGCTGTGCGCACATCCTCGCTGAGCAAAACCCAATCTGCATGAGCAAAGGGGCTTTCCATCCCCAACTGAGCTGTCTCTCCCGTGCTGCCACCCCTCCAGCCTTGACCCCACGCTCAGGGCTCATCCTGGTGGCACCTCCATCACCCATTTATCACGCGCGGGGTCGCACCTTTGTACTGAGGCGTGAACTGCCGCATGGCCAGGGGCAGCGACTCGTAGAAGCTCAGCTCCTGCGAGACCAGGGGCTTGCAGACCGTGTGCTCGTCGTACTTCATCATGCTCATGTGGCCGCCCACCTGGTGGACGAAAGGCTCCAGGAGGACCACCTTCCTGCCCTCGCTCTGCCCCACCATGCTGCTCGGCGCAGGGTTCGCTCCCGGTCAGTGGCAGCGGAGGGGTGATGAGTTTTGGGACATGCTGCGCTGGGTCACCTCGTGTGGCTTCTCAGCGTGGCGTTGACGGTGTCTGCAAACAGAAGATGAAAGGGAGAGCATGAGAATAGGGGGGACGAGCCACCACGATGCCTCCGCCTGCAGTGGCATCGGCAGGGCTGGGAGCACTGCCTGGCCTCGCACAGCCCCGGGTACTGGCAGGGAGCCCTGGCGTGACACGCGGAGTCCAGGAAAGACCCGATTTAGACCTGTTGGGGGTAAAAGACACAGAGGGGGACGATGGAGAGGAGCTATCAAATTAATGTGGTGGCCTCATCGAACCAGCTGGTCAGGGCATTCCTTGGACCAGGAATGCCGGGTTATTAATACGCTGTATTTATACCACCCCTGCTGTGAAACAATCTCAGTTTGCCTTATGAGACAGTGTTAATGTTGGCCTTAGTCTTTCCCCAAGCTAGGACATTCTTCATGAATGAGGTTTATTAATAAAGACTCTGAGAGCGGCTGTCCTTGGGCAGCTCCCTGCCTCTGAGCACTGCCGGTGGGGTTAGCGACATTTTCTACACCTTCTAGAGAAATGTGAGGCTGAGACATTCCCTGCCATTTAACACCTGAGTGCCACCGGGAGCGTTTCCTGCACTGTGCTCATGCACACGGTGCGAGGATGTGGCAAAGCAGCCCCCGCACGGCTCCCACCCAAGCTGCGGCTCCCTCAGCCCCTCCACGCTGCTGCAGAGCCCGGCTGGATGGAGGATTCTCTTCCCAATTCCAGCCCCAGACAGAAATCCATCCGTGGCTGTGGCAGGAACGAGTTGCTGGCATAAGTAAGGTAGGAAAAGCACTGACACACTCCAGCAGCAGCACCCTTGCTTCTCCTGCAAGCGCCCAGCAAACCCTCTCCCTTCCTCGCTTTATTCTTAACAAGGATGCTCCTGCTCTGGTGGACATGGGGCAGGGGAATCCTGCAGCCATTGAGGAAGATTAGAAGGAAGATGAGGAAGCATCAGGCTCCATACCATCAAGGCAGTAAAATCAGAGGAAGACACTTCAGACCCCAAACTACAAGTGATGGAAAAAAAACAAACAACAACAACAACAACAAAACAAACAAACAAACAAACAAAAACATATATTGTTGCTATTTTGAGGGCCAGTTTGTGTTCCTAGAGCCCTCCAAAAGCAGCGTGCAAAGCCCTGGCTGGCCTGCCCTTGCTAATGTGGGTGACTTTCTCCTTATTTCTCCAGCCTGGGAACTCTGGCATCCCAGTTTTTCTAGAAGAAACTCAGAGCAGTAGAGGATCACCTCTTTGGAAGGTCCATTTCCCTCCACCAAAGCTGGGTGGGCACAACATCGCCTCTGCCACCCCATGACCAGTGCCGTCACCCTCTCCGTAGCCAAGGGCCATGAAGGTGGCACACGGAGCCACTGCTCTCAGATGCTGGTGGCCAAGGGGAGACGGCATAAATCTGCAGGTGCCCCATGGCAAGACACCCACTCCCTCTGGGTCTCTTCCCTCCTACACCTGCCAGCTCCGAGCTGCGTTCCTCGCCCCGCCACAAAGAACCAAAGCTCCAACGCTTACATTTCCCCTTCTCCCTCCTCCTGCTGTAATTAAACCCCAAGCAAGCAGGCTCTCCACGCAGGTGCCCGCTTTGTTTTTCGCCTGGAGGAGTCGGATGAAGTGGGTTGGAGGCACAGGGGGAGAAGAAACCCTCCTACCTGCAAAGCTCGCTCCTTCAGCATCCCCCAAGGTGGTTTGTTTTCTGTTTTTTATTTTTTTTTTCTTCCTCCCTCTTCTCTATTCTTTCGTCACTGCACACTTCAGAAAGGAATTTCTACTCTACAATTACCAGCCTGCACCAGCTTGAGCGAACAAAGCCAGGCCACTTAGATGAGTGCTTTTCAGCCCAGGAAGAAAGCAGCTCTTCAGAGCCTTTCTAGAAGTTAATAAAAGCATTTAGCATTTTGTTAAGTTGCAACAACTTTTAAAGAGGATTTCTCCCTTGAAAGCTGTAGGTTTGCTGTTGTGGTTTTTTGGGTTTTTCTTTTTCCTTTTTTTTTTTTTTTTTTTTTTTCTCCACTCCCTTGGTTGAAAACAGGAGAAAAGCAAAAAGCAGGCACATTTGTCAAAACACCTCTTTGGAGCAGAGAGTGCAACCTGACTTCAATCCGTATTTATTGCTTTAGAGACAGTCCAAGGCTGAAGCGCGGCTGACACAACACACAGTGCTGGGAGCCTTGGCATCGCTAAGAGAGTCAGGGAGAAAAAAACACAATTTGATAAGGCTCTTATTGTTTGCTCTTAAGCAAAACTCCGAGCAAGATTTGCACAAGGGAGAGAGGGCTTCTTTTCATTTACTTTTTGTTCTGAAGCAGCTCGTTCATTCCGCGCAGATAAATGTTCCTGCAGACACTCACTGAGCCGGGCTGAGCTCCTCTGAAACAAGACACTCGAAATAATTCACTTCTGCCAGCTCAAGTTATCGTGAATGCCAAAAGATATTTACGTCACTAAAAATACATGGAATTACAGATAAATCTGTATCCTCAAAAATAAAACCAGAGAAGCCTTGAATATTTTTTTTCCTCCAGCTAAAATGAAAAAATAACCCAGGCGCTGTGGATGGAGAAGAGGCAGAAAATTTGGGGGAAGGAAAACATTTCTCTTTACAGGGAACTCCCCTCCCCAGAAAAACCACCCAAGACACAACAACGCCGGCAGGGAAGCATCTCCCCAGCTCTCCCCCACTGCTGTCAGAGCAGGGCAGCTTCCCTCGCCGTGCTCCCAGCACCACACCGCTGGCCTGAGGGTGGTTTGTATTTCTGACACTCGCGTGTGTGGCCCGAGGACCTGCCAGGTTGTTTCACCCTGGCCAAACCACGGCTCTGCCTTTTGCAATTCGTGGATGGGCTTGGCCAGGACACGCTGACCAGGGCTTTTGGGGACACGGCCTGCCGGGTGCTGCTCCCCTCTGTTCTCATTTAGGGCCAAATGTCAGAAGAGGCTACGAAGAGCGGGCTATTTACTCCCAGCTCTAAGCACGGCCAAAAGAAATCAAGCGGATGAAATTCTCCGAGCTTTAATTAGCGCCTGCTCCGTCCCATCCCGCAATGCAGCCTCGCAGCTCTGGGTCCTACAGCCGGGGGCAAACAGAGCCCGGCTCCGGGAGGATGCACATACCTGCAGGCAGCCCTGCTCACTCAGTCCTGCTTGCAGAAACTCTTCAGAATATCAAAACAGGAGAATTGCCATAAAAACCAATGCCCTGTCAACACAGACCAGGCTCTCAGTGTCACTGGGCACCTCAAGGAGCGGGGCTGCAAAGCCTCGTTTCAAGCACTGCAGGGTGTTGCTCTTTTATATATATATTATTTTATTTGTCTATTTTTTCCTTAATTAAAAGGCAAGAAACTAACTTGGCTGTTGATCTGAGGAGACCTGCATGTCCATAGCTCTTGCTAGCACGGCTGACCTAGATTCAAAGCCAGCTCCTGCACCGAGCGCCAGCCCAGCCCGGGAGCAACGCGCGGCGGTGTTTTGCAAAACTAATTGCCCCATTTCTGTTCAGTTTCTGGCCTTGTGCCTCCGAACACCTCGAAGCCTTGGCCGTAAGGAACATCCGACTGCTTCCAGCCCAGCACACATCCTGCCAGGGTCAAAGCAAACTCGGCCTCCCTTGGCTGCTGCAAAACAGCAAAAACGCCACCAAGCACAGACCCCATCCCGCACGGCCTCCCCCTGCCAGCCTCCTGCTCCCTGCTGCAAATGCAGCTAAAATCCCCAAATCTCTCCCCCCTGTCACACAGACGGGTTTTTCATTACAGCTCTGCAGCTATTTATCAATACAGCTCCTCTCTTGTCTCCGGTGGGGCTGCCTTAGCACCAGGTTCAGCTCAGCCTTGGTGCTGAGGTGGGGTCACCCAGGATCGGGGCGATCCCGCACGGGCTGCGAGCACACACAGCATCGGTTCTCGATGAATTTCCACTCCACCTTTTCTGCTCTTCCCTCAACCGCAGCCGGCATCGTGCTGGGAGTGAACAGCTCAGCTCTGGGGGCAGGAACCCAGCTCGAGCCATAAATCCTGACGTGCAGAAACCCTGAGCTCTTTTATCTTGTATTTCCTTTCTTGAAAGAAAATGACGTTCATAAACTTTATGACCAGTCCCTGCGTCCCTCGTGAATAAGATGCAAAGATACAGTTCGCTGCACGGAAGGATTCATTTAGCAGTTCTGTGAAGCATCAAGAGGGAGGGAAAGGAGCCGCGTTACCCTGGATGGACTGTCCCCAAAACACCTGGTCCCAAAAATACCCAGTCCCACTGCTGGGATGGGGTGAGCACAGGGATAGGCACAGGTCGGGTACCCCAGCATCTGTAGCAGCGATAGTGGGGTTCCCACTGCCTGGCCATAAATCTGACCCCACATTTCTATCAATCCCAGCACTCGTTGCCCTGAGATGGCACCTAAAGGGCTTCCCCCCGCAGTGCTGCCGAGCCCCGCTCCGACACGGCTCCCACTGGTCCACCAGCACCAGCACCACCAGGACCTCAGCACCAAACCCCTCTGCCCAGGTGCCAACCCACCCCATGCTTCCCAGCAGTGCCACGAGCTTGATGGAGAACCCAAAGCCACTCATTTTTCACCCACCCTGGGTTGCTCTAGAGCTTCCCACCCACCCGGGTGCTGCTCTCCCTTGCTACAAGCCACAGTCGTGGCTTCCAACAGCCCCAACAGCTCTCCAAAATCAAGCGCTCGGCCACCTTGCCCTTGGCCACCATGAGCTGATGCTGAGGTTGCCCTGGCACTCACCTGATGGCCGCTGGCTTCGTGGCTGGTGCCGGTGCTGGCTGGGCTAGGCTCTTGCTGCTGCTCGGTGTTGCTCGAGGATGAGAAATGAGGGAGCGGGGGGGAGCCCGCAGACATTTGGGCCATCACCTGACGCCGCCGACATTTCTGGCAAGCTCCTGGTATGTCCAGCTGACAGCTGAGGTTTAAAGGGGAAGAAAACAGCCCAGGGTGTTAAAGGAAAACAAAGCTGTGTGCGCGAGGGTTAAGGCTTGGGGGTAAGGGGGCTGGTGGGTGCAGCGCCCCGGCCATGCGTGAGGTTTTCCAAAAACCATGGCTGTGCTCCAGCTCTTTCATGCAACCAGCTCTGCAGGAAAACCAAACGATTGTTGGTTTATTTTGGTGCTTGCAAAGCTCCCCCAGCCTGGTGGTGCTGCTGCTTCTCGCCCTTCAGGAGCAGGCTGGGGCCCAGCTGTGTCCTGCAGGGAGAGGGCAGGGGCTGGTGCAGAGCTGGGGGCTTCAGCAAGCAAATTCTTCGGCTGTTTGCTATGGGAAATACGCCGGGACGGTGCAGGGAAAGATGGGGCAAAGGGGTTGGAGGCAACGGAAGGAGCTGGGATGCTTGGGATAGACTGAACCGATGAGCTAATGGGCCTGGGAAAAGGAAAGGTATTTTTGGAAAGGGGAGGCAGGGGGTGAGACCGGGCTGTGCCCGAATCTGTGAAGTAGATGAGGGCTGGAGCAGGAATCGGGGTGCGGAGCCCGCTGACGCCCGGCCCTGATCCTGCCAACGGCCTCGTGCGGGGAAAATTGACACCCGGCACGCTGGGAGTGGAAAAGTCCCGGAGAGTTTCCTGCCAGTGCCGCAAGGACAGCGCGTGCCCCTGGCTCCCCAGCACCCCTTGGCCCCCGGGAACACAAACACCCCCCTGCCGACACCCCTCCTTGTATGCCTGCTGCTGCCAGCCCGGCGTGTCCCAGCAAGACCCCTTTGGTATTTTGGGGACGCACGGCACAGGCGGGCTGGGCATCCCTCAGGACAAGGAGGTGCCCGTGCTTGTCCCCCTCCTGTCCCAGGGATAAAATAAAGGGGGGGCACTGGCAAAACCCTGCCCACAAGCGGGGCTGTGATGGGGAAGGCACCGGGGGGGGGTTTCCAGCAAGGCGACGGGAGGTTGGGAAGGAAACCTTGCTGCTGAGCTAATGATCGGTGGACGTGGTAATGCTCGCTAACTGGAGGGGAGAAAACAGGATCACGGCGGCCAGAGGGATGGAACTGACAGTCAGGGGCAGAGGCCGAGATTAAAGGCAAGGATAAAACACAGCCCCTGATTCCCCGCTGCCTGAGTCCTGACTTCACTCTGCTTTATGCTGCTGTATTAGCTCAGGTGCCTGAAAACAAACAAAACAAAATCCAAAGAAAACAAAAAAAGCTTGGTTTCGGAAGGAAAAAAGCTCACGCAGACACTCTGAATCCAACCAGCAGTGCATCTCTGCCAACAGGCTTTTTTTTTACCCCCTCTGCACCCTCACCACAAAAGGTTCAAGAACCTTTTGCCAGGTGCTTGGGCCCCACCGTATCGCGCTGCCCTCTGCCGAGGGGTGCGAAGCTTCCCCCAGCTATGGTTCAGCTCTGCTCGGAAACCAGGAGGCATCTCAGCAGCACCCAATAAATCAGGGATTGGGGACTGAAATGTGATGATCATCCGGCTGCATCAGCACCAGGAGGCTCCCAAGGAGCCACTTGGTCCCTACACACATCTGGGGACACGCTGCCCACGGGCTCGTCTCTGGAGCATCCCTCCAGCCACAGCCGTCTTGAAGGATGCGACCTCGCGTGCGGTTTTAAATCTGATCATTATTCAGCTGGCAGGAGGAGGGCAGACCCTTGGGCAACGCTCCCCAGCTCAGCGAGAGGCAGGACGGAGCACCCCGAATTGCCCTGCGGTGCCCAGCACGTCTCCGGCACCCCCTTTTCCCCTTGCAGCAGCCTGCCCCGCTATCATATGCATTTTTAATGCCTGTGTTAATTGCTTCAATCTCATTTTTATGTCAGGCGCACCGCTGGGCCGGGAGACAAGACCTCGGCAGCTCTCGCTCTGTTAAAAACAAGCGCACGGAGGACGCCGAGCCGGAGCCCGCGAGCGGCTCGGGGCTGCAGCCCCCCGCACGGTTCCCCGCCAGCAGCCGGGCTGATTGCTGCTGCCGAGCGGCTGCAGAGCCGCAGAGGCAATTACTCAGCCTCTTGTAAAAAGCCGAGCGCTCTAAGGGGAGAGCAAGCCCGTCTCATATTAAAACTATGCTAATTAGGAACTAATTACGGGCACGGAGATATTATTACCCTTGGCCAGCTTGAAGGCTGCAGCCTCCGTCTGATGGAGACGTGGTCCTGAAGCCAACCCACTGCCAGCTTCGGGCAGGGACTGGGACAGGATGGAAATGCTGTTATTTGGGGAGGCCAAGCCTCAAGCAAGCCAGCACGGGAGCATCAGGATCCCTGGGTCCTTGGTACCCTCTGCACCACAGCCAGGCCTCATCCTGACACAGCTTGGCCAAGACCTTGCTGGAGCCTCACCTGCTGGCTGGCAAATGCAGGAACCCTCCTCGAGGTGTCCTGGCTGCTGGCACCACCTCTGTGAGCAAACCAGGAGCTCCAGGGGGAGCACAGCGCGTGGGGAACCCCCCTGAACCGTTTCTGAGCTGTTTTACGTGGAAACTGCTCAGCTGCACCCTGCGAGCCCTGCTCGCAACCGGTGGCCAGCAGCTCCTGGCCACCCCCAGCGTGTTTTCCTCTGCTGTTGCTGTTTGGACATAGGGAGATGTTTTGGAGCGGAGATGTAAACAGCCTGAACCCAGCCTTAAAGATCTCTGTCAACAAAAACAGGGCAGGTGCTTTCCTCCATCAGAGGGCAGGTTGTGGAGGCTCCTGCGCCCAGGAGCTGCTCTGCCTGGAGTAGGGGATGGAGGAGCCCCCCAGGGGCTACCAGTGCAACAATCCAACCCCGTGGAGCAGCTGGGAGTCAAACAAGGCTTCCACGTTTTGTGGTCTCATCTTGGAGATCCAGTTCAAAGACACCCGTGGGCTTTGGGTCAGACCTTACCTCCCTCAGTGCACAAGTGCTCAAACAAAAATAATTCCTTTCTTTGCAAACTGACGGTGGTGGCCAGGCAGGGCAGAGACCTGGTTCTGTCTGACTGCACCTTACTCTGCTGCAGGGAGATTCAGTGCATTAAGGTGTCCAAAAGCCTTTGGAAACACCTACCTGGAGGCACCTGTCCCAAGTTCAAGGGCCCTTGCTTTAAAGGTTGAACAAAATCACATTGAAATCCCGGAGAAGGCGTTGGGGAGACATTGCTTCAGATGGGGCAGCGCTGGCAGGAGGCACCTTTGGGCAGGGCTCCCTGTCTGTGCTTTTTTCTTCTCCGGTTCACGTTGATCTTTCCAGGAGAACTGGCGTGGTGCCCTGACTCCGCGTCCCATAAATAAGGCACAGCATCAGCTGTCATGTCAGCAGGAGACAAAACATTTAATGTGAAAGGCTTTAAATGGAAGCAGGAAATGAAAAGATAAAGGGCAAATTTTATTTTAGATTCCTTGTTGGTACATATTTTCCTCTCTGACAGTGAGGGGATGCGATGGCTTTATCAGCCCAGTGTTTGAGAGTTTATTTATAGAAACTTAATACTTTGCAAGAAAGTGGGAGGGGGATGTTAGGAGCTCAGGTGGGGTGAATGCACGGTGTTAGCAGAGCAACGAGCAGGGAAGGGAGATGAGCTCCCTCTTCTCTGAATGGAGCTGGGATTCTGGGAAGACTGCTAGTACCGGGGAAACCATCAACGCAGCCTGTACAGAACAAGCAGGAGCATGGCAGTGAGAGCGGCATCAAACCGGTCTTCTGTGCTCTCAAAATTGCAAATGAAAGGGGGAAGACTATCACGGAAAACATCCTGGCAACTTGGTTCAAAGCAAACATCCTCCGGCACATGTAATTACACCAAACGGAAGACTCTTTCCTAACCTTGAATACATTTCAGCTGTAACTTAGCAACCTAAGCTGGGTGAAATCATCTAAACAGGAACGCAGGTTCAGAGGAGAGATTTAGCCTCACATTCCCTTTTGTTCCCATACATTAGCAACAACTCAGCTCCGGAGAGGAGGCAGCTGGCTCCCATCGACTTCCACCATAGCCACAGATCCACTCACCTCTCATGCTGGTGGAAGTCTGCCCCTTCACAATCCAGACCTACATTATGGGAGTAATTAAATATTGCTCTAACCAAACGCGAGTGAGTCAACCCTGTCCCCTGAAGTTACACAACGATGACTCACGGGCTACTGTCGCTGTCTCACGAGTAGACTTTGGAGAAGTTGAAGCTCGTGGTGTACATGCGCTGAGTCACTGACACTCAGGTGAGACCGGGATTGAAAACGCTCAGGCAAACAGATCCCAAGGACAACTTCCCAAGGACTCGCCAGCATTCATGCAAGATTTGCCAGTGTCTTCTACTCACTTTGCAACCTTGGAAATCTCAGGTAAATAGTCTAAAATGACTTTTTGCCTTTATTCTTTGATATAAATATCCTCCCTATTATAGTGCCTTGCAAGAGACCTGCTTAGAGAGCATTAACCCATGGGACACCGGGAGGGAAGTGTGGTGCCTGGTGACAGACAACAGCCCAGGAGCAAGGGCAGGGACGTCTGTCCCACTCCAGCACTGTATCCCACGCCCTCACCCCCTCCCAAGCCTTCCTGCACCGTCACCTGGCATTTCACACCATGTCCCCCAAAAAAGGCGAGGTAACCACGGCCTAAGGAGGTCCCAGCACGGGATCGGAGCAGCTTGGAGCAGAATCAAGACTTGGTGCAGAAGCTGTTCATGTCACAGGGATCTGCCTTTGAGAGACCGATGGCAAAACGTATGAAACTTGAGGCACCCTCGGTCACCGCAGACTTACTGTTTGTCCCATTCCCCGCTTTGAGTGAATGCTTTACAACAGACAGCAGGAACACTGATCAAGCTAAACTAATATTTACAGTTCCACAACACCCCAAGCTGTCACTGTCTTTAAAAGGCAGCTAAACAAGACAA
Source organism: Nettapus auritus (assembly GCA_011076525.1). Classification (NCBI taxonomy): domain Eukaryota; kingdom Metazoa; phylum Chordata; class Aves; order Anseriformes; family Anatidae; genus Nettapus; species Nettapus auritus. The sequence continues at coordinate 861,582 of CM021790.1, forward strand.
CTGCTTTTCATCCTCACCTCAACTTAATGCCAACTATTCCCAAAACACGGATTTAATTTGCAACCAAACATTTGATACTCCTGGGCTATTGCGCTGAGATCACCGAGCGTCACAAGGATCCACATTGTCTCATTAGGCTGTCACGCAATCCCCATTCCATCTCCAGCGTTATACTTAGAAACTGTCAGCTCTCCGGAGCAGGAACTACTTGATCTACATGAGCAAAAGCACTTGGAACAACCTGTGACTCCTCAATAAAAATAAAGGTAACAAGTCATTTGTAATAAATTTATTTTATATATTGGTTTACAAAGCTAAATTGAACGTATAGTAAACAGCACCAAGCCAGTTAAATTTATTCTACAAAAACAATTGTAATACAAAAACATGACTGCAATGCTTGTCTCTTCACTCTGGATTTGGACGGTTAAAAAAAGTTAACCCAAAACCTGCAAACATTAAAAAAGGCTTAAGAATGTAGGCACTGGTGTTTGCAAAGATGACGGCAGTGAAGATCTTGCAACAACATCTCAAAAGAATCAAGGCTGCCTTCGCTTTACTCCCTGTTTAGTGGTTAATGCCTTGAAGACAGCCGTTGAGTCTCCTCTTCTGGTCAAACACCCTACCTTGCAACCGAAACCAAAATATGGGGTAACAGTCAACTCCGTTCAGGACACCTCCCATTTAATGCACAAGACCTCCCGCGTTTTGTTCCTCTCTCCCCCCGTTTTGGCTGATGTCTAGCAGGAGGCGTGCAAGGAGTCTCTGCCTTCCTTCCGCTGCAGCCTGCGGGATGCACAGGGCAACACCCCGCCTAAACCAGCGGCAGGGGGAGAGGTGCAGACTTCATACTGGGAGGTGAGCAGGGCCTGGCACGAGGAACCAACCTTCCACATGGCACCCCCAACCTGCAAACCAGGCAGGAGAGCTCCGGCAGCCGTCCTAAGCTTACCTGCCAACCCAGAGCCCGGAGAGGAAGCTCTGCACCCATTCAGAGATGAACGCAAACATTCACACGGTACCCAGGATGGTCAGGTTAAAACCACCTGCTGGTTACACGGGTTCAAAGAGCTGCTGGCTTCTCTCTGCAGGTTTTACTAGCTTATGCCAGAAATGAATTTGGTCCCTGCTGTCTCAGGGGTGACCTGGACAGCAGTTTTACAGCACTGGAAAGGCAGATGAACGGTATCTCTGCCCAGTCTAAGCTGCCGTGCACTGGAGCCGTTTTCTTTGGAAGAAAAAAAAGAAACACACACAAAAAATAAAACAAAAAACAAAACAAAACAAAACAAAAAAAACCAGTCCTTTGCTGGATATAAACCCAAACTTAAGTAATTAAATTATGGCAGATAAAAAAGACAATGCCTGCAGCATGCACAGAGGATTGATTGCTGCTCCTCGTACCTGTCGCGAGGCTGCAGGAACACTGACTTGGCAACCCCTGCACTGACACTCCAAGCATTGTAATAGCTCTGCTCTGACACACAGCACACACATTGCAGCTGCCCAGGATAAACATGTACATTCAGCCCTAATAAACTTTCCGAAGCTGCTCTTCAATAGCCCACGAAGCAGTCCCTTTGGCTGTAGCCACAAGAAAGCGCTTTGTGATACTTCCTATGTTCTTCGCTTTCCACCCAAATTCCCCCCACCCCCCAAAAACATAAAGCACAGAGATTGCAGACTTAAAAAGTGAAGCAAGATCACAAACGCTCCTCCCTCCCTCCCTCCCTCCCCAGCCCAGCCCAAACCATCAAGGCACATCAAACTGCCCTCCCTCTACGACGACCTCCACCTGATTTTTTTTTTTATTACTCATTTTTCCCCATTTTTGAAGGGTGAAGAGGACACAAACATTCTCCCTTTAAGGAAGCAGCAAGTGCTTTCATCACTACCTTTGTGCTGATGAAATCAAATTCTAACAAAATGTATCTTTACTGCCACCCTAATGTTTCCATGGGAAAAGTTAATCTCCTTTAAACACGTTCCTTGATGGATGTTGCCACCAATTGGTTTTTGCAGAATTGAGGTCAAATTTTAAAAACCTAACCATTGTCAGAGAGATCCTAAGTCCCTTGATATCAGGTATAAAAATTTGTTCTTTTTAAAAAGTTGTTTTAGGCGTGCTTGCCTACAGAAGCCAGATATCTGCTGGAAGGCTTTGGTGTGATTCTAGCTTCCCACCAGCTCAAGCCCATATTCCTTCCGAGCCAACATTATTGCCCTGAATTTTTGTGTGTGAAGATTTTCAGAAAGAAGAGCAAACAGATACGTGCAATCCCCAACCCAAGGAGAGTAGGACCGTGACCTGCTCTTTCCCACCACCAGAGAAGGGACTGCCCCCTTGCAGAGGTTCATATCAACAGCTGCTCAACTTCTGCTCCTCTTTAGTGTTCAGAATCTGAGACGTACGAAGGCTGAGTCCATCTCCACACTAGCATATCCTCTCCTGCTACTCTGTGCGACTCTGTCTGAATCCGTGACTCATTTGAAGCCAGAAACTCCACAGCTCTGTTCCAGACCCGCTTCATTTTTTTTCTGCAAGAAACAGCGACAGAAAGAAAATAAATGAGAATCGGATCCTTATTGCACCTTCCTGCTTACAGCGATTGTGGCTGCTGATCTAGTGCTGGCTTCCTCCTGTTCCCTGTGCAGACAGCAAAGGAGATTAAAGCAGAATTCTGGTTTAGAGGTGATTTCAGCTCAGGACATGAACACACAAGTCCTGCCAGTGGGGAAGATGAGACCCTCTGGCAGCACAAGCACTTGACGACTGCCCTGAATTTCCAGCCCGCTTCACATTGCAGAGGCACTCGATCTGCAAACTGCCCCCACCTCCTTGATCTCTCCCCTGCAGAGATCTCTCAGACCAGGGAGAGCAAATTGGAGTTCACCCCAGCTTTGAATCAGTTTTCTAGTAATTCTGGGCACCGCGTACACACAGATCAAGTAAAACCAGCTGAAATAACTCCCTTTCCTACTGGTTGTATGGTGACTAATACAGAGGGAGAGCGTTTAAGACTGCAGCACACACAGCATTCTGTGCTGTCAGCTGAAAAAAGCAGCTCCATTTAACCAAAAGGTTAAGAAAAATCCTGCAAAGATGAAGTAAGTGGCATGTAAACCACCAAGAGCCAGGCTGCAGCCCTCCGGCCCCACCACCGTCTTGACCACGCTTCTCAGCCTACTCAGAAACAGGAGAGCATCCTAACACAGATCGGATGAAGGAGAGAAAATAAGATGCACCATGCTCAGGAAAAGCAAAATCCATTCACTGTGTAACAGAACAACAACAATAAACCTGTGTGACTGCACAGAATCTCAGCCCCTGGACTGTCACATTAATCTGCAGCAGGTTGAGACACAGCCTGAGTTATGTCAAAATCCTTTACGAAGCGAAAGGCCAGACAGACTTCCTGCAGTCCAGCTTCCCATCAATTGTCTGCTCACGGTCCGTTACCCAGTAACTGCAGTTTTGAGCTGAGGTGAATAACATCATACTGACAACGCTCCTTAAAGAACAAAGTTCAGCTCACCTGCTCTGAGGAGGGATGAGGCTGTCCCGAACGTGGAGGATGCCGACGTAGGGGTAACGCTCCAAGTTACGTTCCCATTCCTTGTAATGGTCCTGGACAACGGCTAGAAGGCAGGAGGACAAAACAGTGAGAGACCTCAACGCTGCAGAGAGGAGAACAGTGCTACTCGGGTTTAGAGAGCTGCTGGATTCTACCTATGATCTTCTTCACCATTTCATACATGGCTTGCTCCTCTTCCTCCATCTTCCGCCAGCGGTATCTAAGGAAGATCAGGATTCCCCAGAGAGTTATCAGACCTAGAAGAACAGAAAACAAACAGAATTCAATACTGACGTATGTGTACTTGCTCGACGCTAGCAGTTTTATTCTTGATGCCTCCCTGGAAGCAGCATTCTTCCTCCCTGCTACTCAGGCCTGCTTGGAACTGAACCCAAGCATTTCATTGTGTTCACCACGGCAGCTGCACCCCTCAAATCTGTTGGTACTGACAACACCCGCAGCAGCAGAACACGCGTGCCTGTGGGAGGGGGTCAGAAGGCCTCATCACAGACTTTTTCTCCCCTCCTAGAAACCTCAGCATGACCACAGGGCTGTAATTGTCTAAATCCCAGAGCTCTCTCCTCGCTAGAGGCCTCCCCCACAATAATCACTTAGGAAGACTGTCAAGCTCCGCTGCTCTGAAGATAGCTCCTTGATGAGGAGATAAAGCCTGGGGCTCCAGTGCCAGCCTGAAATTCAGATCTATTATTGAAGGTTTAGCATTGACAAATGTCCCTGTTACAACATGAGCTAACTTTAGCATCTCAGTCTCTACGATAAACATAACTATCCCCTTTCACCCCCACCTTGTCTGGCTAGGTTGTAAACTCTTCTATTCAACACTCCTCTCTCCTCACCACCTTGCTCAGTAAGACTTCTGTCTGGGCTGGGGCATGACAGACTATTGCAATAAAACCTGTAACACTGGAATGCTACAAGTCATTACTAAAGAGTCCAGAAGACTTTGTAGCCTTGTGCAGGAAGAAAAGAAACAATGAACCTTTTAGGTTAACGTTCTTATTTTGCAGACCACAGTAATGGGTACTTGAGGAATACTCAGAGAGCTAATCAGCTTGCTGATTTAAAGTGTTAAGCACTCGCAGCACAAGAGCAGGTCTACGGGTCTCTCTCTATTGCCAGAACAAAGGTTAATTAGAAATTAACTCATCAGCGGATTTATTTCACCTTTGTTAGTAATTTCATACAGCTGGAGAAATGTGTGAGCACACGTGTGTTCATCTCTACAGCCAGCAAGGGGAAAAGCTGATTAGAAACACTGACAACTTACTCCAGAAAAACAGGAAAAGGTTCATGATGGCAGTGACCACTGCCCGGCGGAAACGGCAGCCGAAACCCATCTGAGGATGGGCCGATTCGAGACAGACCACTTGCTCCACCTTGGTAACCGGTTCAGAAAGGTCTTTGCCTTTCAACCTGATGGGAAGAGGCAGAAGATCTTCAGTGAAGAGGGAACACACTCCAACTGCAGTCTTTAATCGAGAGAGGGAGAACAAACAGACTGCAGATGCAGTAACTCGTTCTATACACCACCGAGAAAATACACCAACATCCTCGCAACTCCTCTTTTCCAGAACATTTTGGGACTGGCTGCTTAGCCAGGAATGGATATGGCTTTAGAAAAGGCAGCAGGGCTGGAACTCCCACTGGTAAACTGAAGTCTCCCTCTGCAGACTCTTTGACAGCACCTCTCAGCGTGCAGAAGATTAAACTTTAAATTGGATTCCCACCTCCCAGCACAGAGAAATGGAAATGTTTACTGAGTCACTCATCAGCAATTGCAGACAGAGCAGTTGAGGGAGACTGCAAATGTCCATGGAGGTTGCGCTGTTTTCCTCGGTACAGATGAGCATAAACAGTTTAGCTACAAAAGTGACAACACGTCAACTGCATCTGCAGTGAGAAACAGACACACCCTCAGAAAGCATTCACGGCAAAATCGATAACACATCCTCCTGCAAAACCACCCGTCCACACCTGCTGCGCTAGCCGATATGCTTCTAACTCCTTCTTTATATATAGATCTACACCGATGCGCTTTCCTTATGAGATACTCTAAGCCAACAGGCATCAAGCAAACCAGCGAGAGCCATCAGATTCAGAGGAATTAGACTAAAGGGGATTTCATTTTTTTTAAGCTACTAATTCATTCTAGGTTTGCAATGAATAACCTATTAGACAAAGACATTTTCTCAATTTACTAGCGCACAGCTCACAAACTGCTGACAGCTTGTGTTTGGTTACTGGGTTCTACAGTAGCTGGAGACGCACAGTTGTTGCCCACCCCCTTGTCTTATTTACAATCCAAATTCCACGAAAATATTTAAAATATGCAGGAGAATCACCGAGTGCAGAGCTCATTTTCAGTTCTGCCTCTCAGACTAGCACCTAGAAAAATAACCTCACGTAGCGTTTGCTAAAAATGCCACCCGCAGGTTTTTAAGCATGCTGAACACTCGTTCTGCACGCTACGCAGACTTCATGAGAGCGGATCCATTTGGCGAGCAGCCGGCAAAATTGCTAATTATGAAAATAAAAAAATGGGAATATATCGTACCGCAAGGCTCCTGACACCAGCCCTGCTCCCCTACGAAAACATAAATTTGAAAACTCTGGATCCCAGCCCACCCACAAATCCAAGCCTGCCACCAGGAAAGCAATATCCTGTCCTGGGAATTTGCCACACACCAGGAACCAAAGTAGTAGACACTGTCTGATCATTAAATCACAGCAGCAGCCACCAAAATTTTCTTAGGGAAAAAAATAAAGCAGTGGCAAATCATACAGGCTATGCCCATAAGCTCTAGCATTACTCCTGTTACAATTCATTTAATCAGAGATACATTCAGCAACATTAAAATGCAAACAAATGTTCAACTTCAGAGGTGACATACAGCAGAGGCAGCCCACACCTCCCAGAGGCAGACAATAACGTCTGTGACTCTGGATAAGGGTCTTTCATTAGATTATGGCCTGAATGTTGTGCTTTTTACCTGAAGAAACTAGTATTTCTGCCATTTCTCATGTACTGAAGTGGGTGGTAGCCAAGAAACCCAAAAGAATAAAGCCCCGCTGGTGACTGAGCAACCCCTACATGGTCCCAGTCTGTTCATTTTAACACGTACTGTGTGTTCTGCCAGAAAGCCAACTGACACTAAAGATACCAACCATCCAACTATCTATTTCCTCTCTTCCTCATAAGAACTTGCTCCAAAGGATCCCAAAGCACGTGGGCTGTTACCTGCTAAGGGGAACGCTTCACTGACCTTCATAACCCAGTCCCTCTGGTCAAAGGATGCAGTTCCACACGATACTGAAGCTCTGACTACAGTAAGAGTACTGAAAGAAAGCATTATCTGGGCAAAAAGTGGGTACGTGGGCACGTTTAACAAGAGTACTGCAGTCAAAAGACCGTGGGCAAGACACCAGGACCACTGCTTCAAGCAGCCATGACCTCAGATTTCTACTTCATCTGCGCAACGGCGTGTTCGTGAACGCAATGTCCCCCGGTGCAGAGGCTGGGAGACACGCTCTGAAGGAATGTCTGCAGTTGCCAATCTCTGCAGCGGGACCGTACGTTTTATTTGGAATCCTGCCTACCAAACGCTGACAAAGCCAATCTCAAATTATCTTTTGAAATCTAATGAGGTATGGAAGCTTTCTGTGCACACCGCACAGGATGTCAAATGACATAACAGCCAACACCGAGAAACGTGATTTTGAAACAGTGGGCTTCCACTTACCATATTCCTAAATCCTTGTTACTGTTCAGCATCCAGTGCAGGGCAGCTTCAAACTTCTGTGGGGAACTACCAGTTACATTCTGTACAGAAGAATCCATAAGAAGATTAGTTCTCCATTCATTTAAAATACCAAATAACGTGATTTTATTACAGTAGGGGGAGAATTTATTCCATACAGTCTGTCCCTAGGTTAATTCTTATTGTAATTCTGCAAACCGGAGGAAGGAAAACTGCATCTGAAGCTTGGTCTGGACTAAAATCTTCTGACTCCGGTAGATGATGCATGAAGCACTCTGTAAAATAACACTATCCCAGACCGTTAAGACTAACCACTAAATACAACATAATCTTACTGACAGTTTACCATGAAAGAAATGGAATGCTAGATCAAAGCAGTCTGTCTTCTGACACTTTTGGGTATAGAAAAATCTTTCTTCTGCCCAGCTCTCAATCCAGGGAAATTTCTGGTTTCACAAGACTGATGACTATGGCGAAACAACAAACCATTAAGTTAGATTTACAGGGGCTGAATCAGAGATGTAGGAGAAGATTATTTTCAAACGAACTGCTGAGAACAGGACTGGCCAAAGGGGAGACTAGAGATATGGGAAAGAATCAAAACAGGGTGAGGAAGTAAAACAGATGGAGAATTGCTTTAGTATCTATTATTTATTGCCTTGTAAGAGACTAAGCACTACGTTATAACAATAGCTGTTCACAGCCTACTCACCACCACGTGATCCCTTGCTTCACTAACCCAAATGCATTTGCTTTTTAGATTCTCAGGGTTTCCGCATTCAAAATTACCTGGTTAAAAAGTCAAAGAGAAATCATGGTTTTTTTAAAAAAGCCTTCCAACGCTTCAGAAGCACACCGAACCGTCTATAAATGCTACCCTTTAAATTCAACTATAGCCCTGGGCAAAATGATTACAAGGTGAGATTTATACGGTAGGCAGATAAGATTATGGCTATTAATAAAATGCTCAGCCACTGCATATCGGTTGGAAAGGGGCAATCAAACCTCATGTTTCAGTGTGTGAACTACTCAACACAGAACGAGGGGAAAAAATACTATTTCTTCCCTTTGCAGAGCATGTAACTGCCTCTCTGACCTAAAGCCCTGCAGAGGGGCTCCTTCTATCAAGCATCAAAGACTGCAGTGCTGAAGTTCCAGCTTAACACACAAAATGCTTCTAAGAAGCCTATAGCCCAGCTCTGCCTTCTACACTACGCACCAATGGAACTTATGCACCATTCCTGATTAACACTATTATCTTAAAACCAACAACAAAAGAGAGGTTTTACTTGTCCACCAAACTTCTAGCAGCCTTCTCCATCACAAAACACTAGTTATGGATGGGACTGGCGCATATATGGTAGAGACTGGCTAACTGCTGCGTGGGGTTAGCTCCTCAGCCAAGTGAACCTGTCTTAAGACCAAGAAAACACAGAAGCATTCACATCATCGGCTACATTTCAGCAGAGAACTGGCAATTTCTTAAGTCGCTTCAACTCCATTTGTAAGAACACGTTGTAAGTTTACACTTACTGGCTCTGAGTGTCTTGAAGACAATTTCAATATACTTGTAGCAAAGAACCATAACGCTGGGTATTTGTACCTCAAGTTCCCAATACATCAAGCGCAAGGAACACTTGCTCCACAAGAGCACAGTGATATAAGCGCATTAGCTAAGCGCTGTTCAGATTAAAAATAAACACATCCTTTTTCTATTTTTCTATTACCTGACTTTCTCAGAGCTCTTCAAGTGGAACTGACTGTTCCACAAACCCCTCTCTTCAAGCTAAGGTTAAAAATGTCCAGACAGCTGGGAGAGGCAGTTCGTTGAATGTTCACAAGTGCTTTATGATGACAATTGGAACTCACCGGCTTGTACGGACAAGTAGTTATACAGCTCATGCAGCATGTTCATTATAATGTCCTTGTGCTTGGCTTGACAGAACTGAAAGTCAGAAACAGGTAACAAACATGAACAGACTGGCAGCAACAGGGCAGCAGTCAGACTAGCTAAAAAACATCAGAATGAAATACCAGCAGTGGGGTTTGGCTCAGTTCTGCATCGCCAGTTCAAATGAAGCACGCCTACAGCAAAGAGCTGCAGTTTCTGAGTCAAAAGCTTGCACATCCTGTGGAAGTGCCACCGACTCCCCCAGCTCGTTGCCCAGGCTGCACCACAGACAGCCCCTCAGCCAGACCGCAGATCCCCCCAGCCATAATGCTGAATCCAACACAGGTTTTTTTTCCTCTCCAAATAATGCATTGTGATAAAAAAAAAAATAGGGCTGTACAAACAATCTGAAATGAAGTTCAGGGAATTGAATTAAGTCTTGCATTGTTGAAGCTGAACACAGGTAGAGCTTTGTCTGTAAACCAATATCACTTCTGTTACAACTATTAAAGAAATTGATTCACATAATCGCGAATTTAATTTTTTATCTTTCAGAGTCTCATACACAATCCCATTTTAATCTGGCCCATTAATTCCAACTCATGAAATCAAAAGATAGAACTAATAATTTTACAGTGATACTGATAGTGGTGGAAGCTTCCCAGAATAATTACTCTTCTGTGAGAATCCCCAGTCCCCAGCACTTGAAGATAAATAAGTATATGCTTACATCATCTGTTCTTTTGTCACAATCCACATGCAAAAGATTAACTACGGGAGAGAAGAAGGGGAAGAAAAGTTAGCTGGCTGCAAAACAACAGCTTTGATCAAGAAAGCAATTATGTGTTTTTTAAAAAAGGCTCTACTTTCAAGTCTGATTCTGCTGTTCTTAATCTTACTTTGCACAGTACCTTGCACATTCAAAGCACTGCTTCGGGAGGCAGTGCTGAAAGCAGAACAAATAAAAGTGGCTTTGTAGCAGGGTGAAGACGATGAGCCCCCTTCATCTGCAAAGTAAAAACTGCGGCCCAAGTGTTTTAACAGCTCCTGTTTAACTAGATGCGAGTAGATGAAAACTCGCCCTGATTTTTGCCATCTAGTAATGTCACTTGCTGTATGCCCTGGCCACCTGAAATATCACGGTAATAACAAGGATTTAAATCGAGACTTTGCAAGGCAGAAGCAGCAGGTCTTTTAGTTGGAGCTGTTAGTTCTGCAGCTTACGGCCTCTGGTTTAACTGCTGCCTCCTGCCCTGACAATTGGATACAGACCGGCCCCGGGTCGGTCAGGCACTCCCTTCTAGCACTGTTAACTACCTGTGTATTTAAAAGAGTGCTCAGCTGTGCTGCAAGATGTCTTGTTTTAAAATACCATGGGTTTAGAAATATCTAACAACATTCTAAAGGGCCCATCAGAAATTCAGTGCCATTGGCTAGCTTTATTCTGGCTCTGAGGAACCAGGACACACAAACATCTACAAGCAGTATGCCCAGTTTCAGGATTGATGCCCTCCCAACCAAAACTCTTCGTTCAGTTCGAAGCCATGAAGTGTCAGTATTTCAATTTGCTTTAGCTGGGGAACTCTGCTCTATAAACAAGGTGATGGGGAAGCCCTTTGTCATGTCCCACTGAAGCTCCGCCACACTTGAAGTGCAGAAGCACCAATTCAAACTCCGTACTTCTGTGGTCAGTGCTTTGCAGAGCCTAACATTAAAACGCGCCACAGACAGTTACACGGGCATTATGTGACACAATGGATAACCATAAAATACTTCCTAGCAGGAACGCTGCTCTCCATAAAACCCGGGGTTTTGAAAAACTGAAGGCCAAACTCATTTGAGGAAAAAAAAAAACCCAACCCACACACTTGACTGACTTTCAGTGACACTAACAAGGTTTCCCAAGGACAAGGGGAAAGGGAAATAGGGACAGAAATAGAGGTGTCAAGTTATGGCACTGATAATGATAAATCTGACGGTGCTAAAAGTAATAAAGGGAAATCAGGAAAGGTAACGTTTAAAAACAGGATTAAAACAGTGCACGTACAGTTCTCCTCTCCCTTGTCAAGCCAGCCTGACCCAATCATCTTCACCATGAGGATGCCCAGAAAAATCAGCAGCAGCACAAAGCTGGCAAGGAAAAGGAACTTGGAGAGGTAGTACTCGAGGCCTTTGCCCTTTCCTTCTGTCCGCTGCCTGGGGGCTGTCCGCAGCAGCTTCGTGCGGGGAGTTATTCCCTGTCCCGCTGCCGATGCATCCCAGCGGCTGCCCGAGGCCAGCCCTGCATTGCTCGCGGAGCTCCAGGGGAGCCGCCGGGCCAGTCCCCCTGCCCAGCTGCCAGGCTTCGGCTCCCTGTCCTCCTTCCTCCGAACACTGGACAGAAAATCCTCTTCCCCTCGCCCAAACTGGTGGCTCAAGCCAGAACGTGCAGCTGCAGTTCCCCAGTGGGTGCTGGGCGCTACCTCGCTCTCCTGCTTCCACCAGCTGTAGGAGGACAGACCCTTCCTTTCTCCTGCTGTCTCTGACAGAGACGGGGAGCTCTGCCCCGTAATTCGTCCTAGTGACGCACCCCAACTGCTCCTAGACGGCAGGTGCCCGCTCCCATCGCTGGGAAGGGGTTTGGAGCTCAGCCCCCCGCTTCTGCCCGTGGACGTGCCCCAGGAGGATTCGGAGCTCAGATCCCCAGCCCCATCCAGGGACGTCCTCAGTCCAGCCCTCGCGCTGAGCCCCCCGCCCCTCTCCACAGATGTGCTCCACTGGGACGAGGAGCTCGACTCCCGAAACCCATCCAGGGCTGGCCTAGACACGTCGCTGAGCCCCCTGCTTCTCTCTGCAGAGCTACTCCAATGCACTGAGGAGCCTGAACCCCGAAACCCATCGGTGCCCAGTGCTGACCCCCCGCCAAGCCCCCCACCTCTCTCTGCGGACGTGCCCCATTGCGACACGGGGCTCAGCCCCCCAAACCCATCCAGGGCCGGCTCTGGCCGAGCCGTGAGCCCCCCACTCCTCTCCCCGGCCGTGTCCCAGTGGGAAGTGGAGCCGAGCCCCCGGGCCGAGCCCCCCTCAGCCCTGCCGCTGTACCGGGACCCCCCCCAGGCCAGCCTGCCGCTCTCCCCTGAGGCCTCCCAGCGGGACACTGCCGGCTGCCTCCTCTCCTCCTCCTCATCCTCCTCCATCTCCTCGTCCTCCATCTCCTCCTCATCCTCCTCCTCCTCCTCCCTGCCGCCGGGGCTGAAGGCGAGGCGAGGCCGGGAGGGCGAGGCCTGCTGCGGCCTGCCGGAGCTGCGGGCCGGGCTAGGCGGGGCTCCGCGGCCCCTGCGTTTCGCCGCCGCCACCTCGGCCCGCAGGCAGCCCAGCTTCTTCACGTAAACCTTGCGGGTGGTGTCGGTGATGGGTCCCGGCCGGTAGCCGAGCGCCACCAGCTCCTTGCGGAGCTCCGCGTCCGTCAGCTCCGCCATGGCTGCGGCTGGGCTCCGGGCCTCGCCGGAAGGACTCGGCCGACGAGGAAGCGCCGCCGCCATCTTGGGAAGGGCTCGCGGCCCCCTCCGGGCGGCCATGTTGGGAAGGGCGGGAGGGAGCCTCAGGCGGCGTCCATCTGCCCCCGTGGGCGGCGCCGTGTAGAAGAATAGAGTTATTAAGGCTGGAAAAGGCCTTCAAGATCATCTGGTCCAACCTCCCCCTACCACCACTGCCACCACTGAACTGTGTCCCCAAGCACCACGTCCAACCTCTCCCTGAACACCCCCAGAGACAGTGACTCCACCACCTCCCTGGGCAACCCGTCCCAACGCCTGACCGCTCTTTCTGAGCAGAAATGTCTCCTCATTTCCCACCTGAACCTCCCCTAGCACAACTTGAGGCCATTCCCTCTAGTCCTATCACTGGTTATCTGCAAGAAGAGGCTGATCCCCCAGCTCCCCGCACCTTTTCAGGTAGCTGCAGAGAGCAGTGAGGTCTGCCCTGAGCCTCCTCCAGACCAAGCACCCGCAGTTCCCTCAGCTGCTCCTCACAGGACTTGTGTCCCAGGCCCTTCACCAGCCTCATAGCCCTTCTCTGGACATGGCCCAGGGCCTTGATGTCCTTCTTGTAGAATATTGTGAAGGTTGAGTGAAGGCGCTTCTCAGGGAGGGAATGGTGCTGGGCGGGAGCTGCTGCCCACCCCAGGAGAAGGGACAGGGGGAAGAATGGGGAAAGCAAGTTGAAAACAGCCTTGGCATCCCCAGCCGACCAGTGCCACTGCCCTGGCACCCTGGGAGCCACACTGCACTGGAACGAGTAGGGGTGGTGAGCTCCTCCTGCCTTGCTCCAACCAAGCTATACCAATTTTTGACACTTTTAGGGACAAGTATGAGCAGTAAGAAGCATCTTTCCCTGCCACCTGCCACCCCCCTACACATGTTTTCCTCATCCCTTTCCTCTCTGCCAAGTTACAGACGTTGAACTGGCACCTGCCAGGCGGGCTGGCACTTTGCCACCGCTTTGGGCAGGATCAGGATCTGGGTCCTGAGGATTTTTGCCGGGGAAGGAGGTTCCTTACATAGTTGAAGCCTAAAAAGGCAAAACCAAATGTCAACTCGAAAATTTATTTTGGCACGGCAGTGATGTACAGTAATTGCTTTTTCCTGCTGCCGCCTGTAAAGGAAGTAATGAAAGTGGCTGAAATACTGTGGCTTAATATCAGAATTTAATTAAAGATAATGAAAAAGTGGTGATGAATGCTTGCAGACTGTCTGTGCATTGCTGTTTTTGTGATCGACGGATGATACCAGAGCTGTGGAAATGTCACAGTGCCACAGGAGTGGGACCTGCAGGGAAGGGGCTGTGGAAGAGCCCTGGCATGGCTGCCTGCCACTTACCTCTCTCTGTGAGGATGGAGTACAGCAGGACACAGAAACCTCTGCTGTGTCCTCAGCTTAGACGTTGCATCTTGTACAATTCCAGCAAGTGAGGGCATATTTGATTTTAATGACTGCCTTGAATACAAGGCAAGTCAGCCAGGCTCTCAGCTTCCTCTTGCCCTCCTTTCACGCTCACTTTGCTGTCGTGCCCTTCTTCTAATTCAGGGCATCAGACAAGGCTCGCCTTGCTCTTCCTGATTTATGTGAGAAAGCAGCAACAAGATAACTGAGATTTGTTAATCTGGTTAGCAACAACAAATATACACTTAGTAGAGGCCAGGGAGCCCATTAAAAGAGCATACTCAGTTCCAATGGGAAGTGTGAATGTGCAAAGCCGAGCCTCCCCTGCTCACTAAGTGGAAAGCACAACTGACAGCTAATAATTTGGAGTAGTGTCTAATGTAAATACAGAATTAGAATATGCTCTTAGTACACAGTTTCTGAAAGCTCACAGATGTCTCTTTGTGGAGAGAAATCCACTGCCCCTCTTCCTTCTTCCCTAGCAAGCCAGTCCTTGGGAGCATCACTGCCTTCCCTGGAGGTACCTGAACACCATGGAGAAGAAGGCAGGAGAAGACAGCCTCTCAGAGATGACAGAGGGCATAGTCCCACGGTCAAACACCAATTTGTTCCCGTTATCTTGCCAGGAGCGCTGCTGATGAAGTTGACAGTGGATCTTCTGTTTCGTGCAGCCCCTCCATCAGCCACACAGCCCTGGGCAGCAGCTAAGGCTGCCAGGGCGAGCACAGCCCTGCTGATGCTGCAGATGGGCTATGATGCTCAGAGATCCTTGGCTGAGGAAAGCCAGTTCCCAGCCCACGGTGGGAATATCTTGGCTGTAAATATCCTGAGCTGGCTGTGGGAAGATGGGACAATGAGGACGGGACACCCTCCACCTGTCCTGCTAGCCCAGAAGCTGTCTTAGGCCAGCTGGCAGTGACTCAGCTATCGAATGGGAAGAGCAGGCATGCCATGCTGTCTGTTTCTCCTCCTGAAGCACCAAGACAGGAGTGGTAAAAGCAGAGGGGTAGAAATAGATCTGCACCAACTTTACATGGTGCCTGAAGAGGGGAGCATGCTGCATCCCAAAAAGCACGTCAGCAGATGACTGCCCACCCCTGACGGAGGGGCTGCCAGAGAAACCGCCATCCCACCCCCACCTCTTATCCCATGGTATTCGGGCGACAGTCCTGCATATGCCACTAGGGGAAGTGTCAAATCTTACTTGGAAGCCGACTGTGCCGATTTAACACCCTGTCACTCACAGCCACGGCACAGGTGTGACCCGAGAACACCACTTCTTGTCCTCCTCATATGTCGTGTCCTCAGCCTGCCGAGTTTAGGTTAGAAAGGGGGTGCCACTTTCATCCTTTTCTCTCGTCCTCCTCCTTTCCAGCCTCTCTTCCCCCAGCTGCTCATCCTGCCATGGAACTTGTCTGGTTTCTGGAGCAGCAACATCTTCCTGCCTGCTTGCAGGCGTGGACTTCAGTGCTGCTGGCTGAGCCATGGCAAAGCAGCCTGCTGGGGGCACTGTGCATACAGATGTGTCCTGCGATTTGGAACCCCTTTTTCTTCTTAACCAGATACATCCCTGACTGCAGGAGTCATGTCTGGGAGGGTGGCTGGGGTTAATATCAGCTTTGTTCCCACTACTCAAGCCTGCAAGTTGGAGGGAATTTTATTCCGAAAGCTGAAGGCCCCCTTGCGCTTTGGCATACGGTTATTGCTGCAGAGCAAGAGAGAGGGTTCATATGGTTATTGTCGCAAGCAGCCATACATCCCACAGCTCATTTATACCTCGGCCAACTGGGAACAGGGCACAACCAAGGACTGGGGTGAAAGCAGAGCTTGCTGCTGCAGCCCAGCAGTGGCTTGTGTGGGTCAAAATGGAGGAGCAGAGGGAGACATCCCAGTAAAGGCTCATTTGTGGATCTCCTTATAGAAGTCTTTGCAGCACCAACCTGCTGGGAAATGGTCCAGGAAGCAAATCCCAGAGGCTCAGGTTCACTTTCTTATTTACTTTTTCCACGTATTTACTTCTGTTTGCCACTGGGCAACGTTCCTTCCTACGCAGCATGGGGAGCCAGGAAACCCCCTCAATGAAAGAGCAGGGCAAGAGGGATGCTAGAGAGACAGCTCCGACCTGCAGTAGAGCTTCTGTGGGGATTTTTTATTTCATTTTTTTCTTCCCCGTGGCAGGGCAAAATTAAGCCTAGGGTAAGGATTTCAGTCTTTCAGAAGTAACGAGTGCCCCTTCAAAGCAAACAGCCTTGTCTCTGATCTTGCTGGACACTGGTGTAAACACAGTGCAGCTCCTCCGGTGATTTCCATGACAGATTTCCCATGGGTATCACTCCACTGCAGACTGATTTGCACTGGCTGAGCTCCGAGCCCAGCAAGACGTGCAGTCGCTTTTATTTTCAGCCTAATGGAATGTATTATTTTCCTCCTGCTCAGACTCCTTTATAGTGATTCCATAGCTCAACCTGCCTCAGCAATAATCCCTGCAAACTTCCAGTTACACCGAGCTGATCAGTCTATTCAATAGGAGCATACCTTCGAATCAAATATTAAAACCAGAATCCACTCTGTGCTGGATGCTGCATTATACATCGGGAGATTTCATTTCTCCTAAGGGATGGCTTGCAGCAGACAGTGCACCAAGGAGTTCGAAGCATGTCTGTGTTGTTCCAGCACAAACACAGCTATTTAAATGAGCCTCAGTAAGAACAGAATTTGCGTTAGTTTGGGAGGATAAAATTGGATTGAATTTGGATATATTCACATACGTACCACTCATTTCATCAGTCCTTACTTTACATATGTTGGATTTCCTGCTGCCAGTAGAGAGGAGCATCTCTAAAATAAGCCAAAAGGTATGTAAATGGAGAGCAATATGTTCAAGTGGAATTACGATGTCACATCGAGGTTTGTTTGAGAGCCAGAAATCAGGCCAGAGCTCTGTGTCACTTCACACTGTCTCTGTTCACATCACAGCTACGAGCGAGGTGTTCCCTGCGATGCTGTTTAGATGCGTGTAGCCTGGCTGAGCAACAGGGAGTTAAGACTGCAGGTAGAAACTGCACATCAGGACTCCAGCATTCTCCCAGCCATGTAGGAGAGTGCCCTGCTGCGTCTGGAGCACGGAGCTGGGTGGGAACCCACACCCAAGCTCCTCAGCCTGTGCTTCTGTCCCTGGTTTGTCCCTGTAAACGTTCCTCAGTTTCCCTCTTTGCCAAAAGGGAAGGTTAAAACCTATTAGTCCACGAAGATTAATTACTCATGTGCTTTGTACTTCTCAGAAGGACGTGATTTCTCTGGAACTGGAAACCCTCCCTCTCGTCTTTCCCACACTTGCTGCTTGCCATCTGGCTGAGAGGCACACGGAAAAAAAAAGGCACAAATCCTCCATTTAATTATACTGCGCATTTTATTATCTCACCTCAGATTTTGTTGTTAATCTCTTTTACAGATTTCGTTTACATAAGTGGAGTCTTTTAGCTTTAGCAAGCTGCATCGCTTTCTCTTCTGATGCTGCACATATCAGTCAGCTAAAAAGAACAGAGAGGAAAGAACAAGTGTCCTTAAAATTTATCATTCAGTCTTTCCCAGGCTTTCTATATCATTTTCTCCTCCTCAGCTCCTCACCTGAAAAAACAAGGAGGCTGAAATCAGCACAGGCCAAAGTAAAGTAACTCCCCCAGGGATAACGGGGACCCTATTGTCTGGGGCACTTAAGCCCAAATTAGACAAAGCTCCAGTGATAACACTGGTGAGAATCATTCCATCACTCCTGAAGGCTGGAATAGCTGCATCTCCACAGCCCCTGCGTTTTTCCTTTTGCAATTCCCATACACTAAGAAAATCCCAGGGCTGGATTTGTTAGCACTCAAGACCTTGAGCTGCAGCCAATTCACCCAGTGTTAAGCCCCAGCACAGGGAACAAGGTGTTCACACCTGGCTGCGGGTGCCAAAGGGCCTCACACTTTGCATTATAATTATTACAATGCAGCTAGCATAGTCCTAAAGACTGAGGACTTTCGGGGAGGACTAGGGAGGTGGGAAGTAGGGCTGGGGAGAGTTGCTGGGAAGTGTTGCAATGCTGCTAACAGTCAACAGCAGCTCTGGGGCCCAGACAGCACCCTAAGAGAGCGTATAACCTTCCCAGAAGGGAACCGCATGCATGCGAGTGGGTGGGGTGTCTGAGGGCTCTGTAAAGTGAGCAAACATGACACAAAAGCCCTTCTGAGGAATATAAATATCTCGGTGATGATGAGCTGCTGAGAGGAGGGAAAGGCAGAATTCCCAAGGCAGGAATCAACCTTCTGACAGTACCGTCTGGGGTGTCCTGTAACACCTCCGCGAGCACTTTCTCCAGGGCATCTTGGTATTTTTCCAGCTGCCTCGAGATGAGCCACATCCCGGCTTTAACGGGAACAGCTAGCTGTGGAGGAAGCAGGAAAATCAGGAAACGCTGAGGGGAGCAGAGGCAGGCAGGTTGGGGTGCTTCGACCCCACTTTGCTCAAGTCATTAAAGGGTCTAAGGCTGACGTGAGATGATCCTTGCATGAGGAAAAGCAACATTAAGTCAGCCCCACATACTGTGGTGCAATCTTGTGCTGGTGAAAATGCCAGAGTTTTCATGCGTTGGAGCATCTAAGGTCTGACTCAGAAATACAGAGAAAGGCAACTACCGGCAACAGAGACTGCAAAGAAAAAATCATTTCTGCACCTTAAAATCCTCCACTATCTCATACCTTGACCCTTCGAGACAGGAGCTTTACTGATGCTGGCGAAGCATCCTGCCTTAGAAAGGGCTGAGGACGAGACATCGCCCTGCCTCCAGCCTGACTTTGAGCCATGGCTCAGGTGTGCTGGAGGTAAATAGAGCTGCTCCACTCCTGGCTGGAGGCACGGGAGGGCTTGTGGCTGCAGCATCTGGGGAGCGTCGGGCATGGGATGTGCCAGCTGTTTAATGCTTTGAACTGCAAATCCTTGCTGCTTAAATCCTGTTATTGATCATCGGTGTACCGCATTTATGAGAGCAGTTGCACATCGACCTGTCTCTTGGCCAAACTCCAGGCTGGCCCCGCTGCCTGTCCCGCCGCTTGGGCTACACCTAAAAGCTCCTTTGGCTCAGCTGCGCTGAGCACAGGAGTGGCCGCATCGACCGGGCAAAGGGCTCCCCGTATTCAAGTGGAAAAGTGCAATTTTCGGACTTAGCTAACCAAGTAAACGTGCCTTTGAGGGCTTAGACTGGCACTTAAATCCCTAAAATTGGCAATTTTCTGCTCTGTATACAGGCTTTGGGGGGTGCAGCTGTACGGGCCCAACTTTATAAATAAGATCCTGGCGGTGCAGAGGACTGAGATGGGAGGTGAGTGACACCAGGCAGCTGATCCGGAGCTGCTTGAAAGAGTGACAAGTTAAAACCAGACCTGAAGCAGAGCTGCAAATTACTGCCTTGCAGTTGGCTGGCGTTCACTGAACGGCGGAGACAGACCTCATGTTGTTTCCATCTTCCCATGCTAAGGGAGAGGCCAGGCAGGTCTGAGGGGTGACCAGGCTGCTAAACCTCTGAGATAATTTATGGCTTGGAGGTAAAACCTTTCTTTGATGCAACCTTGCCTGGTTGCCTGGCAGAGCTGGTAGGAAATGGGTGGTATTGCTTTACACGGGCTGTGAGCTCCCTAATAACACCCTCTGGTTTCTCATGTGGCACCCCCAAGCACCCAGTGGTCTCCAGACCCCATGGGACAGCCCTTGGGCTGTCATTTCTCCCCCATGCGTCCTTATGAGCTCTTAGAGTAGCAGGGTTCAACGCACCTGGATCGTCTTGATGTCTGCTCCAGCCTCCTCAGCGAGGCCTTCCTCATCCAGCTGCTGCAGCGGGGTCAGGGATTTCTTCTGCTCTCTGTTCCTCTCCTTTTCCTGCAACCCCACAGCAGAGAGCAAACAGGGCAGTGATGCTGTAAGGCAGCTTCACGCAGGTACCAAACCTGCATCACATCGACAGCCAAGGAGCAGGGCAGAAAACCAGAGGGACCGGAGGTCTAAGAGCTGTCTGCTGCATCCTTCCCCAGGGCCACAGCTCACGGGGAACAGACCCATCAGCCGCGGTCATCACGGCCTTGGGGACTGTAACTCTGATACGCAGGAGGGGCCGCAATGCTCAGTGTCAGGCTGGGTTACGGGACTGCAGGTAATGGTCTGTAGCAAACCTGACACTCCTGGATGACTGCTCTGATCTGTGCAAGACACTGCTGTCAGCAGGACGTGGCAGCCGAGCACACCGACCTCACACAGCCATTCCAGAGGCCCAGTCCTCTGGTTCTTTGCTGTCTCAGTGGCACCGAAGTTTAACAAAAGCCTGCACAAGCTCATTGCAAATGGAGGGCTCTGTGCAGACAACACATACTGCCAGACTTTCTTGGAAGTCTGTACCGTTAGTTCTTTCCCACTTATGGGGCTAATCTTGGCTTCAGGACCCTTCCTTTCTTCCTACCCCAAACAGAAAAGCCAGAGTTGCTTCAGGATATGACCGACACAACAGGATGAAAGATGCAGCGAAGGCTGTGCTCAGCGCCACGCCGACTGCTTGCTGTGCGCTCGCTTTGGTTTGAACACATGCTCGGAGGAGAAGAGGCAGCCTCTAGAAGAAAGCTAAGACTGATTTCACCCACGTACCTCCAGAAGCCCCTCAATCACCAGCAGACACATAACTAAAAGGGTGACAATGTATGAACCGTCTGGGGACTGTGCGTGGGTCCCCATCTTCGCCTTCAAGGAGGCTGAAGGATGTCTGCGCTCCCCATAAGAAGAAATTACTATCCAGTGAACAAGTAGGTGTTGGGAAAAAAAAAAAAAGATTCCTCCCCAGTATCAATGGATTGTGTCGTGCGGGGGAAGCTCCCTTCGGCTGTGTTTAAGGAGAAGATGCAGTCTCTGAGGCTGCCTGCCTGACACCTTTCAACAGTATTAGTTTCACATCAAAAGAAAAAACATTCTCTCTGTGCATCCCAGAGGTGACAACCATCTGGAGGATGGTTAATTATTTGTTACAACAAAAAGACCCATCAGTATGATGATGGGAGGCTGCAGCTTCTCCATAGAAATTACAGCCACTAGCATGGAGGAGAGAAAAACGAGCTGCTAGCAGCTGATGATGTCCCGCACAGGTTTTTTAGTTTTTGTGTAAAGGAGCCCAGGCTCTTCTTCTTTAGTCTCACATCTTGGAAGCGTTCTCTGCCATCTCCTACCACTTTGGGATGAGGAGGGACTGCCACTCCTAGATATTCTGTCCTAACAGAGGGGCCAGACGATGGGATCAATAGTAGCATGATGTACACAGGGCTTGGGAGCAGAGGGAGCAAGAAGCCTTCCCTACATTTTTCAGGGCTCCTGCCACCACGGGACGTCCTGTGAGTTACCTGCATCTTTCGGAAGTCGCTCTGGGTGAAAAATGGCACGAAGCCTTCGATCCGTTCAGCCAGCATAGACACCACGTACACCAGCAGCAAACTGGCCATCACCTTCTTCGAAACCATCGTGAGAGCCTGAACAACACAGGGAGGAGGGTGCCGGGGTGAGAACAGAGAGGGCCATTTGACAAGAAATCCCTTCGGCTTTTCATCAGCTGCAATCTAATTTAGCCACCAGCTAACTAAAGGTATATTTACTCAACCAGTTGCTCCTACGCTGAGAATAGAAGTGCCTTGACTGACAGTTCTCCTCTCAAACTATTTCTTGTAAACAGATTTGTTCTTGAGCAATATCTCCAGAGACTGAAAGCCCAGCCCTTCAGTACTGTTAAAGACTCCCTCTGTTCTGCAAGCTTTAGCCCTCCAGCTGTAGTGGTTTAAGACCTGCACACATCCAGAGCAAAACACACGCGTCAATCCCACTGACAGCAAGGGAGATGGTGATGCTGCAGGAGAGAAAGAACTTACTACAGCTGTTTTCTTAAATTTTGTTTTTATATCCCTCACCCTTGAAAATCTGCACCGATAGACTGAATCCTTTAATAAGCCTCGCTGGGTTCAGAAGAGCTGGGAAGGGTGTTTGCCAGCCCTGCTGCATAAAAGTCTGGTATAAAGGGCTTTAAAAACTACCTTCTGAAGTGATTTAACAGTGACTCTGCATTGGAAGAGAACTTATATAAACATTAAATGCTCTCTTTAAATATTAAAATATTCTCTCTGGACACGTTTAATGAAGTCTGCTCTCACGGCTTAACTACTCTACCTGCCTGATCCTTAATTAGTTTCAGAAACCTCTCTGTTTGGACATTATTAAAAAGACATTGTTAGGTCAAATTTGACCCCTAAATTAGATTTCCCATAAATATCAGCTAGTATTGAGCTGGAGGCCAGTGGAAGTTAATAAATATTCCCTTCCTGCAGCACTTGCCGGTCACATCCCCCAGCTGCGTGCCAGGCCAGGGGAGCTCCGATAGCGAGTGAAGGTGGCTGCAGCCCCATTGCTTTCCCTCGGCACCGTTCTGCACCCAGGAGAGGGCATCTCCTGCCTCACCACCCATGCCGGGACAGAAACCCATCACTCAGAGATCACCCTGGGAGACCTCGCGAAATGGAGCTGTTGCTGGAGTGATCAGAAGGGGAATTTCTCAGGCTCTCCCCTTGTAATACAGCACGTCGATATGCATATGTGCTGATAATGCGGTGTTATCTCCGTAGCATCAATCTTTTGTGCGGCTTCATTTATTCTAAAGCTGCAATGAAATACTGCCGCATACAAAGAAATAAACTCAGTCACCTCCTTCATCTCGTATTGACTAGCCCTTTGTGAATTGATTCTCTCCCTCTTCCTCCAAAGAAACACCCCCACACATTACTCCAGTCAAAAAATATCTTTTCTGAATGCCTATTCCTATTTTGTAGGCAGGACATGTCCGTCAGACCCAAGATCTCCGGCTCAATGCCTCTCCAGGCAGATATGTACCTTGTTGTTTGTGAATTTGCTTCCCAGCTACAAAGAGAAAGCACAAAGCAGGAGGATCCCAAGTTCAGCATCAGCACAACAAAGCACCGAGGTCGCACGAGGCTGGAAGCAGCATTGCCCAGCTTGGTTTATGCCTGCGTAAAATGGAAGTGAAGTGCCAATCTGAGGGCAGGAGGGGTGAACAGCCACCAGGTACTGGTGTGAGAACAGTGACAAGACAGTAAGTTTATCAGCCAGGCTCTGTCTTCCAAAAAATAAAAAATAAAGTTGTTACCATCAATAGGAGCTGTGCAAAGCTTTTTTTTTTTTTTTTTTTTTTTTTTTTTTTTGTCTGTTTAAAGCAGTTTCCCAAGTGCAGAGGGCACCCAGGGCTTGCCTTGCCTCTGCAGCACTCTCCAGTGTCTGCTGGGTGCTCACAGCAAGCAAGAAGGCAGAAGTTGATGGAATTGATGTTTCCACCGTGTGTTAAGAGTAGAAAACACCTTTCCCCTTATTTAAGCATTGATTTTGTTTCCTCCTTCTTTGTCAGAGCTCTCTCAGGTTTAGCAATTGCTGCTGAAGCCAACGGGTTCTGGTGCCACCAGCACCCACCTGAGCACCCACCTGAGCACCCCACTGAGCTGGGGAACAGGAGCACAAACAACACACCTACCTGGTGAGCACAGCCCAGGTGCTGGAGGTCAGACCTCTTCTCGTTTCCTCTCACCCCTGGATGCTCCTGCTGTCCTCCCCACCCTTTATATACCCACGCTCACAGCTGTGCACACAGCAGTGCTCACTCACTCCCCTGCACAGGTGCCCCCACTCCTAGCAGTGCCAGGGAGCAGCTACCTCGCATGCATGGTAAAGAGCATGCCAGATGGGCAGCGCCGTTATCTGCATCGGATTTTTAAGAGTTTCTGGTTTCCAGGATGATCCCCTCCCCAAACTGCCCTTCATAGGCTGGCAGCTGTTCTCTGTGCATCCCACAACTGGATAGGGCCCCGAAAGCAGATCACTGCCTGCCTCAGTTTCCCCATCTCTAAGGTGGATAAATTCCTCTCTCTCAGCTTGCCTACATAGGTTGTGAGCCCCCAGGGTAATGTCTTTATGATGCAAGTGTATCAGCAGCCAAATGATGCATGCATCTATTATATTTCTACTGTCGTGTTAACAAATCACAATAACAACACCACCAAATGGTGCCAAAACCAGCTGAATGAAGTTTGACCCACTGGCATTATGGAAGCATCCGTTCACGGCAACAAATCCCCTGGCAGGATCTAGAGCTAAATATTAGTATAATAAATAAAACTAT
Source organism: Nettapus auritus (assembly GCA_011076525.1). Taxonomy (NCBI): domain Eukaryota; kingdom Metazoa; phylum Chordata; class Aves; order Anseriformes; family Anatidae; genus Nettapus; species Nettapus auritus. The sequence goes on from CM021790.1 coordinate 885,983, forward strand.
ATATGCTAAACCTATCGCCAAAAGCTTTATAAACTGAGCAGATGAGTGGGGAGATGCCGAGGCATCCCGGGCTATTTATCTGCCCATTTTGAGACCCGTGTGGCCCCTGTTACCATAATAACCACACATCTCGCAATCCCAGGCACAGCACTACCCCTCAGGGACCAAACCGAGCACTAACATCTCTCTCCAGATAAATGAGGTGCAGAGAGAGAGCAAGCGATTTGCCTGAGATCTCCCAGGGTTGTCTCTGGAAGCCGTCAGACAGGCGCTGAGGCTGGAGGGTTTGGGATCGGGCCAGAAACACCCCGGTGCTGCTCACAGACCGGCGGCTACGCACGAGGAAACTCAAAAGCAAGCAGCCGCAAGTGGGTGAGATGCAGGAGGAAAAAATGAGGTGGAGAAAGCAATGAAAGCCTCCTGCATCAAACAGCTTCACGGGGTGTTAGAGCGGGGTTCCTGCCCGGCTGGTTGAGCACTAAGCACCGGCGCAATTTGCTGGAGACAAGGAGAAGAGCTACAGCCCAAACCCCTAAAATGACTTTTCTCACCTCTCCGCGACGCAGCCGATCAATACGGTGTGTACACACCATACTGCGCGGCGCTCCTCGCAAGGCGATTGCTGCTGCCACCGCAGTCAATACTGCTCAATCTGGGCCAAATCCTGCCTTAAAACTGTGGCAGTCGCCGAGAGGCTTCCCAGATCCCTGTGTATTTATTGCTGTTTATCGCTGCGCAGCGAAGTGGTCCTGGCTATAAAACTTCTGGGGAGCTCAACATAGTTTTTCTCCCTGGGACTATGGGTATGTGTGTTGATGAAAAGGATATTACGGAACAGGTTGTTGGGCTAGCTTTTTTTTTCCCCCTCTCCCACCTTTGCTAAAGAATTTGTGCAAAGCCCATTTGACACTGGTCCTTGTTTTAATTGACTTTTTCAGTATCTTTTTTTTAATGTTTATGATGGATGCAGCTGACGAGTCAGCAGATGGTGCTGGAAAGTGACAAATTAATTACCAAGAAAGGTCACTTTTGCAAAGCACTAAACTTTCCCATGTCTTGTCCCCTTTTACCTCAAAAATGTGGCTGGCTGGCAGCTTTCCCATCCATCTGTGGTGAAGCTTTCTGCATTGGAGAGCACAACCTTTAAAATAAAAAGGAAAGATTAAAATTAATCATATCTGTATTAGCTGGATGCTGTCGGCCAGCTTCACCTCATAATTATGCAAAGGTACTCAAAAGGGAAAGGAAACAAAACTGGAAATAAGGGACATGACTCCAGGACCTCCTCAGTGGAAGCACCAGAGCGGGTGGGAGCAATGGGCACCTTTTTGCTCTACTTTACCCAGTCCCTAAAGGCAGGCTTGGCATGCCCTGTCACCAATGCAGAACGAGGATACGGGAAAATAAAAGTCACAGCTGGAAGTCTGACCCCCAGCATCACAAAGCAAAAACTCTGCCCTGCTGCAGTCCGTCTGCAGGCTCCCTTAAACCCTCTGGGTTTTATGAAGCAAAATTACAGCAGAGGTTAGAAGCTTAACCAAAAACAAAACGATGTGCAAAATGAAGCCACTCACAGTCCTGCTTGTACCTAAAGTTAAACGTTTGCCGTAATTGGGAGTAATTTTAACAGGCAACTGGCAGTGGTAGTGAAGTCCGTTAAGCCATGCATCAATTACAATGTCAAAGAATCAAGGGAAAATGAGTTCCTTGTGCCAGCACCACCAAGCATTTGTCTCCATGTGCTGTACCTTTCCCTCCAAGCTACTCCGTGCCTGGGGTGTTTTGGCAAGTGGTTGGCATCAAAAACAGGAGCTAGAAGCCAGCGCTGGTCTGAAGCTGAGCTTCGGCCCCAGGCTAAGGCAGCACGCAGAGAGCAGGGGGAAGAGCAAACGGCTGGAGCCCTGCTGCCACTCTGCCTTGTGCGTGGTTGGGAATTTGTGTGCCCCAAAGGCTGTAATTTGGGAGTGTCAGAGCCATAGCACAGCAGGTCACCCTCTGTTTTCCCCCTTGTCCAAAAATCTCCTTAAATGAGGCCGGCACATCCAAGAAGGGAAGCCTTGCCTTTGTGCTTGGAGGAGTTCAGTTTGCTCTCACAGCTCCATCAGACCCACAGCAGCCATCAGGTTTAGGCAAGTTCACAACCCCCAGCCCCTAATTCCCCTTCCTGATTCCTGCAGGAATATCAGTCTCACCTCCCTCACATTACAGTGCTTTTACTTGGAGTCAGATGGGTCAAAAAGCCTGGCGCGTGAACAGCTGAATTTAATGTCTGCAGTCACAGCTGAAGTCAGCGTGGGTAAGGAATTCATTTTAGGCTCCTGCTCTGGAAGTGGGAGCAGAAAGCTCTTTCTCACAGCCCAGGCACCATCCTCCAGCTGCTGTCTCTGCATGGATGCGTTACGGATTTAGCAGGCACTGCTGTCTGCTGCTGCTGAACTCTCCTAATGAATAAAGCACCGGTGGCAAATTTTAATGCAGTTTTCAAAATATTAATGCTAGATAAATATTTGAAGAATCACAGGCTTAAAACACATGTTAATTTGCATCATAAATATTTTAAGCATGCAGGCATCCCCCTCCTGCCCCCGCACTTGCTTTGCACCCACTTCCATTTCTCCCCACTGCTCGGCAGTGTAATTCATGGTAATGCTCAGCCATGCAGCCGGGCTGGGAAAGAATCGATAGCAAGGATTTAACTCCTGCTGACTCCCCAAAACAGCTCACCCTCCTGGTTCTGGCAGCTAATAATGATCTTCTGGATTAATGGGGAATTTGCCTCGTGTTATTCCTCTCTCCTCCCACTCTGCTGCCTGGTTCCTATGGCCAGGCCCGAGCCCAGAGGTTCCTGATGCTGAGGGCTGGGAGCTGTGGAAGAGGTGCAGGACGTGGAGAAGGAGGTGGAGGCTCTGGATGTGCAGCAGAGCACAAGGAGCATCCCACCACCACCTTCCAGAGGTGACAGATTCATTCGTACCTGCAAGCTCCTCAACATCAACACCTCCAGATGGAGCAGCACCTTTGCAGCAGAGCCACCTCCATCGGGATGGCCCCGATTTACATCCCAGCTCCTCACTGAGCTCCTCAGCACACCTTTGAGAGCCTCCAACAGACATTAAAACCTGATGTGTCAGTGCTACACCTTGTAACTCCAAAGTCTTTCTGGAAACCAAGCTTAAGGCCACCTAGAGCAGATACCCCAGAAGCAAGGACACCTGGAAATTCTGCCTGCTGCCTCTCTTCCTTCAGGTCTGCAAAGGACACACAAATGAAGGAAAGAGGACAGCACATCCATCTGGCTACAGCCTGGGAAGATTTAGCTTCTCCACCAGAGGTTGAAGAGACAGTCACTAGCCAAAGTACCTCATTTCCTGATCATTATATTTCATCTAAAAAAATTAAAACAGGTTTCCACACTTATAAAAGTGTTACAGTCTCCCAACTGAAGGAAAAAAAAAAAAAAAAAAAAAAAAGATAATTGATTCCTTGCTTTGTTTTTCTTCATTTTTGGTCACTCCTTTGCCTTTCTCTACCCAGTCTGGAACAAGTGAAGAGAGAAAGGAGAGGAGGTGAGAAAACAAGATGGGATACAGCTCATCTGTTTCCATTTTGGTGTTCAAATCCAAACCACCAGCTTTGCACTAGAAGGCTCAGGAATATTTTTAGGAACAGTGGAAAATGCAGTCTCACGCACTGTGAGGGGCTGAGGCTGCCTTGTCCCTCATCAGTTGCTGTTGTCCCCTTGCCCCAGGGCTCAGCTGGAGCTGGGAGCCCCTGTGTGCCTCCAGCATCTCCAGCCCTGGGCTGAAGCTCTGGAGGCAAGGCAATCACTTAGGAATCCTTCAGTAAAGGAGCTCCCTACCTAACTCGCAGGGAATATTTATTAGATTTGATGAAAGAGCAATTTAGCCTTTACACACACCAGGCACCCATTGACCTTTTATTTTCGTATTACCTCTCTTTACACCCCCTACTGTTCCTGCATCAAACAACAATATATCAGGTTAAGCATAGCAAGACGAAACACTAAGGCACCAAGAAGTGCATTAAATCGCTGCTTTGCAGGGCTGCTTGCACTGCCAAATCAGCAGGAAGGTGATGTACGATATTCTTGCTCGCACGCGGGATGCAGAATGCAGCCCCATGGTCGCCTTTCCAGGTGAGGTTTGCAGGTACAGCCTGCCTCCCTGCAGAAGGCAGCAGTGGTTTTCCTGAGAAGGGAGGGGAAATAAAAACTGAAGTAAGAGCATTCGGGATCCAACCCCCAGCCTTTGCTGCTCTTGGCCACGGAGATTATCTGTCCATGGGAGAACTGCAGCACAAAAAGACATTGCTGTTCTCAATTCTGCCAGCTCCCACGAGATCTCCTGATACAGCGGAGCCGGATTACGCTGGATGCCCAGGATTTATCAGCGCTTTCAATGGAGAGCCACCCTTTTCATTCCAGAAACCCTCAGCATTTAATAGTAGTTTATCTGCAGCAGGGAAGAAGAGCTTGCTGCCGCTTTATCTCCTTTCAGACTTTCAAGATGCCAATTCAGTCCGCGAGGCAGCAAGGAAACGGGGTCAGATGTCTTCAGGGTGAAAGAGAGACTGTCCACGTGGCAAGTTAATGAGCACACCGAGCATGGACAGTGAGGCTCCAACACCCCCATGGGTGATCAGGGAAACATCCCAGCTGGGATATGGGAACACCAACTGCAGAAGTCAGACAACAGCAGAAAGATCTGCAGAGACAGGTGTGTCCATCCAGGCAAATCTGATTCCAGCACAGGACACAAATTTGATAAAACGCCTGCTTAATCCGGGGATGTTTTGCTTAGGTGATGAATAGCAACCTCAGTGAAAGCCTCTCAACCACAAAAGCTTTAGAGAGCTAAAGCAGTAAAGACTGAGAATTAAGGAGAATAAATATTAATGTAAGGAGTGAGAAATTAATCTTTTTTTTTCCAGGTGATCCTGCCATTACTTGGGCTGCTGCATTTCCCTCTTTGCTCACGCCACGTGGGGCAGGAGAGCAGAGCCCTGGTGAAAGAATGGAGATGCAACAACGGCACGAGACCACAAAATGCATGTGGAAAGAAAAAAGAGGCAGTAAATGGGAAGGGAATAGGAAGTGCAAAAGAAATGGGTCGCTGTACCAACACGGGATTCAGCCTGCAAGAGGAACTGGTGCAAGCCCTCTGCTGGTTTAAGTGACTGGAGGTCAAGCAAAGCGCCAGGCACAGCCCAGAGAGGTGCCGTTACGTAAAGGGATGGGGAACACCAGGGTGGGCTGGACGGAAGAAATGAATCCAATTATGGGATGAAGGGCACAGGGAGAGAAGGGACACATTTGGTCTGGAGCAAATCCCTACAAGGCTTTAAAGCAGGGACAACAAGAGAAAGACAAAATGAATTCCAGTGCAGGATGCGCAGCCTCGACCCCAGTCAGGAGGAATAGCAGCCTCAAAATGGGGCAATAAGGTACAGAATATGGTTCTTCTGGTGGCAGACCCAAAGCATCTTTGCTGGGAGCTGATGCACCCCTTCTGGCTGTCCATGGTCATGTAGGGATGTTGGAGCACAGAGGCGTTCCCTCCAGGTGCCAGAAACAGCTCATCTGAAAGCAGAAAACAAGCAACCCACCTTCCAGATTTCCTCCATGATTTTCCCAAAAGATTACATCCCGGCTGGCCAGCTCGCAGCAGTCTCCACAGAGAAAACCAAGGGCTATGCACTGGAAATGAAAAAAAAATTGACCCAGTTATGACAAAATGAAACAGTACGTATGAAGCATCACTACAGCGGGCTACAAATATCCACAATAAGGCCCCGAGGAATAACAGTTCAACTTCAAATGAGATTTACAAATTAAAAATAAAAGATTATTTCTGTTTGCCTAAACCCCGTTATCTGACTGCTCAGCCATTCTCAAAGCCAGACCACGGCAAATGATACTGAGCACTGCAGAACAAAGGCTGCTCTGTTGCATCCCTTCAACATTCAGTGAAAAAAAACTTTCCTTTTGCCTCTCAGACACCGCAGTTACGTGTCTGCCCCTGGATGGGCAAAGCAGAGCTTGGAGACAAGAGCTGGACAGAGATCCTGAGCTCCCAGCTCTCCCTGTAACCACCCCTTACCTCCCACCTGCCTCAAAGAGCCCCTAAAACAGAACAAAATCCAGCTGGATTTTTTTGTTTGTTTGTTTTGTTTTTCCAATTTGCAAGACAAAGACCTCCCAGGAGCAGGCAGCATCTTCCCACTTATGCTGGCCATTGCCCTCATCAGAGGTTGGCTTGCAGCTGCTAACACACAGAGAGAAGTGGTCGTGGTGCTGTGGTTTACTGGGCTGTGCTGCCTGCTGGTCCCAGTGCCATGGGGCTGGTGAGACTGTTTTGCAAACCTCTGCAAAGCTCTGGTTTATCACTTAGTTAAAGGTGCTGACAGCACCATGCTGAACGGTGCAGGTCTGCAGCAGAACCAGGATTGCTCAGCTCGCTGGCAAGAAAATGACAGGTCCCAGGGACTTTTTGTCTCTTCAAGGAAATCCTACGGTGCTTGCAGGGATGTTACCTAGATCAGCGGCAGGAGGAAAAGCCGGGGAGGTGGCAGGGGCCTGCTTGCTTGCACATGAGATGTGGTTGGCAGCAGTGAAGCTCTCCCTGATTCCCAGCTGCCTTCTGGCTCTGGTACATCCACCCCCTGCAAGGCTGCGCTGGTGGGAAGAGCCCCAAGAGAGAGTGAAGGGGAACCTGTGGGGAAAGCAGGACCTGGGGGGTCCTCCTGCCCAAAGCTCAAGCATTCAGCAAGCAAAGAAAGAGATAGACTTCTGTACACTCTAATTTGGGGGCAAATAAGCAAGAACATGGCACAGAGAACCTCTCTGCACCACCAGCTCCTTGTCCTGGTTGGATGCAGCTGTGTGAGCCCTGCAGAGCAGTGAGCAGCCAGTCCCACCAGCCACGGCCAAGTTAATCCACGCTGAGCAAGGAGCAGCCAACCAAACCAAACTGCAAATGCATCTGTGTCCTCCTTCTCCCTGCCACGCTTTTAAATCTATTTGATCCACTCTAATGGATTGATCTACAAGTTTGTGCACACACATCCTGCTTTGGACGGGACGGCTGGCAGCGCCTCACCCATCACATCCTGTCAGCTCCACTCAGCCTCACCTCCACCGGGAGCTGCTGGGAACGAATCCAATTACAGGATAAAGGGTTTTCTTCCCCTCCATATGGTCTCCATAACGCTCCAGCTTTATCTTGCTTTAACCCCTTTCCTGGCAAGGGAGCTCACAAGCCCGGCATAAGCGGCTCAGCGCAGCGGCCACGCGTGGCTGCTATCTGATACGGGGAGGCGAGGTCTTCTCAGGGCAGCTGGGGGACCGGGAGGCACCATGATATTTATGCCTCCCTCTCTTCCTGCCCAGGAGGGAGGAACGAGCCCCTCCAGCAGGTATATTCAAAGCAGCGTGTTGCAGAACCTGCCAAGAGCACAAAAGCAAACTCAGCATCACTTTGCATTCAGTGTTGGTGCCTGGTGCTGGCGGCTGAGGTTTAAGGTCTTGTATGTGAGTCCATCACCAGAATTTAAGCTCAGCCATTTGCCTCAGGAGTGATTTCTATTAGTTCTGCATTTCTCTGCACCTTATTTCCTGTGTGCCCTTGGGCAAGTCCCTCCTTTGCATTTGTCCAAGCAGCCGTGCTCCTTGCACAGGGGCAGGGACGGGGACAGCAAAGGGCTCCCAGCTGCCACCCCCAACACGGCTGCATGGCTAGCTCTGCTTGCCATTCAAATCCCAGGAACCAACCGTATCAGCTCGGTTATTTGATTATAATTATCATTTCTTGCTTTACACAGGACATGAAAGCCTGGAGAAGCTCAGGGCTCCTTCACGCAATGTGCTGACAAACAATGAATAAGAGACAATCTCATCTCAAAGAGCTTAGCAAAGCAGAAAAGCCTGTATGAGGGAAGAAAAACCTTCCTTCTCCTAAGGACAAACACAAAGGAAGCAAGCTTCTCTTCTTGCATTAAACAGGGCCTGAATTTTGCCATTGCTTTCTTTGCCATGGAGTCAGCATAGAAAGCAATTGAGAGCTCTCTGGGAGACAGTCCGTAAAGTTTCCCCGCTAAGAGACGCCAAATTAAAGCCATCACTTTCCATTTCTGTGACAGGGACACAGAGGGAAGCAAGGTTGCATTCAGGGCACGTCCTGGAGGAACCAGCTAACCTCCCTGGTGTCATTTTCTTCTGCAGAGTTGATTCGAGGCCTTCGGCATTGCTCCGGCTGCCGCTGACCTGCAGAGAGCTCTAAATCCATGCTAACAGCAGCCTTGGGTTGTCGACCAAAACGCTGTCCTCAGCCTGCCACGGGGAGAAGCTGAGTCCACGAGGTCAGCCGTGAAGCGACAGCCCCGTTAGTGTACCCCAGGCGACTCAGGCGTACCTGCTCCGTGTTCAGGTCCCCAAAATGGGAAAAGGACAGGCCTAGACCTAGTCCAAGATGAAGTGAAAGTCCTCTTGGCCCAGGTGTTGGTAATCCTGCATATGAAATGCTGCTGGGAGCCAAGGATGAAGCCCAAGTTGTGCCATGTTTTAGCTGGAACAGGGAGAGGAGAGGGTTTGCACTGGTCAAAAATAAAATAAAGTAAACCTGTGGTCCTTTTCCCCCAACCTTGGTGCACCATCCAAAACAGACTTTCATTTTGCCTCTTCCCCCCTCAAATATGCTTCATTTGTACAAATATATTTTTTTAACTCTTTAGGACAAGATGAGGCACCACAAAGACGTGACAAAGTCTCATGGAAAGAAATATCAGGAAGTGAAAAGTCGCTGTCCATGGAGATAACCATTTTTCTGTGCAAAGCCTTGGAGAAACGCCAGAGCTTTCAGATGCTGCTGGCACTGGCAGCAAGGTCCCAGTCTTATGAAGGTGGACAGGCATAGCGATATATTTTAGGTGAAAGGAGTTGTCTTCCACCATGTGGAAAAATTCCACAGTGGAATCGAAATGCACATCTGCATTTGCCTCTTTATGTGTATTACTTTTCTCTCTTAGTATTCAACTAATTCTGCAAAAACACGCTTAGCTTTTGCGCATCCAGAAGCCTGACTATGGACAGGAAAGGCACGAAAAAGCTCTGGGGAAAGCTTTGAGATCTAGGGCCGAGGGAGTTCTCCGCACAGATGTCTTCTCAAGGAAAACCTTGTGAAAAGATCTGGGCTGGGAACTCCACGCCTGGTGGTTCCACAGGACATGCAGGCACAGACATCCCATGGGGACTGCTTATCCCAGGGCACCTGAGGCTGCTGTGACCCACTTACTCTTGCCATGTCCTACTTCTGGTCCTCTCAGACCTGTGCAGATGGATCAGTAGGTCAGCGATTAGGACATCATTCATCCCACCCACACCCCTTAGCCTTCCGCTCCTGCCCTCTAGCTCTGAGAGGCTCCAGGATAGCAGGAGACCTCATTCCTCCAGCAGGGCAGCATTGACTTTTTCCATCCACCTTGCCTTGGTGGAGGGCAGCTGTGGGAAAGAGGCTAGCAGCTTATGGCATTAACAGATCAGGGCCATTAACGCCACCAGATGTCAGAGATTAATGGAAGAGCTTCGCTAAGGCGCCTTAGGCAGGTCTCCTGGAGAAGGAGTACCCCTGACCCAGAAGGAAGAGCTTGGCCAGGATGGAGCTCTGGTGCTCCAAGCTAGCACTGATGCTGCTGAGAAGGGTTTCACAATCTTGCGTGCACTGGGATGGAGGTCCCACACCTTAAGATGAGCACCAAGAGACCAGGAACTTCTATCCCAGTGTGGCTACAGGCTGGTGCTGATCTCCCTGCACCATCTCTGGAGGGAAATGGGGACAACAGCATCACCAAAGTTTCCCTTCCTTCCCCCAGGGAGCTCAGGTGCTGCTTCTCCAGCAAACAGCAGCACTGTCAGGCTGCTTTTAGAGCTGTGGCCAGGGATCCTCCCTAAGCCCTGCCAATCCTTGCAAAGCCCCAGCCCAGATTGGTGTCCAGTTTCCTGGGACTGGGAGGAGGCACCCATGGGAGACACTGGATAGTGGTGTACTCCTACCAGAGGCCCTTGAAGGGTCAGCTGAACAAAATATATCCTCCAGCCAGGAGAGGAGGCAAGGCAGAGGAGGAAATTCAGCTCTTTTCACTCTAGCACAGCCAGGGTGCGACACAACCAACCTGCCCCCCAAATGCTCTTTTCCCCAAACTTGCAGCCTTTGGGATGGAAGCAGGTTCCCCTCCTGCCTTTGCACAGCACCACACATGCAGGTGGCCCTCACCCACATCAGCAGAACCTAGTTTTGCCCTGTGACAGGGACACGGGCCCAAAACACGCAGTGCCCATGTTGAACCAGGCACAGGAAGCACAGCACGGCCAAACTCTCTCTGCTCCTCTCCCAGTGACCTGCCTGAGGATGACAGAGCAGGGCTGGGCACCCTTTGGACCCCAAGGCTCCGATGGAGTCCTTCAACCACCCAGGGACACCCCAAAGGCTATGGTCCACCAAGGACCCAACCAAAGACCCATTTCCTCCATTGATCACCCAAAGGAGCTGCTCCCCAACTCACCACCTCTCCTTCTGCCTTTACCCCTCTTCCAAAGGGCTCCCCAAGCCCTTCCCTTCCTCCCCCCAACTCCTTAAACAATATTAAACACTTAATGGCAATTAATACGCTTTAATGCAGGTTTTGGGGCCAACTGGCTGCTTAGAGGGTTCTTAAACCATCAGCCCCTCTCAATCCCGTTGCCCTTGTCATACAAACTTAGCCTAGCCCCTAATCCAGCCTCCCCCCGCGCTCCCTTGAGGAAGACCAAGGGTATAAAAACCTCCCTCAGCACCGCCAGCCCTCGCTGTGGTGCGGGGCCAGCGCACCACCTCCCCTTCCCTTGGAATTTACTGTTGTTCTTAGCACTTAATTCAGTTTTGGCGTGAGGGGAGGGGTCTTTTATTATTATTATTTTTTTTTAATTTTAAACATTGGGTTGGGGCTTCCCCCCCTCCCTTTTATTTTATTTATTTATTTATTTTTTGTAATCAGGGTTGAAAAAAATTAAAAAAAAAAAAAAAAAAAAAAGAACTTTTGCTTTAAAAGTACCCTTGAAAGCACAGCAGCTGCCATAATACTGGCAGGATGAACGGGACGGAAGGTATCAATTTTTACGTGCCTATGTCCAACAAAACAGGAGTGGTGCGAAGCCCCTTCGAGTACCCCCAGTATTACCTAGCTGAGCCCTGGAAATACCGCCTTGTGTGCTGCTACATCTTCTTCCTCATCTCCACTGGTTTGCCCATCAACCTCCTCACCCTCCTGGTCACCTTCAAACACAAGAAGCTCCGGCAGCCGCTCAACTACATCCTGGTCAACCTGGCGGTGGCTGACCTCTTCATGGCCTGTTTTGGCTTCACGGTCACCTTCTACACGGCCTGGAATGGATACTTCGTCTTCGGCCCCGTTGGCTGTGCCGTGGAGGGCTTCTTCGCCACTCTGGGAGGTAAGGGCTGCGGGGTGGGAGCCTGGGTCTGAGGCCAGGCTTGGCAGCAGGTGATTTTGCTTCTTCAGGGCTATAGGAGCCCAAATCCATGCTTTGTGGTGCTGTTGGGATGGTCCCACCGGCACAGGGCTCCTCATGCAAGATGCTTCTTCCCAGTGGCTTGAAGGTGGGGATGAAAAGAGATTCATGCAAGTTTGATCTTGATGCTAAGATGCACCCATGTCACCACTAGCAGGGCTGCTGCAAGGAAACGAACAGGCCTAGGAAGGGATCCTGGTTTGCAGAATCAGGCCTGGGGTCATTTGGCCAAGCTGCCCAGGGCACATTCAGGGGTCTTGCATGAAGGTCATGCAGCTAGCAAAGATCTGCTGGGGACGGGCACACAATGTCCTTGAGTCAATGCCAAGCATCTTACCAACAGGCTTCCATTTTTGGAACAAGGTGAAGCATTTGGGAGGGTCCAGAGAGGGAAGAGACACCTCAGGAAAGGAGAGGGAACCTGCAGAAGGGGTATGGGCATGGAGAGGAGGAGTGCAAGATGAGGAGAGGGGCCACAGCTCATCCTGGAGCGAAAGGAAGCTGTGGCAGCTCTTAACCAGAAGAGCAGAGCAGCAACACGGAGGGGAAGGAGGATTCCAGACTTTGCAGCAACCGCTCAGCTCTGCCCCAGTTGCACCCAGTCTGGGTGCCCTTGGGAGCTTCCTTCTTTCATTTCTCAGGGATGCAAGCGCTGCTAATGCTTCGCCCTGCAGAAAGCCCCCCTGCAGAACAGGGAAAATCCATTTCGCACCCCAAGCCCACGCATCCAGCCAGGCCCACACTACACTGCGATTTATCTGGCAGCTGCTAATCCTTGCTGCAGACACTCACAGCCACTGCAAAGACTTTAATTTTTTCCCCCCTAAGCGAGGTATTTCCTGCAATGATGTGGATCTCAACAAAAGATGGATCTTCTGCTAGGCAAAAACAAAGCTAAGCATCCTGATCCAAGCTACGGATCAGGGAATGGCTTGGGGTCGGAAAACCTCGTGGGTCTGCACCGTTTACAATTGAGGGAGCCTAAGGGTTTTCCAGCAGCATTATTTGCCCTTCCAGGTTTCCTATCTACTAAAGCAAGCAGTGGCTCCTGAGCACAGGGAAGGAAGTTTGATGGGAAGCAGTCACTGAGCAGCAGCTCTCCAGTGAATCCTAGCACAGGGTGTAGTTATCAGCAGATTATCACAGCTGGGGGCATTAGCAGGCTTACAGAACCGACTAAACACTCCCAATCCCCTGAAGTTTAATTATCCCTTATAAATAGATGTGCATGCACGCTCACCCACACAGCCTCCCCCACATGCCTCCCCCCCGATCCAGCACTGGCAGAAGACTCCTGAAACACACATTTAAAGGCATCAACAGGTCTGAATGCATCTGGCGTCTTTGCCGGAAACTATGCTTCCTTGTGCCCTCACTCCCTGTTGATTTTTTTAAAGAATGATGAAAAAAACACAACCTCCTCCATCACCAGCATCCCACCGCAAAGCAAATGCCCCCTCAGCTCCCAGACCTTTTACGTGTCTGAGGAAGGTTCTCAGTTACTGCATGGGATGTGGGTTATCCCTTGCTGATCCCCACCCTTCCATCCCCACTGTGACCACGAAGGGAAACACAAGCCCAGAGGAGCTCTCACCACCACACGCCCTCCTTCCCTGCCTCCCGCAGGCCAGGTTGCCCTGTGGTCCCTGGTGGTCCTGGCCATCGAACGCTACATCGTCGTCTGCAAGCCCATGGGAAACTTCCGCTTCTCCGCGACCCACGCCATGATGGGCATCGCTTTCACCTGGATAATGGCCTTCTCCTGCGCCGCACCGCCCCTCTTCGGCTGGTCCAGGTGAGTCGGGGGATGCTCGGCAGCAGCCCCAGCTGGCTCAGCATCTCCAGCTGCAACTGCCCTTTACACCCTGCAGGGAACAAATGGCTTTGTTAGGCATGGTTCATCCCACCTGTGCCGTGAAAGTCCCCATTCTCTCTGCAGATCATAAAGGGATGTTTGAGCAACCAGCCCCCCAGGCAAGGCTGCTCTGGGGAGCAAGCGTGGCCTTGCTCATGTGCTGCTGCTGTAGTGTGACTGCTGGGAGCCCTGAAGAACCTTTCCCAGCATCCCTGCCATGCTCTCCCTGCAAACCCATCTGCTCTGCTCCCAGCACCGCAGTGAATTTCAGTCCTGGCTCTTGCACACACACATCTGGCTCTTGCATGCACCCACAGCCCCTGCCAGGAGCCGATGCATCAGTCAAAACCCACCCAGAACTTTGAGGAGTGAAAGGGAGGAGTGAGACGGAGGTGATTTCCCTAAAGCTGTTACTCCAGTCCCAGTTGCCACCCCACTGCAGAGCTGCCCTGTGGGTCAAAACAAGCCCTTGTCACCTCTTTGGGCACAGGCAGGAGGTGGCTTTGAGGCAAAGTCCGTCCATCATCCCCCTAAAACACAGTATGGGCACACAGCTCCTCTCTGGCTTTGGATTAAGCTTCAGGGTCAGGCAGGTCCTTGGCTTCCCATCGAACCTGACCTGTATTGCACCCACTGGGTCAGGGCCATGAGGACATGAGCTGTGCATCCCATTGCCCGACACAGCGGTGGGGAGCAAGCCCTCCAGAACTCAGACCCACCGAGCCAGCAGCTCTTGCCCCTGCTCAGCATCCCTCCATCTGCAGAGGGAGAGAGCAGGTGGCTCCTGGCAGGCAAGTGCTCAGGCACGTACGAAGGAAATAAATAGCCCGCTGCCCGTGGGAGGAAGCAGTGTCACAACAAAACGATGCTATGCACCCAAGCGCAACGCGTCGGCACGGTGTGAGGGTGCTGCAGGCTGCTGGTCCCATGGGAGCTGTGCTACAGAGAGAGAGGCCAGGGACACAGGACAATAGACACAGGGAGCAGAGAAGCAGTTGGGGAGCAGCTCCCCCCAGACATGTGCTGCTCTGGGAGCATCCCCCCTTCCTTGGGGAAATCCAGTCCTCAGGTTGAATCCCTCTTGTTGTCCCGGGGAGGGTCCTGGTGATGGTCCTAACCTTTCTCGCTGGCAGATACATGCCCGAGGGGATGCAGTGCTCCTGCGGCCCCGACTACTACACCCACAACCCCGACTACCACAACGAGTCCTACGTCCTCTACATGTTCATCATCCACTTCATCATCCCGGTCGTGGTCATTTTCTTCTCGTACGGGCGCCTCATTTGCAAAGTCCGAGAGGTAACAGCCGGGGTGGGGGCTCACGGAGGGGTGAATGGGCACCGGGTGGGCAGGAGAGGGGAGGTGACGCTGAGGAGGGGGAAAACCGGGGGCTGCCCCTCACTGCCCCCCACCCGCAGGCAGCCGCACAGCAGCAGGAGTCGGCCACCACGCAGAAGGCAGAGAAGGAGGTGACGCGGATGGTGATCCTGATGGTGCTGGGCTTCATGCTGGCCTGGACGCCCTACGCCGTGGTGGCGTTCTGGATCTTCACCAACAAGGGAGCGGACTTCACCGCCACGCTCATGTCAGTGCCTGCCTTCTTCTCCAAGAGCTCCTCGCTCTACAACCCCATCATCTACGTCCTCATGAACAAGCAGGTGAGATGTCCCAGGGCTCAGCCTCTCCCCTGCCTGGGGCTTCCCAGTACACCCAGTGTCACCGTGGGCACTTTGGTCCTCCCCAGTTGCATCCCAGCCCAGGGGAGCAGCAAGCCCGGGGCTCTCAGTCTCGCAGCTCACCCCTGCTGCCCTTGTTGCCATTGTTCTCCTTTTGTCTCCCCCCTTCAGTTCCGTAACTGCATGATCACCACAATCTGCTGTGGCAAGAACCCCTTTGGGGATGAAGATGTGTCCTCCGCCGTATCCCAGAGCAAGACCGAGGTCTCCTCCGTCTCCTCCAGCCAAGTTTCACCTGCATAGACCATGGACAGTTTGAACTGGGGCGACCACCGAGCTCGGGGACCAAGACAGACACCCTCGCACCCACAACCTGATCCCACGCAGTCACTCCCTTGCACACCAGCAGCCCCCTCCTGCCGTCCTGCTGAGCTGTGTGCTCCTGCCTGGCAAAGCAGCCATGCACACACTGCCACGGCTTCCCCTCGTCCCCACGGGTACCAGCTTGGCACGCTGAGCCCTTCCATGATGCTGCAGTCCAGCACCAGGGCACCCCCAGGTGCAAACACCATCCTATCCCCTGCAAACACCAGCCCTGGGGCACCTCGCCCCCTGCACATCGATGTTGTGCTAATCCCATACTGGGCAGCCAGTCTGCAACCAGAGCTGGGGTGCAATAGCACAGGGAAAAGAGCAAGCCCCAGGCTCTTTGGGGTAGGGGGGTTTCCCTTCATGGCACCTGCTGGTCCAGGAGGGAAGTCTGCTTTAAAGCATCTCTGCCCCAGGGTTTGCATGCAAAACCTTTCCCCAAGGCCCCCACGTGCTTGTGCAGAGCTGCAGGGTGGCAGCAAGGAGGGTGGATGCTTCTCTCACCGTGGCTTCACAAGCAGTGCCACTCCACAGCACCATTTCAATCCCACGCTCTGCACCCTCTGCAGCAGTCACCAAAATCCACATCCCACCCCCGGCACCTGGGAGCTGGTTGGGTTTTGGGGATGCTCCCTACTTTCCCCAGGTGCCAGCAAAGGCCTCAGCTTGGTTCACATCACATTAAAACAGCAGCAGCCAGTGGAAAACCCTGAAGTAGAACATTTGCCTCCTATCCGCTCGGAAACACACTCCCTGCTAGCATCCTCCTCTCCCTGGTGCTCAAGGGAGTGCCTCAGAAGCATTCAGCCCTCATTTGCAAAAACTAAGCATAAGCAAAGACAGCACCGCTGCAAAATCCCCAGCAGCACGGATCCGTGGCTGGAGGGGTCTCAGCTGCCCCTTGCCAGCACCCAAGCCTGGGTC
Organism: Nettapus auritus; assembly: GCA_011076525.1. Taxonomy (NCBI): domain Eukaryota; kingdom Metazoa; phylum Chordata; class Aves; order Anseriformes; family Anatidae; genus Nettapus; species Nettapus auritus. The sequence continues at coordinate 902,385 of CM021790.1, forward strand.
TCGCTGGGGCTATGCACCCTGCTGACAGCACAGCCGACAGAAATCAATACCCGTAGTCTTTATAAATCAATATGACAAATGGAGCTGTGAGCAGGCTCTACTTCAAGCCTGACTCCCTGTATCCCCAAGACAACACTGTAGATATATTTTTTTTGTGTGTGTGTCTTGGAACCTGTAAATATTTGCTCACATACTTTGAAGTCTCTATCTTTCTCAGCCCTTTCCTTCTCCTCCTTCTCCCAGCTCCGAGGCACAGAAATCGTCTTTTACCTTCACTCCTGCTGGCTGGACAAGCACGGCCAGCCTTGGAGGGTGGGACCGGTACCCAAGCACTTTCCTGTACATATTTTATAAATAAATAACATCGTGTCAGCACAAGGACTTCTACAGATGAGAAGTAGGGATTAAAAAGTAAGAAATAAACAGAAGCAGCACAGAGAAAAATAAAGATGCTCAGTCCTTTTCCTTTCTCTTGGGCCATGTCGACAAGACACTGATGTCCACCTGAGAAAACACCACGCTGCTGTTAGAGACAAGCCCAGGGCTGCCTCCAAAGCCAGGAAAAATGGACCTGGGAATTAAGTACAGATCACAGAGGTGAGGCCAGTGACTGTCCCCAGCAAGGTAACATCCCCATCAGCTGAAGCACCAGAAGGGGTTAGGAGCAAAAAGAGACAGGGAAAAGGCACAGGGAAGCTGGTGCGGCTGTTGTATCATGGCCGTGGGGGCAGAGGTGCTCGCTGCCCAGCCTAGCACCATCTATTATAGTTTTTTTTTGGCCTTTAATATCTCAGCATCCGCCACACAACCTTAAATAAAGCTGCAGCTGAGAGCTTTTTGCAGAGTTCAAGTTCCCCTCCCCACGGGGCCCTTAGAGTCGGCAGCGTTAAGAAATTGGCAGAGTCAGGGAAAAATTGTTCCCTGTGTCAGGGAATTTGTTACCGAGCCGGCTGGAGGGCGATCCCAGCCGCGGTCACTTCTGGGGCTCTCACCTGCAGGCACCCCCCTCCTTTCGGCACACACGTGCCCCTTCTCAGCCATTTTTCCTCCTCTTTTGGGCCAAAGCAACCAAAGCTGATGGGAAGCCCCAAGCCTGCTGCCAGGGCAGGGACAGAAGCCCCCAGAAGCACCCTCGTGCCCCTGCACCCAGCAGGACTGAGCCTGCAGCACCCAAATTCAGGGCTCCTGGCCAGAGCCCGATGCTGGGGTCACTGCTGGAGTGGGTCTCAGCTCCGCTCTCACACCAACAGCCACGCTGAATAATTCATGGCTCGTCCTCTCTTCTCCCCGGGTCTCAGGAGCCTCCTTCCCTGCACTGCCAGAGCACCGAGCCCGTTTCCTTCTGGTCTTTGAAGCAGAGGAGTGGAAGCACCGGGGCAGTTTTACAGCAGGTGACTGAACACACAGTGTACAAAGGAAGCAAGGAAGACCCATTGGCATTGCCTATCCCACCCCGTGGACTTTTAAGTGCAATATATTATGGGAACTCAGCCCTTCATAACCTCCCTTTCCTGAAACACAGCACTGTACTAGAGCTGCAAACCCCTCTCGCTTTTTCCTTCTTACACAATATTGCAGTTACAGGCAAAGGCTGCTTGGTTTTTGCTGCGATGCAGGCAGAACCAGCACCATTGCACCTGGAAGGGGAGAGCAGCAGCCCACAGGGCCTGGGACCCCCTCAGGGGTGGGCTGGGGGCTTTGCAGGAGAGGGAAGGGGCAGAGTGCCCCAGCCCTGCACTGTCCCTGCTCACGGTGCTGCAGCTGGCCAGGCAGCAGCAGATGCTTGCAGCAATCCCTCCCGGCCACCCCCAGCCAGCTGCCTCACCAGATGTGCAAAACCTTTGCAAAAAGTTATTTTTTAAAAAAACTCTGTAAAGCCAGCAGAGGTCACAAGCGCCTGGCCTGCCCCTTCAGTCTTATGGATGCTTCTCAGAGGGAATTTCTTTTTAGGATAGTTTTACCTCCTTGCTGCATCCATGCCAATGCAAGGAGCCTTCTCGAAGTGGATACTGGTTGCACGAGCAGTGCTGGCAATGCTCTCGGAGCTGCAGGCAGCCTGCCATCATCCACGAGGCAAAGGAGGAGCTGCTTCCCTCAGGGAAGAGGCTGCAGAAGGGAATAAAAGGATAAACCCACCCCAGGAGAGCAGCCCCTCTGCTGCTGCCCCACAGCAGTGGTTAACGACGCTCGCCTCCCCTTTAGCAACCCCCGAGAGAGCTCCAGGCATCCAAGCAGCAGCCCCGCTTTCCCCCAAACCACACAATTTGGCCCATGCAGGGATAGGGCACAAGTGCAGCCACCAGGCAATCTGTGACTACAAATTAAAGCCTCATCGATTCCGTTTTTTTGGTTACTGAAAGCATCTCACTGAAGGGAGCTTTCCTTTTTCTTTTTTTCTTCCACCACCTTGTTTTGAGCACTGTTGGAGGTGCGAAGTCACAATTTCCTCACAGCTGCCTTCCAGGCCATGCACCCCTCATTTTTCAAATCCAGGGGCTTTTAAAGATATTCTTTATTGATCCCACACTTATAAATAAGTGAACAATAGGAAAAGATGGTTATTTCGGTTATTAAATTTAGAGAGCTGACAAAAGCAATCAGAAGATATATCACTTAAGAGGAGATTAAAAGGAGGAGCAGCAGGAGCCTGGATTCCTGACCCCGTGTTTCAGATTGGTTTAGATGTGTTTATCTATGTATTTTTACTGCTCAGATGGCGATATAATAAAACAGTACCGTTGCGTGCATTGCCCAAAGGGGGGTTTTAATCACTCACTGATTTTGCAGCAGCTCATCCGGTCTCCACTCCAAAGGCTTTCAGGTGGGCTGTAAGGATGGGGCTATGCTGGGGTCTGGGACCCTGGAGATTCCCCCAGGAGAGGGAATCCTGGGGTTGGGGGCTGCAGCCAAACCGGGGAGCACAAAAGCTACAGCAACAAGCTGGGGACCTGCTGTGTTTGCATGCCCCAGCCCAAACTGCCAGCAGCTCAGAGCTTGTGGCAAACTGAGCCGGTGCAAAGGCAGTGCAGGATCCGACCTGTCCCCATCACAGAGGCACCTGTGTCCCTCCTTGCTCTTTCTGCCGGGAACACGATGCACTGGCACAAATCAGTATTCCCCAGGCTTTGGAAAAGCAGACAAATGGGAAGCTGATTTCAAGATTCCTCAACTCATTTGCACAGAGTTAAGCTTGAATTCATCTTCATTAGGTTTCCTTTTCACCGGAGCACCTTGCGTGGCAAGGACAAGACATCCAGTGGCAGGTTTTTGTTCTTTAAAGTTTGATGAACTTTGTGTGCAGACAGGATCTGCAACCAGCATGCCAGGTGGCTGTACTATGAAATAAGCACTTGATTAAATAATTTGGGGCAGGAGATATCCATTTGGAGCCCATGGACACACTGCCTTTCCCACACAGTAAGCTCCCCATGCACAAGCACCAAGGAACTGCCAAATCCCCAAACCCAGCCACAAGGCTAAATAAATAAATAAATAGATAAATAAATAATCAGGTGTTATTTCTTTCTGCTTTTCCATAACTACATCAATATTTTCAGGCACTGCTGGCTTGCAAACAGCAAGGATCATTGCAGCATCGCTCATTCCTAGCAAATAATTGCACAGAGAGCAGACACTGTCACCTCCTGCAGCCTGTGGTGGCTTAGCCCAGTCAGCAGCCCCTGGCTGCTGCTGCCTAAATTCACATGCGATTGAGGAAAAGCAGCTAGATGTAGACCAGAAAACTGAGACAGCTGGAAATTCAGGCCCAAAGGGCATTTCAGTGTCTAACTCTTATCCACGCTGCAGCTGGGATTGCTCCTCCTTACCAGAGGATTGCCATCATCTGTTTTAGGAAAAACTGCAATAATTGGCTCAATTCATTTTAAATCAGTTATCGTTTGTGCAAGCAGCAGTCGGGGGAAAAGCAGCTTGTAGTTAATAACGGCCCTAATCTGGAGACATCCTCACGGCTGAGGGAGGTTTCAGCTCTGGCAGGGACAGGCACAAGGCTGCAGGGCTTGAGCGCAGGACCTGGTCCAGCACCACAGTGCACAGCACTCATCCTGCCCTGGGGCTGAGCCACCTCAGGCCGGGCTGTCTCAGGTCTCTCCCGGGATGAATTTATCACATCTGAGCACAGAAGCGGCAGCCAGGATGCCGGAGGGGATGGCCTTACCTATTTATCTCTGCCAAAGGAAAAGCATCTCCTTGTCCAGCCGAGGCAGCAGCTCTGGAAGCATAAAGATTAAAAAATAATAATAAAAAAATACATCCTTCTCTCTGTGCTGTCACACCCATGGGGCTGGGGGGTCCAAATCCCACCCCAGCCCTGCTCTGAGACGCACAGACCCTGGTACCCAGGGGGAGAAGACGCCCCTCAGGCTGCTTCAAGGAGCTTTTTGGAAAAGCTGCAGGCCATACAGCCTGGTAGGGCCCAGATTTCCCCAGCCCATGCACGGCTCCAGCAGCTTCTCCTCCACAAGGCTGAGCCCAAATAGATGGACAGCATCTACAACCCCAGGAGGGTACATGAGCACCCACAATCCCACTACGTGCCTGCACGGACATCCCAGCCTGCACAAAGGCTCCCCAGATCCATCACTGCTGTGTGTGTCACGTTAGCAGGAATAAAAAGATTCAAACAGCAATTCCTTACTTTTATGAGCAAATGGCCCTGGATGGATGATTCAGGCAGCATTCAATTCCCAGCAAGAAAGTGTCAGCAAAAACTCAGCCTCTTTCATGTAGGTGGATAACCACAAATAAAAGCGGGGAATTATTAGCACTTAATACTTGGTGGGTTTTTCACTCCCTAGTGCTTTTCTCTGGTAGATGCCAAGCACTTCAGATAAACTAGCAGGCAGAGCCTTGCCGAGGGGAGATGCACAGCCTTGTGGTGACGGCTCCGGGCACCAACACCATCCCCATCCAGGCCTCTCCTCCAACCTGTCCCATCCACAGCCCATGAGCTCCCTCCAAAAACCCTTTCCACCCATCTCCCATCTCCTGCAGCCCTCTTTGCCCCTGCCCTTGCCCCATACTCTCAGCTTTCTGCCCCCAGCATGGGGGGGAACCCACTGGGATGGTTCCAGCCTTGGGGTCTGGCCCCAGTGCAGAGCAGCTGCCCCGTGAACCCAGGGCTGCTTGTGGCTTTGAATGGCCGCGGAGACATGCCAGCCTCCTCCAGACTCCTTCTTTCTCCTTTATCAAGGCCGCCTATATTTTTCTTGTTCATCAGACTGACAAATGGGCAGAAAACAGACTTCTGGCTATTTCCTGCACAAGCTGCCCACTCCTCCTCTCCCCTTGGCAATGACTGAGAGCTGAAGAAGCAGGAATAGCATATAAATTTCCTCCCTCCTATAATAAATACCTCTATTACCTAGCACTTTCTCCCAGCTCTCTGGCTGACTGCTGCGGGCTCCTTCTCCCTTGTTTGGCAACTTGCTGCCCACTGGGCAGATGTGGTGGACTGAAATCCTCATTTCTATGGGGAATTAGCAGCGGGACTGAACCAGGTGGGATGCAAAGGGCACAAGGCAGCACCAAACTTTGCTGCAGCAGTGCTCAGGACAGGACAGGGGAGCAGCTCCCACCTCCCACCCACAATGCGATTTGCAGCGCTCAGGCAACATAAAGAAAACAAAAAACCCCCAACGCAGAAGAAGCGAGCTGCAGAGCTTGGGACACAGGGCACAATCTGTACGAGTTTCAGCCAGACAGGAACGTCCTTGCAGCAGGGACCCCCACGGGTGTCACTTGGCATCAGCACGGCTCCACAGATGCTTTTGCCTCTCTGCTACGGAGAGCTCCCTGCCCAGGACGTGGCAGCATGTGTGACAGCTTGTTTACCCACAGTCCCTGCCCAGAGGCGACTCCTAAACACATTTCATGGCACGTGGTGCTGCAAAGAGACGTCCCAGGGCCAGGATTTGTCCCCTGCTTTGCCTTGCTGAGCAGCTCCTGCATGCATGCCTGAGCATGGCTGATGCCTTGCTCCAGCCTGGCCACGCCGCTGCTGTGGCTGGCATCCCAAAACACCCTGTGCAAAAATCACATCGTCCTGCTGAGACCACCTAAGTCTCCATCCTCAGCTGAGATGCACAAGTGAAAACAAACCACGGGGCTGGCAGACACCCAGCCACCAGCCGGCCCCTTGATGTACCTCATCTGTACCTCCTTTTGCTCCCAACCTTTTCCTGCAGCTGCTGCGGACACCCAGGACAAGTCTGTTTGTCAGACTAAGGAAATGCCACTGCACGCTGGCCACCAAACCCCATGGAAATGCAGCCTGAGCACCGCCGTGGGACAGCAGACACCTGGTGCCATCCCTGCCCCTGGAGGTCTGCAAGGAAATGGGCAAAGTGGTCAGAGCAGCAAACTTGGGACTACAAGGTGAGGCTGCTGCAGCTGCTGCCCCGTGGGCTGCAAGGGTTTTTAGCAGGGCAGCGCTGGGACAGGCTATGAGATCAATGTGCACCCTCCTTACCAGCACTGCTCCATGTGTCACCCTAACACCTACTTTAATCCTGGACTTATCCACAGAAGAGAAATCCTCCTTCAGGAGGTGCCAGGGTGCTTCCCAGCCCCAAATCCCTTCAGACCCCAGCACACCACCCCCAGGAGCATCACTGTCGCCTTGCCCCACAGCCGCCCACGAGCATCCCTGGGCTGTCGTCACCCTTAGACGTGATCGATGTCGGTGCTCTGCAAAGCCTGAAAAAACCCACCTTGAAAAGGAGCATTAGGGGGTGGCAGCCACCCAATTTCCCCCGTAGCCAGCACTTGGCATGCTGTATCTATTTCCTGGAGTCTATTTAACTTCTACATTTAACAAGCTCCTAAACAAGTAATAGCAGCAAGTGGCAGCACCCGGCTCCTAAACTGCGAGTGGCATTTCAGGGGCCAGGCCGCCATCAGCACAAGCAATGGGAAATTTCTCAAATGTCTCTTTGATTTATGGCTCTAGTTAATTCTCCAGGAGGCCTGCAAGCTGCCCCGAGTGCACGAAACCTCGGAGGGATAAATAATTTAACAGGTGGTTAAATATTCTTTAAGGTGCAGAGAACATCGGCGGGAGCAGAGATTTCAGGCGATAACACAGAACTACAAATTGAGTGGGAGAGGTAGGGGGAGATAGCCTGAACTGGGCACCGAAGGAGCAATACAGCACGGGCAGCAGAGCCAAGGCTGCGGGAAGGAAAGGACCAGGACTTTCCACCATGCTGCCTCCAGCAGGGATCAGTGTGGGGGGCAGTCTTGGCCAGGGGGTGTAGGAAAAAATCCTACCCAGGTGCGGTGTGTGGGTCACCTTGTCTGTGCCAGAAGAATGATGAAATGGGGCACACAGAGGGAACAGCCCTCTGTCCTTGGAGCTGGGACAGCAGGATTTTTGGTGGTAGATGCTGGGTGAAGCAGGATGCCCAGCGGCTGGCCTTCCCCACTCCTGGTCTTTATCGCCCCCAGGAACAGAGACTGGGAAGGCAGCAACCCCGTATTAGAGGGAGTGAGTAACACCTGAGGCCATGCTGGAGCAAAACCGTGGTGCAAGAGCCACCAAGGGGGGAACCAAATCAGAGGAGAAAGGCAGGGACAGAGGGGAGGACCAAGAAGCCCAAGTGCAGCCATCACGAGGCTCCGCCAGTATCTCAGCCCCAGGTCAAGATGTGCTGGGGCTCCCAGGGCAGCTCCCAGAGCAGGATTGGCCGCGGAGCCCAGAGCCCATGGCAGAGCCTCCCCATGGAGCCAGGCCAGCTGCAGGGAAACCCAGGAGAGGTAGATGGCAGCAAAGACTTTTTTTGCAGCAGCAGCCAGGATGCAACAGCCCTGTTATAACCCCCACTCAGGCACCATTCAGCCATGGCACCGCACCAGTATTTAAAGCTGGTCGGGGCCCTCGCTCTGCCCATGGTCTGGTGAGTTTTCCCGTCTCACGGCTTTTTTCCCCTAGGGTTCTCTCCTTCAGCATGATTCAGGGCTCGGGATGGATCTTAATTTCTCCCTGGTGAGGTGTCTGCAGCTGCTGAGAGCCAGGAAGGAGAGTCCACGCGCCGTCCCTGGCCCTGGAGGGTTTATCATAGCCACCCCTGGTAAATGGATAATGAATAATTCACCGTTGGCTTTGGCTTTATGAAGTATTCATTGCATTCAAGCTTCTCAGGGTAATTAACTATCCTACGAGCCCCATGTAACACAACCCAGTCACAATCCATCTTCAACACTTCATTAACGGGTCTCCGTGCCACTTAAATAAATTAACGGGGAATAAACACACAAACAAAGCTTTCCCCTCTCCGAGAGGCTCAGCCACTCTTTCCCACGCTTTCCCATTCAGATAACACAAAGTTTTGCCCCTTCTCCCCTCCCTGCTACAACACTGCTGGCTGATCACTCCATCCATCAACACTGGGGGACCGTGGCAGGCCAGCAGGCTGTCACCACTCCAGATCCATCCCATCCCACATCCAGCGAGGCACAAAAAGGTCTGACGTCTGCTGCCAACCCGGTGCTGTGCAATGAGCTTTGAGCAGCTGGGACAAGCAGGGGACACCTGTGCCACCGCTGGTCCCAGCCCGGAATCGAGCCTGCCGCAAGGTGACAGAGCCGCCAATAACCGCAGACAGGAGTGGGACTCATCACTTTGATAGATGTGCAAAAATTACCTCCAGCCTCCGTTGCTGAGTCAGCCTTTCTGCCTTCAATACTTTACAGCAATAAAGAGGGAGATAAGAGCTGGCGCGAGTGGGACGCAACAAACCTGGGCGAGATGAGCGATGGCTCTGCCGACAGCCTGGCGCGCTGGGGTGGCACCAAGCACAGCATGCAATTAAAGCTGATTTCTGGAGCAAAGCTCTGCTCCAGAAAACATCCTAAAACCTTACACCAAAACTCTCAGCCCTGTGGCCTGTCCTGGTGCTGACTTGGCAGATTCTGAAGGTGCTTTTTAAGCTGAGAGCACTCACTGTGTTCCCATTGCTGCTGCAGCGCTCCCAGGGCTGATCAGAGGGGATGGGTGCCAAACCCTGGCTCACAGGTCTGCACCCTGCCAGCCCCAGGGGCCTCTGCACAGCTTCACCAGCTCCTCTCCTTGCAAAGCCTGCCCCTGGCCCAAGCAGCCCTATATCAAAGGGAGGGTGCAGGGCGAGAGCTGCCTGCTGCCCACCCCCAAGTGTCCCCAGCTGGGGCTCATTTCCCTTCCTGCTCCACTTCGTGATGGTTTTTCTTTGCATGTTTGGAAGCAAGCAGGGCTGCTGGGCTCACCATCCCTACTGCTGATGCCTGTTCCCAGGATCTGTGCTGTGCCGGGTCCATCACAAGCAGTTCTGCCTCTCCAAGCACATCCCTGGGGCAGCCCCAGCCCGTCTCAATTATCATTGCTTTGTTGAACACCCGACTGAATCGCTCCCCAGTTCCCTCTGGCTTCTTCGTGTGAAGCATGGGCAATTTGTGATGCACTGTTGTCCATGGGTTCATCCTCATCCCAGTTGTACCCAGGCTGGCTTCTTGTGCCTGGCATCATTGCTGGGTGGTCTGCCGGGCTCCCAGACACAGGGAAAAGGCACGTGCCGGTACCACCTCCACAGGAGCTGACTTACAGCGCGAGCCCCATTGCTAAGAGTGGTGGTGAAAGAAACCCATCCCCCTGAGCTGGAAAAATGCCGTCTGCCCTGCTGATGGATGGGCTTTTATAAAAAAGTAACCAAGCAGCTCAATGGAGGGCATCCTCCGTGCCGGGAAAAGCAGCTCGAACCCTCTCCATCACTGGAGCAGCCGGGCTGTCCCCAGGGAGCCGCTTCCAAAGCAGCCCAGCTGCTAATAGGGAGAGCACACGCTCACCAGCCAGAGCCGTGTAACCTGGCCCCAGGCTAGGCCATAATATACCTTCCTAGACCTGGTACATGTGTTCTGTCTTGTTATAAACCATGTTAAGGACAAGGAAAAAAATTTAATAACACTACTGTATTGGAAAGAAAAGGCAGCAGTGCTTGGTGAGGATGGCCATTGAGGGTGCGTTTTGCAGGGCTGTGTGGCTCAGCTCTGCAGTGCAACAGGGACCCGGGTTGGGGTTTCCAGACACCCCGTGCCATGGCCACGCACCCTCCTGGCTGCCACGATCGGTGTCGCATCGAGGTACCGTGCAGGGTGCAAGCTGCAGGGGTTGGTATTTGCTTGAGCGCGCTGTGTTCATGAGGCAGGGCCAAAGCATGCCGTTTTCATTTTGTGGTTTCAACGTTTAGCTCCAGCATTGGCAACATCAACCCTAATTATTTTCAAGAAGTTCTTGAAGGCTGTGGGGATAAATCAATGTAAACAACATGTTCATAAGCTCTGAATCATGTTCCTAACAGCATTATGACTTTAATTTGAATCTGAGAAAGGAGGGGGCTTGGGTTTGGTGTCCCCCTCCCCGTTCCTTTGGCTTACTAGTTTTTGCTGTTTGTCTGTCCTTATCACCCACATCCCATGAAGGAAGATGCTGTGGGGTGAGAGGGGAGCAGGCTTGGAGCAGGGATAGTTTTGTTGCCCATCATCACCACTCGGCACGGCAGCAGAGCTCCCTCAAGCTTAAGGACCGACTTTCCTCGAAGCCTGAGCTTTGCCACCAGCACATCACCAAATTCAGGTCTGTACCCCTAAGGATATCATGAGCTGGAATTGAAGCTCATGGTGCTTTTTCATCCATCCCATCCTGAAACCCGGCGTGAGGCACAAGCGAGGACAAGGCACAGGCTCGGGCATCCTCTCGCCTGCGGGCTGCGGCACCGGGGCTCCCTCGTCTCTCCTGCTGGTGCTGCAGATGGCCCACCAGATGGGCAGCCGCCCCTCACGCCCGCACCTTGCAAGCAGATTCTGTCAGGTTGAAAAAGGAAAAGCTTAATTAAGCAGTTGCGTGTGTACAATTACGGATAATTAAATCTCCACGTTTCACTTCTTTGTTGTTCAGCATCTGCAAAAAGTTTCATAACAATTAGAGGCAACCGTTGCCCAAAGCAGGATCTTTTCTTCCTCTCGCTCTCTCCCCCTCCTGCCTCATTTTAGGGGTTTCTTTCGGAGTGAATCAAGCAGCACCAAGAGCCTCCAGACAGGCAAGACCCCGTGAGCCCCAACACTTGGTGCCAACCCGCTGGGGCAGGGTTCACAGAGCTCAGGTCCTGCTGCAGCCCCTAAACCAGAGGCAGGTTTGCCAAAGTGCAGTGCATGCACAGTGCAAAACTGACCGGTACCATGCTGCTTTTTCTGTATCATTTCACACACTTGCATTACATCAATACCCATGCTCCGCTCTGGCCCCAGCACAGGGCTGGCTGCCAAGAGCCAGTCCTTGCTCCATCACCTGCGAGGGCTCAGTCCCAGAGCAAGGGGAGAAGACCCAGCAAAAGCCCCCAAACACAGGGGTGAAGCTTTTTCAGCACCCACACCCAGGATTTTGCATCCCAGGTCCGCTCTGCCTAATTAATGCCTGCAACGACTCCTTGTAACCCATTTCCCAGCAGGGACCAGCCGCCAGCCCTGGGGACGTCTTGGTCACTCATCAATGCCCTGCTCATGGGCACAGGTCCCAGCCACCCCCTGAGAGCCAGACGAGGCAGCAGAAGTAACCAGCTTAATTTGTGGTGGTGCTTCTGATTTATGCAAGGAGCATAATAGTCATAAAGCTCTGGAGGTAGGTACTGGAGCTGGGGCTGCTTTTATTGTTTGTAAGTCCTTGAAGTTTTGCCATGTTTATGAAGGTTTATTAAAAAAACAAAAAACACATAACCATCAAACTCTCAGTTCTCTAATTGAGTGTATTTCAAAGACACGTGCCTGCTTCTAATATGCAAGTATATTTATATCACCATCCGTTAATTTTTATTTACCTTGTAGTGAAACTCATCTTCATTCTTAATTCCCAGGGTCATGTTTGCTTTGAAATCAGAATTGGACCTAACAATCAGCCGTATATTTAATGTGCCATTAAATTCTCAGTTCTGCTTTCACAGTTTTCCAACCAGTCAGCTTAAAATACAGCAGCGGTCCCATTTTTCCCTGAGTACCTGGAGGCCAGACAGCAAAAATGAATCTTTGTGTGGCTGAAAGGTGTCAAGCGCTTGGAAAGAGCCCAGAGAGAGCAAATGATTGGGGGGCTGCAAACAAGACCTGCGGGCAGAGATTGGGAGCTCCGAGGCTGAGCCGTTCAGAGGAGATAGAGGGGAGACACGATCACAATTTTCAGAGGTGTGGGAGAGGAAAGCTGTAATCCTTCCCTGTGTGCACAGAGAGGTCAGGAAAAGAAATAACAGGTGTCAGAGCCGGAGAGATTTAGGCTGGGCAGGAGAAACTCTGCAGGGCTGAGCATGAAAAGGGGGTGAAGCTTTGGGCCTTTAGCGGAGATGGGGCATGCAGAGGGGCTTGTCCCCAGTTTGGGGAAATCGGATGGGCAGCACCCGGCTCCCCACAATATCACAAAGTCCCGACTTGTCCCCTCCCCAGCCCCAAACCCACACAAGGCATCTCCACCCTCCCCTCTGCCTCTTCCAAGGCAAAGCCTTCCTCGTGCCTCATCCTCCTGCACGCAGAGGTCGGAGACGCCAGAGCTTCGTGCTGCCTTACCTGTGCAAAGGTATGGGAAAAAAACTAGAGGAAAGAGGAAAAATATATTTTCTGGTGTGCCTGCCTGTGGCTGTGCTGAGTCTGGAGCTGGAAGCAACACCTCCCCGTGGAACAGCAGCACCCTTGGGGGCCAGGTTCTGTGAGCGGCGACGAGCTGGGCTGTGGGACCTGGCTGAGCGGTGCCTTGATGTAGCGAAGAGAACATTAGGAGACAAGTGGATCACAGCCTGTAATTAAACACCCAGGGAGGAGGTCTGTGATGCCGGAGAAGCCTTTAATCTAGCAGTCAAAGCCCAGCTTCCCAAGGGATGCGGGCAAGGCAGCGTTGCTTGGAGGCTTCCAGTGAAATCTCACCCGATCTTGCCTCTGGTTCTGGGGCACAGCGGGCAAGAGCTCTGTGCTGGGGTCCGTCAGCACCAACACCAGGGTCAACACCACAAAGCCAACTCAACATCGCTGCATAAAGCTGATGTGGGATGCAGTGAGATGCTCACAGCCCGAGAATGGGGTGGAGAAATGCACCTGAATGTCTGGATGTCGAGGAGCTGGATTCAGGGAAGCCAGCGTGACCCTGGGGTTTCACCTTTGCTCCGACTCTGGCCACCAAACTCCTCGTTGCTCTCTTGGGCTGAGCACGCTGCAGAAGTTAAGCCAGGCAGCACCGACAGCAAAAAGCTAACACAATATTTTAGAGCCCTTCCAGCCTAACAATCTCAAGTACTATTAATAACACTTGTAAGAAGTTTTTCTTGAATAGATATGATTTTTATCTTGATGGTGTCTCTTTAAATCATTTTTATCCCCAAGAAGTTTGCAAGAAGAGTATTTTCTGTGCACCATTTATCTTGCCAAATATCCACCACCCCTGTTTATTATTCACTCCCGCTTCAGCAGTTACCAATGGGACTGGTCCTCCACTTGAGCTCTTATTGCCAACTCGAGATGATTCCTGTCCCTCCCTCCACCCCACCATTCCCTCTTGACACTTGTTTTATTGGTGGCAGCAAGATGAAATCAAGTGCTCAAATCCCCATGGCTGAGAAGCCATTGGGAGGTAGGAAGGGTGTGCGCTCAGCTGCCAGGCACCCTCATTGTCTTAAGTGAACATTAAAGTTAATAAAACCCCAGAACATTCCCTTAAATTCTCCATTTTTCTCTGCAGGAAAAGAGAAAGAATCTACGTCCCTTTTGCTGCTACCAAGGACTCTTCCCAAAATAAACCAGTGCTTTGCAAAATCCTCCCCCTCCACCTTTCTACAGCCTTACACATGGATTCTGGATGCTCTCCTTGCACCAAGAGCCCGTGCAGCCCCTGGGAGAGGGCACACAGAGCTGCAACAAGCATCAGCCCAAGCGGGTCCAGCACAGCCCCGAACATAAGGCTCAAGGGAGAGCTCAGCTCCACCACCTCCTTGCAGAGGGATGGGTCGCCCCTAATCTGCCCTCCCTGCCCTCCTGCTCACTCCCCTCTTCACCTGCTCTTCCTAAATCTTTCCCCCCAGGCACTGCTTTCTGAGACACTGCCAGGAGGAGCGCTCTGAGCCGGCACACTACTCTGTCCCCTGTGCTCCATGGACCCTGGTCCTTGGGGAAGGGCCACAAGGATGGTGAACACTCCTTCAATAGCTGAGTTTCCAGCCACAGCAGTGTTGCTATCTGTCCCCAGCAGCATCCTCAGTGCGAACAGATGGATGAAAGCACACAAAAACCTTGGGGCAGGGAAGGCAGAGCTGGGCAGTGAGGCAGGCTGGGGGGAATCCTGCTGTCACGTCCATGGCTTGCTTTGAAATAAAGACTTTTTAAGAGGAGAAGCATGGAGAAAGGAGCAGATTCTCTTAGAAAACAACTGATCTGCTTTCAGAAGGCCCTCGGCAGGGCTGAGCTCACCGCAGTGGTCACAGTACCACGGGGGGCACTGGGGTGGGTGAGATGCAGGAGATGAGGGCACAGCACCAGGACACTCCTGGATGGAAATGCATAAGAGAAGAGCATCTCTACCAGGGTCCATGGCTGGGAGGGTGCGACACGGAACCTTTTTCTGAGCACAAACCACACCTGCCAGCATCACGTGCCGAGGCAGAGCAGAAGATGGAGCAGCCCCAGGTGAAAGCAGTTGGCCAGTTGGCTGCAGCACGGAACGCCATCGGAGCGAGCAGGGAGGAGGCAGCGAGGAGCGCTGTGCCGAACAAAAAGCAGATGAGAGACGGGAGTAATAAAATATTCCAAACTAGATTAAGAAATTACAAGAGGGGAAGGCAGCGCGCTGGCTGGGCGCGCGGTCCCGCTGCAGCTCCCGGCGGCGCAGCGTGCTTTTATCGGACGCGGCAGCTCTGCCATCCCGCTGTGAAAATGAAGCTGCTTTTGGTGTATGATTAAAGCCAAGCACTCCCACTCCCCTTGTTTCTGAAGGCTTTGGAGGGCTTTTTAAAGGAACACCTGTTACCAAGACCTGGTTAATGACTCATTTGGGGAATACTGGAGGCTCTTCTGTGCTTAATAGGTTTTGCATGTGCAGAGGAGGCAACTGGTCGTGGACCTGGTGCTGGGAAGCAGCTGGTCCCCGGGAGGATTTGCTGCTCAGAGCAGTTTTCTTCACTCTCAGTCTGTTTCTACCCTGTGGGAACAGGGACCACAGCCACAGTGGAGCTGGAGAGAAGCTCCCAGGAGGGTTTCCTGAGCTGGAAACTTCCAGATGCCACCAAAGCCCAGCCCCGCTGCCAGCCCAAGCAGGCACAGTTGGCCGGCTGGCAGCCTGCAGCTCATCCCTTTTGCAGCACTCAGCTGGAGTGACAAAAGTCAGATTCATTGCCTTTTTCCTAATACCAATTTTTTGGTGAAAGACATGAGCCCCCCCCCAAACCCTGGCTACAGCATTTTCATTACCAGGCACAAACAACTTGCTGGGTCAGCGAGAACATGGGGGTGATGCCGTTCCAGGGTGCAGGCTCCATCTCTTCTCGCTTGTCCTGCCAAAAAGCTACCCATGGGGATGCGGGAGGCACTGTGACAAGGAAAACCTCCCTGGGGGGAAATCCCGGGGGCGAGGAGGGATGAGAAAAGGCCCTACCCGTGGGCTGGGGGTGGAGGAGTGGACACTTGTGCACATGAAATGGGACCAGCTGCTGCTGCAGGACGTTTTTCCTTCCCAAGGTGTGGGCAGGAGGCACCTCCCCGCTGTCAGCAGCGCTGCGGTGCCTGGCAGTGGGTAATTAAAGCCTTTTATTCGGTGCCTGGAGGCACGGAGGCATCAAGGGTTCTCATCAAAGAAGAAACCCAGCGGGCTGGCTTTGTGCGGAGGGGAGGGAAGAGATGCCAAGGCTGCGGTGCAGGTTTAAAGAAAGTTTTGGCTTCATCTTCATTCTCCTTTCCTAGCTCCTTAAATCCACCTTGCGAACAACTAATCCACATCTATACACTGCTCTGCAGCGCTCAGCTGGGTGAAGGCCAGGACGAGAGGTCAGCCCCAGCTCAAGTTGGAGCTGCTGCATCCCTGATTGATGGGGGAACTTCTCCAAAACCCCTCAAACAGGCATCCTGCACAGGGCTGCGATCCAGGGGTGACCCTGGGGTTCCTCTGACGTCCTGAGATGCTCAGACACCGTGCAAAGGACACAAGCAGCTGCTCGAGACGAGCAGGAGGAGCTGCATCCCGGGGCTGGGAGGGACAAACAGCTCCCAGGGAAGAGCTCAGATGTTGCTGGACATGAGCCATGCCGAGGCCATGCCAAACTCACTGCGTGGTGGGGGCAGACGGGAGGGCTGCTGAGGGGACATGGACAGAGCTCTACGGTGGAGTGAATGTTGCGGGCTCTCAGAGATACCAGGAGAGCCGTAATGTCATTTATCATCTTTAAGGATATGTGGAGTTGGCGAGAGAATTAATTCTTCTTCATAACCCAGTTCCCGGTATATTTTTTACTGTGCATCATAAATTATAACACCTTTTTATTTTTGTTTTATGGCCTGTCCCCAGCCAATTCTGGTGATCTACATTTTCATTTCCCCTCAGTGCTTTAGGAACCATCTCTGCCTGTCTCCTTCCTCCTCCCACCAGCTCCCCAATCTCTCCCCTGCCTTGTCCACCCATGCACTGCACCGAGATGGGGCTGGAGAGCTGAAAGCTGCAGCAGCCTGGCAAGGAGCAAACACTTGGCACCCCCAGGCTGTCCTGCTGGGATCGTGCTCAGCTGCTCGGAGCCTTGTGCAAGCCCCTGGCTGCTGCTCCAACCGTGCTTGCAGTGGGGCAGCAGCAAAAGCCCAAATGCAGCTTCAGGGAGGCTACAAGGAGACCACAGCTGCCTCCTGGTAGGGCTGTGCCAGACCAAAAGCTCTCTCTGGGCTTCACCGTGGTGTTGAACATGCCCTGCCTCAAAATACCTTGTGTTACAGCACTGGCACGCATACTTCCAGATGCTCGCAAGGCTGGGATGGCTCTGAGCTTGCTCAGCATGGCTCAGCATCAATTCAGCCTTCTCTTGCTCCATGCATGGGTTTTGAGTCGTGTTTTTCTGCATCAGTACCAGCAGAGGTGGGGATTTCAGCTCCTCCTGCAGCTGAAATTCAAAAAGGTGCACCAGCAAAATGGGAGAATTAAGGTAAAACTGAGCTACCCCTGCCAGTGCCTGCACAAGTGATCCCAAATCCTTGAAATGAGCCCTCAGAACAGACGCAGCTTGTCTGGGTCAGCCTCAGCCCCCATCTATGTGTTTTTTGTTTGTTTGTTTGTTTGTTTGTTTGTTTGTTTTTATTGGTTACGGCAGTGCCCAGGTGAGAGGAGAAACACGGAGAAGCAAAGGGCCCTTCACCTGTACCCGTCACAGCCCACAGCCCCATCTCCCCATGCCCCAGAGCGGGGACTGGGAGCATCCTCCAGCAACTACATCCCAACAGCAGAAAATCAGCCATAAAGCAAAAGACAGAGGGAGGAGAGGTGAGTGTTTATCCCTGAGAAATATGGAGATTTGCCACGATGAGGCTGGCTAAGAACATTACATTCAGCACGCTAAGCCAGAGAGTTTCAGCAGGTTTATTCATGGCTCAGGCGTTAGGCTCCCTATCAGCAGAAAGGCTTTAAGCGTGTCGGGGATTTACAGGCAACAAGAGAAGAAAGCAACCAGCTCCTTGGGAATAGCCTGGCAAGGCTGACGTCTCAGACAGGTCTGTATTTCAGCGGAGCTATAAGATGTTTAGGGGGAGAGACTGCCTTTCTGAGGCTCTTGGGGGATTCCTAGGGCTAACACAAACCCCCCAATTACAGTCATTCACGTTTTCTGTCCCTTTTCATGCAAATCCGTAGCCTTTTCCCTCTTTACCCCAGAGGCTCCTTCTGGCTGTTTGCTCAGTGCCCTGCACACCGGCTGCCTTTCCCTGCGGCTGTGCCTGCAGCTGCCCCAGCCTAAACCCCAGCTGGACTTCCCAGTGCCACAAAGAAACCACCACGAGGATTTAGAGGTCTCCGAGGTAATTCGCTGGATCACTGATAAGCACCCTGCACGGGAAGTCTCCATGCACCACAAGGACACAGCCCCATGGAGAAGAATCCTCCATGCCCTTAAAACCAGCACGGGGGCCAGGCAGGAAAGGTTGGAGGAGGAATGTCACCCTTTAAGAGTGGGGCTCGGCTCCCATCCTTCCCCAGCACAACTGGGGCCACGCAGAGAAAAACGAGAGAGCAGGAGCAGGTTAACAACGAGGAAAATGATTGCTAACAACGCGACCAGGGGCTTGTTCCTTCCCTTTTTATTGGAGGTTGAGTGATTACTTGTAGGTAGTTAAAAGGCAGGAACTGCGTGTTATTGCAGGGGATGCTCAGGAGTAACGGGAGGCTAATTAACGAGCAGCTCTTGCTCACTGCCAGGGGAACATTCCCAGGGGCCGTGCTGCCAGCCAGAGCGGGTTTTAGGGAGCGTGGCGAGGCAGCACCATGCTGGGGATGGAGGAGGGCGAGGATGAACCTGTTGCTCAGCAAGCGATGTTCCCAGCTGAGGCTTTTCTGTGCAGTGTGGGGAGCTGAGCTGCCAGGGGCCGGAGGGATGGGCTGTAGAGATAGGCACCAGAGAGCCTGCAGACAGTTCTCGGGGGGGTCCCAGCTCAGGATGGGGCTGAAGTGGGGCAGACCAGAAGAAATGGCTCTGTGTATGCCCTGGGATGTTTCTAAGACAGGATCACGCCCGAGGACATGGGGACACAGAGACATCAGAGCAGCCGCGAGCAGCCAGCCAGCTCTCAGGAGCGTGCTGGGAGAGGGGTGGGTGGGAACCGGGCAGCAGTGACAAATGGGTTTAATTCCTCGGCAGACACCGATCGGAGGGGGTGATTAATGGGAGGAGCACCTCGGCGTGGCCTCGGGAGCGCAGGGAGCTGTTTCGGCAGAGGATGGAGCAGCAGGGAGCGATGCTCGCAGGTGGCAGGCTGGGAACCACATTAGAGATCAGGCTGGGGATGTGACAACACAACATCCAGCTCCCCTCCTGCCCAGGCACCCCCTTGACCATCTCCCCAGGGGTTCACCAGCAGGACTGAGACCCTTCTCCCATTCCTCCTGTCCCTTCTCCTTCTGTCACACACATACACTAGCATGGCTGGGACATTTGCCTCTGTCCCTGATTCAAGACCAGCTCAGAACTGGCTAAGCTGGGTGCTGGACAGCCCCTCGTGCTGTACCCATGCTGAAGGATTTGTCCTTCCCACAGACAGAGCGATGCCATCGGCACTGCCTCATCCAGACAGCGAGCAGCTTGGCCGGGCACCAGTAGGTGCATCCCTCACCCCCGTCCCCCCATCTGGAGCTGCTGGGCAGCCCCCCCATCCCCACAGCTCACTGCACACCCTCGGCCTTGGTCCGGCTCCAGCTGGCTCCTCTGTCTGAGCAGAGAGACGATCCTGGGCTTGATGGCTCAGTACGAGTGCCAGAAGCAACCCCTCGTGGATTGGGCACAGCAGCTGTTAGCACTGATTAAAAAAAAAAAAAAAAAAAAAAGGAGAAAAAGGAGAAACCCAACAATTATCAATCTATGACAGCCAGATCTGCTGCCTGGAGCCAGGGTCGTGCACCCAGCTCTGGCCTGCCGCTCACCCCCGGGATGCTGCAGGGGAATGGCGATACTCCGAAAGCACACACGTGCACTTGATTCCACTCCACACCTCCTGCGTTTGTGACCACGGTGTGCACGCACCAAACACAGCAGGCTCCCTGCTGTAACGGCTGCAGGTAGCTGTACGAGCAGATAAATCCATGGGGACACTACCAGGATGCAAGCTGTGCCGTGCACAGCTTGGGCTGCTTGTGCCAGCACAGAGTGTGAACATGCAACACGTGCCTGCTGCCATGCGTTCACTTGTGCAATGCTGCGTGTGTCAGACAGGGCACGGCTGGGCGTGCAAGCGGCTGCCACACTCACGGCAAAGCCTCAGGGCAGCTGTGGCCGTGCCGCTCCTCCAGCTCGAGCTTCTTGGCAGCGCCACATCTCTGCGGAGCTGCTGAGCATCCTCCTCTCCCTGCGCGCCTGGCCTCCTTGTTAATATCTACTGGCTGAATTATTTATTGCAAACAGATGTTAGAGTTTAAAGAGTGTTAAGAGGATATCCTTAGCTAATCAATTTATTTTTAACTGGTTTATGTATTTATTACAAACAGAATTTGGACTTCAGCTGCCATTTTTAATTACCCCTCGTTCATCACAGAGCTGCACGTGCTGCTTGGATGCTTGTGCGGTGTCCTTGGGGACCACAAACAAGCCACAAATCTGTTGTCGCTGGCCAAGGAGAAGGCTTGCTTATTCTCTTGTGTTTCCAGACGCTACATAAAATTCAGACACCGACGTGAAATGCACTGCAAACTCCCACACTGAGCTCACCTTGGTTAGTTGCAGCTGGGCCGGGCTGAGGAGTGAGATCTTTCAGCAAATAGTGAGCAGAGCAGAGGGAGGCTGGTCATGGGCAGAATACTCCAGACCCCAGAGGAATCAGGGGGATATGGACTCTGAATGTCCCTCTCCATCTCCCCCATCCCCGTGGCCCTCTGAGAACCTTTTGGGAAAGTCCTCTGTTGGACCACCCTTGAGTACCAGGCACCTCTCTGGGAGGACGCCACCAAGAATCTGACCCAGAAAATACCCTCTGGGATGAGGCCAAGCAAAAGCCAAGACAATTAGGACGGTGTAAGTTTTGCTCCACTGTTGCCTTACACAACCACAATGGCCACTAACCCAGCGTGGTCTGAGATCCCATTAAAATGAGAAGCAGGAGCAGGGCTAAGGGAGCATCCTCCAGGCTCCAGCCATGGCCAAGGGCTTCCAGCCCCACGCTGGGCTGCTACAGCCTCAGCCCCAGCTGGGCCACATTTAGGAGATGCTTGCTGCAAAACATGGCCACTCACGTGAAACCACAGCCCACATCCCGTTGGACCTCACAAACCAGCACGCAACCGACAGATGTTTCTCCGCTCACTGTCGCAGCCCTTGTAAATCCCCAGGGCAAACCCAAGGCATCTCCGTGGCAGTTCATCACCTCCTGGGAAGCACCAAAATCTTGAAGAACCTGTCAGCGGTGACTGGGTGAGGGAATCAAGCAGCATTTCAGCTTTTAGCTTGTCACCATTTCCAAGAGAAATTGGGAAAAAAAAAAAACAAGAAGGGGAGATGCTGTAGGAGGAGGGAGATAAATGGTGCTGGGAAGGAAGAAGAGGAGGAGGAGGAAAGGAGAGGGATCGGAGACAGAAAAAGGAAGGAGGGGGTGAAGCTGTGCATTGAGCACAGCAATTAAAGCCACCCTGAGCTCACCCAATTAAATTGTCTGGAGAGAGGAGGAATCCCAAAGGATAATTTCCTGGTAAATTGCTTGTTTGTCTCTTTCAGCCTCCAATGCTGGGAAGTTTTCATGTCAGTCACGGCGTGGATCTGAGCCCTGGAGAGAAGGAAGAGAGCGCTGTTGGTAATTTAGTGGGCAAAAGGCATCTCTTCCTAGAAACCTCCACAGAAGTACCATAAACCTGTGGCAAACCTTATTCATAACCACAAAGCAATGAGAAGGGAAACAGCCAGGAGGGAAGGGGAGGATGGGGCACCCGTCCTACCTTGGTCTGCCTCGTTGCTGCCATCGGGGCTCTGCTGGCAGGGTGCAGGATGCTGCAGCCCATGCAGGGAAGCAGTTCTCACCTAGGGAGAAAAACACGGATGTGTTTGTGTGTATGGGCATGATACAGGGTAGCTAGGGAATTGCTGCCGAAGGAGAAGTGCCAAGCAAATCAAAAAGCCAGGAGCCTGTCGAGGTGTGATTAATGCTGGGCCCGTCTTGCTCCTCTCTTCGGCTCATCCATAATTCACAGCAGTCTCCAGTGGGCATCGTGGCGGAGCACAGCACGCTCGGGACTGCCAGCCACTGTGCCCATGGCTTGCCTGGGGACAGCCTGCCATGTTCACCTTTTGCAAGGATCGGTCCCAAAATACATAAAATAAAAAAATAAAAAAAATCACCCAGATGCAGTGCAGAAGCCATTGCCTTCTGGGAATCACACAAAGTTGTCCCAACGTCCAGTAAAAGCATGTGCCGATGGCCATGCCTCTGTGCAGAGCTCCTCAGACATCTTCAGTCCGTGGAAGTGGCCCCGTGCTGCCAGTAAAGCCAGAGGTAAGCAAGGGCCTGCAGATTTACTGCTGCTTAGTGCTCAGGGCCACGCTGGGTGCTTAAACCCCGGAGTTATGGGAAGCAGAGGAGCGCTGCAATACCTGGCTGGATGCAGATGAGCGGTTGCTTCTGTAGGAGATGGTGTCCAAGGGGCCTGAAGAAATGCAGAACCACAGATACAGAGCCCAGACCATGAACTGAAGAGAGGAGGCAGAACTTGGCAACACAGCTTCAGCTCCAAATGTAGAGCAAACCCCAAACTGCTACCAGCCAGGAACCAGGCGAGACCTGCAAAGGCTCACCATGACTTCCTACAGGACAGGGTGGGTGACAGGTGACACCCTGAGCCTCGCACCGTACACCCAGACAGCCCCCTGCAGCTCACCCAGCAATGGGGAGGGAGCCTCTGAGGGCACCGGCCCCCTCCCCAGCCCCCTGCTCCTGCTCCTGCAGCAGGCGCTCAGCAGGCTCCAACCACTTCGCCAGCACCGAGTCTCAGGCAGTCAATCAAAGCATCAGCTTGGAAGTGTTAAAGGCCCTTGTCTGTCTTTATTATAATCACAGCGCTACACCTTGTCGCCGCGTGTGCCCTAACGCTGCAATATTTTGCGCATGATTTCACCAGCTGCTGCTCGAGGCATCAGGGAACTGATGCTCCTTCGCTGCTCTGGGTGTTTGCTCGCTTGTTTGCAGTTAAGCCTCTTTTCATTCTGGCTTCTCTTTATTTATTCACCTTGTGCTTTACCAAGCGGCTGCTCCCTCCTTTGCCCCCTCTGTGGCTGGAAGCGTCTTCACCAACGCTCGGACGAAAACCGCACAAAACTTCAAACAAGCAAAGCTTGGACCCAGGGAGGGAGCAACTCAGGGCTGTGCTGCTGGGGGCTGGAGTTACGGTACACAGACTTAACACAAGGTTTCAGCCTCATTACTGGCGTTTGCCATGATCCCCTCCCTGCTCAGCCTTGGTGTGCAGGAGTCGTTCCCATCCCTGCCACCTCACCCAGCACAGAGAGCAAAGCAGGGGGTCTCCACCTTTGTTCTGGCCCCCAAAAGTGCCCAGAGCCCTTCCCACCTTCCTCCCCAGTCACGGGGGGAGGAGAAAGTCCTACTCAATAGGCAGCCCAGCCTGGGTATCTCCAAAGAGCTTGAGAAATAATAATAAACGTGGGCACGAATGATGAAACCTTGGTCAAAGCAGGTGCAGGGTCTCCACTGTAGGCCTGGGCCCTTCTGAAGTCCTGCACGGTGAGTGCTCTGCCGTGCTGTGAATCTTAGTAACACCTCAAAGGCTTTGCAAAGGGGTAAGTGTTCCTCTGCCCACGTAGCAGAGAAAGGAACTTGGTGTAAGGCAGTGACCTGCTTTGCTTTCATGGCAGAGCCAGCACCTGAGTCCCACAGCAGTGCTCTCACTGCTCATCCCTCCCTGCACCTCGGTGGGCTGATGTTCAGGGGCTCCTTTCCAAAGCTGATCCCTCGTTGCAGAGGCAAAGCCATCCTGGTGGTATTAGGAGTCTTCTTAAATTGTGCCAAGAAGCGGCACAGCTGCCTGGATCTCCAGCCTTGGGATTAGCAGCGTTGTTGACAGCAGAGATAACCACACATAGAAAAGCGGAATGAAAGCTCCTATCTGAGAGCTCCACAAGCACGGGGCTTTGCTGCTTGACCCAAATGCAGAGCAAAAATCTGGGCTCTCACAGGCGCCTGGCACAGCCCAGGGTGCTGCATGGCACGGCCAGTCTGCTTAGCAAGGCACCCGTTGGCTACAGACACGATGAATGCCCAGCCAAGGACATGCACACACCATCTGAGGGCAGGATGAAGAGAAAAAAATCTCACCTCATTTGAATTCTCTAAATGCTATCACTGTCCCTCCACTGGGCCGTCCCTCAAAACTGCCCCCTCTCCGGCCACTGGGTGTAAAACTGGATATTGTGGGAGATTAATGACCTTAGAAAAATGTAATTACGCAACAGGGCTCTGCTTTTAATAACTGCGTATTTTACTTGTCAATGTGCCTTAATTGAAAATGAGTAGGCGATACAAGTTGCAGTGGAGTTGGCTGGCAAGCCTTTAACGCTATATTAATTGTAGTAATTAGCAGTCACTTTATGTTGGAGTCATCTATAAATAGGGGGTCCATTAGTTTAGCCGGAGTGTGATTTAAAATGCAAATAAAATCTCAGCTATACATATAAATCATTCCTTCCCTCCGTCCCCCAAATTTACAGTCATGTAAGGGTGGTGATGCTCTGCACGAGCTCTGGTGAGCTTGCCCGCAGAAAGGGACAGCTTTGGTTATTTGCCATCACAGGAGCAGCTGGGGAGATCTCAGCACCCCAAGCACACCCTGGCCAGAGGGGTTTGCCCACAGCAGCAGGGCTTCTCTGGCTGTGGGGTGTCTAACCCAGCACCCCAACACTCACTGCCTGATGTCCCGGTCAGCGATGCAGTCACAGTGGTTGGAAGGGCGCTGGATAAATCCTAAGAGCCACGTGGTGGAGGAGCAGACCACACAGTCAAGTAGTCAGCAGCTTGGTCCTGCTTCAGGCACAATGGCAATGCTTCAGGGGCTACCTTTGAGAAAGACAGAAGAAAAAACAGCCAACAGCTGTAAAGACACAGGAAAAGGGAAAACAAGCACCAGCGGTGCCAGGGAGGCCCCGGGACGGTGTCCCACCTCCACAGCATCCCCATGGGGAGGCAAAGCCCAGCAGCACCCAACCTGCCACTGCTCAGGGTGGCATGGCTGGCACAGTACAGCACGGCTGGCTGCCCTGCCAGGCTCACAGCAGCTCCTTGTCCCATGCCCAGGGCCCACCAGGACCATGGGTTTCCCATCCCCACCCGCACAGCACCAGCAATCCCATCACACCCAGGCACGCTCCGGTGCTCAGAGCCCATTAATGACATGCTCCACTTACTTGATTATAACTAAAGAACAAGTAAGAGAGAAAGAAGGCATATTCCTTTATTACCAGAATCACATTAAATTACAGCTCATATTACCAGGGGTAAAGGAACCCACTGAAATAAAATACCGGCTCTGAAACTCAAAGAGCAACGCTATTAAAAAAAAAAAAAAAAAAAAAAAAAAAAAAAAAAAAAAAATGCTTTCCATTACTGACCAGGTCTTGGTTTAAAAGAGATCATCCGCTCCCCCCTGTTGACACGACCCTGCTGCTGGGGTGCACGTCTATTCCTGCACAGCCAATCTTGAGCAGGGAAAGCACAACAATCCTGGGCTAAAAAAGACAAGGAAAGAAAGAGAAGAGATGAGAGGTCTCTATCTGCCGCAGGAGCAGCTCCCATTCAGGTGCTGTAAAAAGCCTCAGCACATTCTAATTGAAGATACATTTTTATTACTCTTCACAGAGGATTTCACTCATTCAATAATTTATCCTCCTTAAAAGTGATTGTATCGCAAAGATGAGAGAGGAGGAAGGAGCCGCCAGCTCCAATTCCTCTCCACTGCTCCCCATGGGCTGAGGGAGGAGATGGGTTGGGACCCCCAAAGCCTCCACTCCCAAAATCTGGGAGAGGGGCTGCGCTCCTGCCCTCTCCCAGGGGCTCTTTCTTTAGCTCCTAAGTCAGTGGGCAGAACAGACACAGACTCTCCCCAAACTCTCCCCCACCCCAAGGCCCTTCTCATCCTTTCCTCCCGCCCCTCTCCCTGGACCCCGAGCAGCTCCAACCCCTTCTTCCCAAGGGGGAAGAGCAAACCCCAGGGCACCCCTAGCCCCCAGCCCATCCCAGCTGTCTGACCAGCACAGCCTGTCTGCGAGAGGAAATCCCTCGCTGTGCAAAGGGGAAGAGAATAAAGCTTTTTCCATCCCCATAATGAAAGGTTTCTCGAGACATAACAGACAGGAAAAGCCCTCAGTCCCAGCCTTTGCAACGAGCTCCTGCTAATTATGGCTTTAGCTCCGAGCACGTTGCCTCCTGCCTGCACCAGGGCCAAGCTGCTAAGGCGCAGGGAAGCTGCCGGCTGCGGTGACTCACCGGTGATGCCAGGCCAGGACGCAGTCCCCAAGTCCTGGAAGGAGATTCACAAAGCCATGATGTTGTTTGGAGAAGTGGTGAGAGGGATGTCCAAGTCTGGTGGGGCAGGAGGAGAGGGAAGAAGCCTTCTTCTCCGCGTGCCCCAACAGCAGAGATCTTGGGGATGCCACATCCACCCAACCACGAGGAGCAGAGGATGAAGAGGTGAGAGAAGGGAAGGTGGAAGAGCTCACCTGGATGTTTTTGAGCCCATACTCCTCAAGTGCAGCAAATCAGGTGTCCTTCACCCTAGCAAATTCCCATTCTACTCCTTGGAGGAGATGCAGACGTTTCTACCACTGCTTAGGAGAAGCTGGGTGAACAGGAACCAGCACAGGGGACCGTGTTCCACTTCTGCCGCTGCACACTCAGGAGCGCAGTTAAGGTCCCCAGTGTCATTGCTTTGAATTCATGTTGGTTCTCCACAGAAAGGCCTGAAGGCTCCGTACCACGGGGACATCTGGCATCTCCACCTCACCAGGTCTGTGGCTGAGCTGTGTGGAGCCACGAGAAGACTTGGCTCAGCCTTCCCCACAGCCAGGGCTTGGCAGCCTGCCTCTGTGCTCTCCTCAGACTGCTGCAAACCACGAGCGATCCCCTTCGTATGCGTGGGGTGATGCAGTCGACATCTGGCTAAAAGGCAGGTTGGGAACAAAGAGCTCGAGCCAGCAGATCTGGGCTGGGGGCCTTCAGAGACCGGAATTTCTTATCAAGATTCTTGTTAAGTCTAAAGGAAAAAAAAAAAAAAGGCAAAACAAGAACCCTCTTTGCAGTTTGCTCACAAACACAGAGCAGCCAGACAATGTAGAGATTTGCCTTCAGATGCTTTGCTCTGGCCCATTCTTCAGCAATGTTTATGGACTTTCCCTGCAGCATCAGTAAGAAAATCTAGAGAAAAGCTAAGCATTTGTAGATCTGTCGTGGTTGCTTTGCCCCAGCAGCCACCTGGAACTGTCATATGGTGAAGAGGCAGGAAACAGTCAATATAGAGGATTTTTTTTTTCCCCCCCAGATATTCCCCAGACTTGGGAGAGCACCTCAAGGTCCATCAGACACATGAGCACTCAAAAAAGGTGACAGGTCTGCTGCCGCTTCACGCTGCCCTCTCCGTAAGACCTTAATGGAGAACCTGGGGTGTACATTGCTGAAAACAGCCTCAGGTGGGGGATCTTTGAGATGACATGGCTTTCCCTGACCCTGCTGCCAGTGTGTCCTTCTCCAAGGCCTGAAGGAGAGGAGCAATGGCTCTGGGAATGGAGCGCGCTGCACTTTGAGTGCCACCTCTCAACAAGGTGCTTATCTTAAGAGGGACAAACAAATGAAGATGAACTAACGTAAAAATAAATACACAAGCAACTTTGGCATGGAAGGCAAAACAGGATTGATCTTTTGCTTGACTTACTCCGAAAATTGCTTCTTCACTGCCCGTTTATGCACATTAATTGAGCGTCTGGCCCGGCTGCGTGTCTGTTTAAGTCCTCAATCAATCCCCTTTCGGATGACTGCAAGATCAATAGGGTAGTAATTTAATAAAGGACATTTTCAGTTGGCTTTTAAAAGCTACTGATGGGATTTAATCCTGTCCTATTTTTTAAGAAGAAAAGGGGCAGCGGGAGAGGAGAACCAGGGTTCAAACCATGACCCAGAGCATTTCCCTCCCAGCAGCATCCTATTTGCATGAGGCTTGCGGAGAGCTTCTCAACTTTCCTAATCATTCCTTATCCTTCCTAAGATGTGGCATGGCCACCTGTGGTCAGCACACCAACACCTGTGTGACACCGTTGATGTTCCCAAAGGTTGGCAGCAATTTCTACGAAGCTTCAGGTTGGTTCCCTCGCACAGCTCCAAGAAGCCACGTGCTGCAGACAACCAGGAGCTCCTCCTGTCCTCTCCCTTACCAAGGCAAAAGCCCTCGGATTTGTGCTGCTTGGTTTCAGTCCAGAATTGGTCCTGGTGCCAGGATTGCCTGACTGGTTATTGATGCACATAAGCCTCCTGCTCTGTCTGGTGCCATTCTTTCCTCCCTGAGACGGCACTGCTCAGCAATGAGCACAATTCCTCTGCCCTGCAACGTGCCCTTGCACCAGCATAGCCAGATGCCTCTTCCCCTCCCCAGCCTCCATCTCCAGCCTGTCCATGTTTAATTTCCTCTAATCGCTTTCTTCACAGCCATCCTCTCTAAACCCTTTATCTTCCTCCAGGCTGCAATTCCCTCCCTTTGCTGCTTCTCCATTTCCTTTCTGTGATGCTTTGCCCAAAGCTGTCTGCACTACAGTGGTTTAACCATCGCTGTGCTGGGAGAAAGGATTAAATCCCTGCTCCTCTGCTCGGGTGCCCTGGGTCACACATCCCAGGACTGCATTTACCTCCTAACAAGCATTCATCCTGGAGAGCACTCCAGAGCCAGCTCTGCCTGTGTGCTGTCTATCCAGCACTGCTCAGCCATTTTTGTCACCAAATCGTGGCTGATAGATCACGTCCTTGTTAATCTGACTCAGCTGCACTCATCTCCGCATTGTGCTCAGCTCCTTGCCTGGATTTGCTGGACCGTGGCAGAGCATTTTCCCAGCCCTGTCTGCTCCAGCCTTCAGGCTCGGGGGCACTGTGGGGCTGGGGACAAGGAGATGTGTCTCTCTCCCTCCCCATCCTGCCAGGCTGCTGTCTTGCAGGGATCTGCTCGATGCTGTACCGCTGGAAAACCCTTCATTTGATGGCAGGTGGGAAGTGAGCTGTGGATGCTCCACCGAAAACATCCGTGCGGTTTGACTGCAAAACTTCCCATATGTGTATATATATATTTATATATTTATAAGCTCTCATCAGCATGAAGGGAGCTGACACAGTGCCCGAGCCCATTACTGCTGCAGCGAGGCCCTGATGGCTGCTCCTGGAGAGAGCTCCAGCCGTGCACAGAGCAGCCGCCGCACACCTCAGGACAGAAACTGGAGGAGCCCAAACCTATAAATAAAAGATATGAATTAAACATGATTCTTGCATTTTCAAGGGTCAAGTGAGTATTCGGTCACTTAGCAATATCATCTACTCCACAGAGGGAAAAAAGAAAAAAAAAAAAAAAAAAGGAAGAATAACAATAAGTGTTTATCATTACTTGTTGTTTAGCAAGTGACATTTTGAAGGAGCAAATCTCACCCTTGCTGAGAGTGTGGGAGCCAAAACTCAGTCCCACAGGCAGTTCCTCCTAAACCCACATACCTCCTCTAGAACAGGCAGGTGACAGCTGTCCCCGTTGTTAAAGCCAGGCAAAAAATTCTGTGGGGAATATGTTTGATAAATAGATGAATTTGACACACTTTGACAGAGGCAGGACCATAACGCAGCCTTCCCAGGAGTGAGATAGCAAGACCTGTGTCTCTGAGCACAGCATCAGTCCCTCTGGGCTGTGTCTCTCCCCAGGTTAGCTGCAGGGACCTGCTAAGGTGAGCATTAATCTGGAAATTTGGTAGCAAATGCATTTCTCCAGGTTCTCCTCTGGAACCTCTTAGAAATTCCCTAACTTTCCTTCAGTCTGCCCAAACATCCCATGAACATCACGGCACGCCACAATCCAACTGCTGCCGGGGGAGCTGAGAAGGCCACCGACACCGCCTCTCCCGCCAGACACCAACTGCCACTCCTATCAAGGAGCACAGAAAAAAGCAGGGCGGCGATGGATCTGAGATGTCAACAGCTTTTCTGTTGTCTTGCAATCACTACAAATCACAGCCAAATTTTTCATTTCCAGCCTCGTAATAGATAAGGAGGGACCCAAGCCAAGCTCCCAGTGCCTGAGACTCTCCCCTTCTTGCTGGAACTAAATAATTTCCTGCAGCCACATTCAAGCTCATCAGTGCAGAACAAAGCCATAAAGTTGGAGTCACTCACCCACCCCCGTGTTACCCACGTTTGCATTTTAGGACTCTCACAAGTACCAGAAATTCCTTCTCATGACACCTTTTTGAGATGTCTTTGCACAATTTAAATTAGCCCAGAGTGAGCCGGTACAGCTGAATTAGGGACTCCTGAGAAATGCCAATACCTCCAACCCCAGTGCACATAATCATCGGGTACAGCAGCACAGATGACGTGCCCTAATTGGTTTTAACGGGCAGACAAGGTCAGGTAACAAAGGCACCCACCTATTTATCTGCTCACAGGGCTGTTTCACCCACCCGTCACTCCCCATGTAGCTGAAATTTCATATAACATTGCATTTCCTTTGGGTTAATCTACTTACAGGTGTCAGATTTCCTTAATTCCTGGTCTCCTTAATTGGCCCCACTGTTAACACCAGGTGGCATTCCTCTGCTTCTCTGAGGCCTCTGTAGCTTTTGCTGCAGCAGCCGCTGCCACCACCTTGTTCTCCTCTGCATGCCAAAAAATATCCCAGTGCTGGAGCTTTCCTGTGGAAGACAGGAGCCCCCAGGGTGCCCACGGGAGCAGCGGTGACCTGAGATTAAAGTGGTGATTAAGAACAGTGAAGGCACCAGGTGTTCATCCCCAACCACGAGATGGTGCAGAGACAGCTGGGCACCCCGGGGAGCTCAGAGGGGTGCACCCGCACCAGCTGGGGTCTCACATGTGTTTTAAATGGAAAACTGCAGTGCTAACATGGATATTATCAGAAGCAAGGTGCACAGCAGACTGAAGAAGGAATTAAGCCTTCGGCTCTGGGAAATCTTTTCCCAGGCACTACAGATGTGCCCAGCCCTGCTTCCAGCATCTCCCAAAGATTTCGTGACTCACGCAGGAATGGGCAGCCCAGCATCTTGTCACCTTCCAGGTACCAACCCGGCCTCAGAGATGCCACGAGTGCAAACCTGCAGGCATGCACAGTTGGCCAATTTCAAGCTCCCAAAAAGACTTTCAGAGTGAGCAGCTCCGTCAAGATATGTATTTAAATTACACAAAAAATATACCTGATGTGCTTTTAAATTGGAAAATAAATGAATTGCACAGAAGACAGAACAAAAAATATTAAATCCTACGTAGTTTTCCATATTTTCCTGCCAAAATGAGGAGGCTGGATTCTCAGCTTGTGTAAATCTCCTTTAAATGACATTCACGTTAATGATGCTATGCTGATTTACACCACTGGAGAAATTAGCTTCCTCTATGCCTGGGTCTCTGTGCACATCTGTCCTTTGAGAATCAATAAATAAAACTTGAAAATAATATTCATCCACCATTTATTCTCCTTAATTATTTAAACTTCAGATTCTGGAAATAATAAAGGAGTAATAAAGAAGAGATTTACCATCTACCACAATTGCTGGAAGCATCTCACATTATTTCCTCCTTTACTTTTTAATCTCCCTCTCTTTTTTTTTAATTATTTTTTTTTTGGTTTGCCAAATTGAATCAATTTATTAAAGTTGTTGCAAAACTGATTTGCTCTGATCTATTGGTGGTGATGAAGAGAAATGGGCTGCTCTGCTCCCCTGTGTCCCCCAGGTCCAGCTCATTAAGAAGCATAATGCTTTGCCATCGAGGGAGCCGTTTGCAGCATGCCTGAATGGTAAAGACTGATTAAAAGCAAAACGTGACTTCAGAGGGTAAGTGATACCTGTGATGACAAATTGCGAGAAGAATCCAGCCAAAAGAACCCAGCTCCTGGATGACAAATCTCTGCAGAAATCTGACTGAGGTGCCACAATAACTCTGAAAAGCTGGGATGGGCAAAGTCAGATTACTTTTAAAAAGAGACTTCTGTGGAGCAGCTGGAGGTGAATCACCTTCTACACTCTCCTGCAAGTGGCTGAGGATGGTCTCTGGACTTCTGGAGCTCTCAGTGGGTCTCAGACCAAACTGTTCCTCCAGGCTCCACCAGGACCTTACAAACCAGCCCAAACACTACCTGGGAAATCACACCATGCTTCAGATGCTGGAGGATTATCAGACTTACTGGTGGCAAGAGGAAAAGGAAAAATGTCACCCAATTAGATGTGAGCTGATAAAGCTTGGTTTTTGACGGATGAGGGGGCTGAGATCAAGGAAGGGCCCTGCCCTCCTGTGGGGAGCCGGGCCGTGAGCAGGGACAACCCCGCTGTGTGCCAGCACTGGCTCCCCGGCACTGCGAGCAGGAGCGGCGGGTGGCTGCCTGAAATAAAAACCTGGCTGTGCCTGCTGTGACAGCCTCTTATCCCAAGTGCTTTGACAGGCCTGTTGCCTGCCACGTCCACCTCATGCCCTGCAGAGATGAGCCGGGCGTCCTTGTCACGCAGCTGCGGTTCGGCACAAGAGCCCCTTCTCTGCCTGCAAGGGATGTCCGCACTGGGGCTCTGGAAACACAAGGATGGGTTTTTCTGTTAACAACACAGAAGCAGCATTAAAACACCTTAGTGCAGACCAGGACTGTGCCCCCAGATCACGTTAATTAAGCCTTCCATAGCCTCCTCTTGCAGGCCAGTCCCCCCAGACCACTATGCCAAGCGCAGGCATGCCCCAGGTCCATGCCACTCACACACTGAGACTCTTTCTGGTCCTGCCTTCCCCCTGCCCAGAGGATTGCTGCCTCCCATGCTGCAGCAGAGACTTAAGAGAAACCAAGAAGCCACCACAACCAGTTATAGTATGCTCTACCAAAGCCCCATGAGAGTTCAGATACTGCTTTTCCCGGGTTCCCATAGCCCCGCTCACCCCCTGCACATCCCCAGTACCCAACTGGTGCAACGCACATCGCGATTAAGTCCAGATGCTTCCCTCCCAGACCAGCCTCGCACCACAGGTGCCTCCTCTCTCCCCGCTTGCTATTTCCAGCCTCCCGCATGTGTGCGTGCAAAACCCCAGCTCCCGCTGGCAGCTGCTTTGCCAGATGGGCCGGCAGCTGTGGCACCACCGTGCTCGGCACAGACCTGCCGGTGTCCGCATCCCACCGGGCTCCCTCGCCGAGCTGGCACTGAGCTTCCTCAGCGCCGCAGCTACAGCTCCTGCGGGGAGTGCTGCTGCAGAGGCCCTGGGACTTTGTGACACGGTGAGCACCCAAATCCGGCTTTATTTTTAGGTCTGAGATGCACGTACTCCACTCTGCTTGCAAATGTCAGGTCAAGCTGCTGCCCGTGGGGTGGATCCATGGGGCAGGGTGTGCAGAGGCAGCCCTCAGCCATGGGTGCCAGCCTTGTAAGAACCAGCACCCAGAGGTACCCCCAGAAGCCACAAGTGGCAGTGAGCAGTACCCAAATGCACCTCTGCATTCCCACACCAAATACCTGCAAAACCCCCCAGCCAAACCAATTCACCACTGACAGACCTACAAACAGCCCCCCAGGACCCCTCCTTTCAGCTGAATTTCTGCTATGCTTGCGGGGAAGCAGC
This sequence comes from Nettapus auritus, assembly GCA_011076525.1. Classification (NCBI taxonomy): domain Eukaryota; kingdom Metazoa; phylum Chordata; class Aves; order Anseriformes; family Anatidae; genus Nettapus; species Nettapus auritus. The sequence continues at coordinate 935,952 of CM021790.1, forward strand.
TGCCAGCAGGACAGCTCCCGAAGCACCCAGCAAAGCTTCCCTCCTCCCACGCTCCCCGACCCATTTCCCGATCCTGTTTTTGCTGGGCGAACGCAGAGCGACTCGTACCATATGCCTCCCATCTGAGCGCCCACCAGGTTCTGCTGGGTTTTGAGAAACAGGCAGCAAAGTGTCAGGACGAGCATGTTACATGAAGTACTTTGACAGCAGAGAGCGGGCGAAGCCGCCACACGCCTCCCCAGGGCGCACAAGTGCCGGGGCTCCTGCAAGCATAGCCAAGCTCTCCTTCCTCCCTCTCCTCTTCCTCAGCACCCGAACGGTGCCCGTTCCACATGCTGGGCTCACGTCGGGGATGGCTGGGTGTCTGACAGGCAGGAGAAGATTCGCTGAGATTTTTTTTGCGAGCAGAAGCGCAGGATGAAATGTGCTGTACCACGCTCCCCACCTCACCCAGGGGAAGGCGGGCAGAGGATAACTTCATTTCAGACACTCGGTGCTGCAGGAATGAGGCCAGAGATGCATCTCCATAGCAAGCCTGCCCAAGGGTTTTCAGGGCAGTGGTGAGGAAAAGGAAAAAAGTTGCACCATGAGCTAGTAGATGGATGCCAGGAGAGCTCAGCACAGAACAGCTCTCTGGCTGCCTTACTGAGGGAAAAGCCATCCGCTCCTGCCACTTCTCACCTTGTTATCACAGCCCCAGTGCTCAGCATCTTTCAGCCTCTCTGGGAAAACCAATTAAGTCCCTTTCAGTAGCAAAGGGACCTGTGGTAGTGGCAGGGTTGAATTTCCCAGACAGGGAAGGCAGAGCCTGGAGTCCAGATTCACGGTCTCCGTGTATTTGAGACGTTAACTTCAGGGGGAAGCAGAGACTGCTTTTTGGGCACAGCACTTGCTGAGAGGCAGACGTCAGGACTCCAAGGGCTGTAAATCCCACCCACGGATCATTTTTACTGTGCTGAAGGAGTCAGCATGAGCACCACCTCCCTATTTTGGAAACACGCTCTCACCAAGCATCAGCCAAAAGCACGGCTCAGAAGAGCAGCAAAACATTCCCAGGTGACTAGTACAAGTTAAAAAAGTGATCAAAGCCTATTAATAAAGATCACAGACACTAATCCCCAAGGGCACCAGTCTCCAGAAATGGCCAACGGCCGTAACACAGCCAAGGGTGTTTCCGGGTGTCCCAGTCCACCCCCTTCCCAATCAGGTCACTGCAAGGTGGCCTGTACTCTCCCCAGAGCCATAGAAATAAATTAAAAAATGGAAAAGATGGAAAATTATTCACCATGGAGATTTTGATAGCCAGTAATTAATAAATAAAAATAAGTATTGTTAATACCGGGCTTTTATACAGCACTTTAAATTGCAAATTACTCTTGAAGCGTGTATTATTAATTATGTCATTTGCATCCACCGTGGCCCTAATATATAATTATTTGTCCTGATAAATAATCTGTGGAGGAATGCGAGGCTGCACCTGACTGGCAATAAAATCTCAGCGCCTGGACTGAGCCTGCTGGCTGCAAAGCCTTGTCTGTGTTTGTTAGCACTTGGTCCCTCGTGTCCCCAAAGCGGGGTGGCTGGCCGCTGTACCGGGTGTGCAGGGAGCTCCGCGGCGTTAGCACAGCCCTTACAGAAGGTTTATTTGTGCATTTGGGGTTTGTCGAGCTGCTAGTGGCACAGAAGAACTGCCGTAGCTACCAAAAAGCCTGCAGCAGTGGCTGCTTCAGCAGGGAAAGCTACCAGAAGCCTTTCAGAAGATGCTTTTGCAATCCCCTCTCCCTCTGCCAGCGCTGCCCTGAGCGACGAGGCAGGTTTACGGCTCAGAGCATCTGATCTCCAGCTTCTGTGAACACAAACAACGATTTCCCATCCCACGCGCCGCTCACAAAATGCCTTGTTTTCAGAGGTGCCAAGGCCCAGAGGCGCTTTGAGGGCTGGGCGACAGCAGCGAGCTCACAGCCAGATGGATGCTTGGCCTCTGTCCTTCCAAATCTCACCAGGGGCCCCAGATCCGCTCCTGTCATCCTCGAGCCCTGTAAGATGACAAACCAGCAGAGGAAGGATGCCGTCCCAGCTCCCTGGGTGGCTGAAGGACAGGCAGGCAGGCTCGGGTGGGCTCTGCAGCCCCCTGGCTCCTGACCCCAGCTGGACCCAGGGACTCCTGAGCAGAGCTACGGACACCCACAGCCACGAAAACACAGCCAGCAGCAGCCCCCTCTGCCCAGGGAAAGAGAAGAGAGAGCTGACTGTTTGACACCACGAGCAAACCTCATGCAAGGAAAACAAAGAAGGAATCCCCCCTAAATTATTTATTGAAGGCTCGGGGGCAAGCTTCCATCCCAGGCTGGGGACTCCAGCCAGGATCTGAGCTCTCCCCGTGAGCTGCGGTGCTCAGGCAGGCGCAGGCTCATGCTTTGCTCCGGTAAATGAATCTTTTCCGCAGATCTGTCCCCTGTGCAGAGGTTAATTTATTAGCAGGGGAGGGAGGAGCCCCGTTGTTTTAATGAAACGTTTTGGCTGGGTGCACGGAAAATGTGTTAACCTAATAGACCTATTATTCCTCCCGTACAGCAGACCAACTTCCCCATTGTGTTTTATCCTTTGCTGCACCAGAAAGCAGGTCTTTTATTCTTCCTTCAAAGCAGAGGCTGCCAGGCAAATGAACATACAGGAAGGCTTCAATGGATATAAAGCGCACTCTATCCCCGTGTGCAGCCCGCAGCTCTGCCAGGCAGCCCAGGGAGAAACGAGGGATGCCTTCACCACTGACTTCTGCTCATTCCCCGTGCTCTTTCCCCAAAATCCATCTCAGCCAAAAAAAAATCTGTATATTTCCCCCAAATATCCATCTCCAGCCTCCCACCTAGCAATCCTTGGGAACAGCTCCACGTGACAGCTGCAGTTAATACTTTCCTGCCACATGATGTTCCAGAGGCTCTGTCCCTTTGGTGTGCAAATTACAATTATTTTCACCGTGAGGGGAAGGAAGATGCAGTTAGCTCTGTTTTCAGGGTTGGAGGGCCTGCCTGAGAAATTACATTATGCTTTCACAGCTGTTTCTTGTCTGTTCGACTTATCTGTTTTAAAGTTGTCCTCACCAGAAGTGGTTGCTCTCAGCAGGTTTCCTCCACCTCCTGCCCTGGTTTGCTGGATGGGGAGCCTGGATTCCTCTCCTGGAGGCTGCGTCTCCAACCAGGCACGAGCAGGGTTCCTTGCCTCAGTTTCCCGACCTGAAAAACAAGAAAAACGACCCAAAATGCAGGAACTGGCCTTGGAGGAGAGGCACTGTGGGGTGAACACTGACCAACTGAATACTGCAACAAGCAGCAGCTCGCAGAGCATTGGGAAACTGCAGAAAACAGACAGAAAAAGGAGCCCAGCACCTGCTCCTCGTCTTGTACCACTGCTGCAGACACCTCCCAGCAACGGTGGCAGGCTTAAATCAATGCACGCTTGCAGAACATCTCTGTTGGCACGAACTGCAGAGCACCAGGTACCGCTGACTATTTGTTCTGGACATTAAAAACACAGCTCTGATTGGAGATCGTTCTCCCTCGGCTCCTACCACACGAGAAACCTCCACTGCAAATCAATAGGTTTTTAACTTCCTCCGCCTGGAATACAAACAAAAACAAAACCAGAAAACAACCCAACAACTAACGGATTAAGCCTGTCAAAAGAGAGGGAAAAAGCCACCTAACAGCATCACAGCCTGAAAAGTTACAAACTAGCAGTAGGTGACAAGTAATTATAGAACAGGGAAACGTATAGGGAACTCATTTGGGTGAGCAGCGCCTGATTAACAGGCACAACATTTATTTTCTTTATTTATGGCCTGGCATTGCAGAAAATTGATACGAAACACCCCATATACTACATGGCTGGTGACATGTTCAGCAAATGAAGAGTCTGGGAAGAAATCAACCTGAATTATATCCGCTGTTACTCAACCTCCTCTTCGCAGCTCTCCAATCCTTCACAAACAGGAGCAGCAGCAGCACCACGGTGGCATCTCGGCGTCCCCCTGCTCAGAGCCCAGACCTCGCCCAGCACATTGACCTCTCCCTCCCCAAACACTCAAATCCTACAAGGAGACCTGCCCATTCCCAAGATAAAAGTAGGACCGTGAAAGGCTCCCAGTCCCCTAAATCAGCTGTGGCTAAAAGGCAGCCATTCTCACAGTTAGTTTTCCCCAGGGATGAAAGGCAGCAATGCCTTTGATAGAAAACTCGCTGTTTTTACCAGAACAAAAGCTTTAAAAAAATAAAAATCAAGCCGACAGAGCTTTTCTGAGGCTCCAGGGGGGCCCCAGGCATCCCCAGGTAACGGTAGGGCCTCTCAGGAGATGGGAGGTGATGCTGCAGGCAGGTACTGGAGGGAGAACAGGCACCGCTGAGTAATTTCAGCTCCATCACCTGTAGATCCAGTCAAACAGGTCCCTGATGCAAGGTTTTTTGCATTGGAAAATGTCTTTTTATAGGAACTTCTCAACAGCAATAAAAGTTCATTACATTTGGAGGGGGAGAAGCTTCTCAGCACACTCAGAACAGAACGTCTCCTTCTTGTTTGCCTTCAGAAGTGTCATTTCTATTCAAGATCCTGTGTTTTGTGCTGGAGCATGAATGGTTTTAGTACAAAAAGGAGTTAAAAGGAGAAAAGCTTCAAACCTGTAGAACAACAACAAAAAAAGCAATACTTGAGTCCATCTGAAACAGTTTAAAAAACGTGTAATTTCCTTACATTCTCTGCCCTGTTTCCCTCTGCTACCTTTTCCCCACCAAGAGCAGTTTCCCATCTTCACCCAGGTTTGGGAATGCCCACACCTACCCCGCTTCTACTTCAGCTGCTAATGGGGTGCCCCTGTCCCGTGCCTGGGCAAATCCCCCCATCTCCTGTGCGCAGCCTCCACTCCGTCTGCTCAGGTGCCATTGGCACTGCAGAGGGCTCTGGGGTGCTCCAGTGGGCTGAAACACTCAGGTGAGGGGGCAGTAGGTACCACCTGTGGGCAAAGAAGTGGCACCATCTGCTCCTTGTTGGAGTAAAAGCCTCCTCTAACCTTCCCCGAGTTAGGTAAAGCTCAGAGTACCCCTTTAAGAGGGATGCTCAGTTATGAAACACGGTTGATTTAAATGCAAATTACTGAAAAAAAAAAATACAACTTTCTTTATTAAAATGCAAATTGCACTTCAAGCCGGCTGCCTCCTGCACGTCTCTGGCTGCTCGACAGCCGCTCACATCGACATCCTGAGCCTCCAGGGTGCTGACAGCACGGGCACTTCACGCCACCACCCTGGCATTTTGGGACGGGGTGTGCAGCCCAACCTGCCTGGAGGAGCGGGACGGGTACAGCCCCAGCAGGGTGACACCGAGGACAGTGCCACCGTGCCGCATGACGTGCTTCCCACCCCGACTGCCTCCCTCGGAGCTCTGTGTTGTGAGAGGTGTCAGTCTGCCAGAGCCTCATCTTAAGGAGATGTGGAGATCAGGTGTACCAGAACTGCTATTTTGAAGTGAATAATTATTGTTTTCACGTTTCCTAAGATCTTTGAAGATTTTTTTTTCCTCTATAGGAAAAAAAAAAAAAAAAACAGCGGCCAGGACGGATGTCACGAAGAAGACAAGACACCCACCTGTCATAGTGGGTTTAAGTCTGCAGCCACAAAGCCTTCAGGAGCAGGACCCTGGGTTTGGTTCCCCAGTGCTGCATTGCAGAGCCCCGAGCACACAGGAGATCCCAGCTCTCCCTTCAAGAAGCCCCAGACCAGGACGGCTCAGCCCTGCACAGGTCAGCGAAGCCATGGGGAAGGTGGTTAACATCTAACACAGCCAGCATTGCGCAGGCACAAGTGGTAACCTCATCCCCAGCCTCATAGCCACTGGAATTCCATTTTCCTGGAATCCTCCAGCACACCGTCACGATGCTCTCAGAGGCTCACAATGCCCATCTCCCCCCCATTACACTGCCAGAGCTGCGTGGTGCATCCAGGCCCCTCTTCCCATTGGGGCAGGGGGAGAGGAAAACCCACAACCATCACTTGTGGGAGCAGGAACCATCACAGAGCAGTGGAGGAGCCCCAAACCCATCATCTTCCTCTTCACCAGGACCCTCCAGGATCAGGGTTTTGGGGTACTTCAAGCCCAAAGCAGAGTTGTGCAGGGGAGCTCCTGTGCATCTTTGCAGAGCACCCCGTCCCTGCAGAGCCAAACCACCTATTTGCATCCCCTCAACTTTTCTTCGTGGCCCAACTGCTCGACAAACTCCTGGCTGTTGCCTTTAGCCACCAGCTGACTCAAGTTGCTGGAAGACTATTAAAGATAGCAGGAACTGGAGAGGGTCCAAACAGGCTCCTTCTTTCATGTAAGCTGCTCCCCCCCAGGAAAGCATTTAATTGCTTTGAATGATCCCACAGCCTCTGCAGAAGCCTTGCCTAGCCACCCAACTACACTGGTACTTATTCCCCACAGGGCCTGATTCGGGCTTGGTTTTCCTTTCACTTCCTATTACTATTGCCCTAATCCCCTCCTCCAGCCTTTCCTGTCCTTCATCCTGCATCTCTCACTCTGTCCTTCCTCACTCCAGCTTTCAGACATCCCCGTCCTGATATTTAGCAAGGGAAATGTCACCACGAGACATGGTGAGGCTTAGAGATGGACCTGAAATCAAATCTCCGCACGTAAACAGCCCAGAGCTCTGAGGGGCTCAGCTAAGCAAACAAAGCCCAGCAGATCACTCCAGGGCATGGCCAAAACTCTAATTAACCATGCGGGGAAAGGACAGCCCCAGGAGCTGAGCACGTTTCACTCCTTGCTGCAAAATTGCCAGGCAGGGGCAGACTGTACTGGGGGCAGGTTGGGCACCAGCCCCAGCCCTGCTTACAGCTCCTGTCCCCAACAGCAGGTTGTATCTCTTCCCACATCCCAACCCATCCTCCTCTGCTTCTGAGGTGCTCGCTCATCTTTTTCAGTGTGATTTCCCAAGGAAACAGAACGCAATGCAATTACTGCTCTTTTCTCCGTCTGCCCATCTGTCGGGTCCCTGTATCCCCAGGGACTCCAAGAAGCTGTGGGCTGATTTCAACCGCACGTGGCAAGAGGCTCTGAGACGCTCAGTGATAGTGTTTTGTAGAAGCAGTGACCAGAAAACGACAGCAGATGCAATCTGGTCTCCCCAGCATGGACAGGAACCTGTGCCAGATGTGCTATGGGACACAGAAGAAACCAAACCTAGGAGAGCACCATCAGAAAACAGCTTTCTTGCTTTTGACTGTTCATGGAAATACCCCAAAATTTGTTCAGGCTGTTCAAAAATATGTATATAATAAGACCAAGGAACACACCAACCCTCTGAAGCCCCCATACCTAAAAGTAACTTTGTAGGAAGCTTCGCTGAGCAAAACCCTCAGGAGCTGCCTGAGAGGTCAAACACCCCCTTCCTTCCGCACCACTGCCATTTAATCACCGTTTGCTATTTAGCATCCAGCACAATAGGCTCGTCGCCGAGCATATGCCAGCTTCGTGAAGCATTACTTCATCTATCATTGTCTTCCAGGCTGTCTCACCTACCTCCCAGGCATCTTCCCCATACCTCCAGAAACGCTTTGCGCAAAGCCACCAAGTGGCTCTGAGCCAGCACAAAAGTTACAGCTCCCAAAGAACAAGCTGGACTCCCTGTTCCCTAACCAGGGCCCCGCCTGCTGCTAGCAGAGCTGATATATTTATTTTCATTAAATTTAATCCAGGGATACTTTCCTCCTCCTCTGTCTCCCCCACTCTGGTTGCTGAAGCAGCAGGGCTCGGGAAAGGAGCCACCTTCCAGCTGATTTCTTATTCAGAAGAGCCAGGTCCGTGTTCCTGTCCTATTTAATTAGCATAGAAGGAGAATTGGGTTGCACTGGAAAACACTGCTCTCTGCCTCACATGGGAGAAAGCTGCTGCACGTTTCCAGCTAGCACAGCAGCACCAAGTCAGGGCAGAGGCTCCCCGTGCTCAGTCCCACAGCCGTGGGGCTGTCACCTTCCTCCTCCCCAAGCCCTCGTCGAGCACGAAGCCCTGGTGCCAGCTGAGCCATCATCCCCTGGTGGCACAAAGAGGGTCCAAGCTTCTGCCACCAGATGTGCTGCCAGGCTCCAGCTCCTCCCAGCCCAGGAGGAGGACTGGAACAGCTCTCCCTGCCTGTCACCCAGCCTCTGCTAGGTGACAGGACCTGAGGCACAAATGAAATACGTCTCCATTCCCCCTGCTGCTTCCCCTCCATCCTTCCCTCACACCCACTTTTAAAACAATAGCTAAATAACCTCCCTCTCACCAGCTGCATAAATCACCTGCATGGGCTTAACTGACACAGGCAAACAGCTGAGTTTTGAGGCAGATTTTCTGGCCAGGGGTAAATAAAAAAAAAATAAAATAAGAGCTGGCAAAATTCTGAGATCAACTCTCAAATTCCACTGAAGGTGCCAGGCTAGGATTTAGCTGAGGGAGTGGGCACTTTGCTTCCCTTGAGCTGGCACAGATACTGCAGGTGGATCACAGCACAGGGATGAAGCCAGCAGGAAAATCTCAGGGTTTGCTGCTCCATCCACTCTATAACAGAATTTAAGGGACACGATATTACTGCCCTGCCCTGCCACGGATCGCTGGAACAGCCCTGGGCAAATCTGCAGCACCTCCGGTGTGCAGTGACCCTCAGCGCCAAGGCAAGCCGGCAACGTCGCGTGGGAAGGAGCAAATGTTTTAGGGCTAGACAGAATAAAATACTTGTGTAATCAGTGCTAAATTATTTATGTAACATAAGTTACGGGGGAAATATCCTTAAAGTCTAAATTTCCCATTGAGAAGAATTGCTCCTTGTTTAGAAACACACTAATTATTCCCTTAAACAAGGATGAGCTATAAGTAATTTAAGGGTTTTATCACTCACACTTTGCAATAATGTAATTGACTGAGTAGCAGCGAATAAATCTCAGAATAAAATAAAGGTGGCAGATTGCCTCAGAGAGCGAGGCAGGATGTGGAACCACATTACTTGCTGCTGCTGATGTCGGGGGGCACAGGAGCAGCCCGGGGTGCCCTGGCCACAGAGGGACACAGAGCCCAGAGAGAGCTTGCTCCCAGCTCACCTGCAAAGCAGCAATGTCCAGGTCCCATCCTGCCCATTGCTGATGCTCAGCGACCCTCTCCTGCCTTGGTCTAATGCCTTTCAAACCTGGCAAAGCTGAGAGCCCCAAGGCTCACTGCAGGGGCAAAGCACTCTGAGTGGGTTTAAACTTTTTCAAACTTTTTTTTTTTTTTTTTAACTCCCCCCTTCTCCAGGATCACTTTGAGCCTGGTGGCAACCCAGCCTTGAGCATGTCGCATCTCCCTGCCACGGTCCTGCAGCTGGCCAGGAGGCCCTGCTGTCATCCAGCAGCAGATAGGGATTGCTCCGTGCTGCCCGGATAATGAACAAAGCAGCCCCTTGCCCCCAGACCTGTTAGTCCCCCGCACTAGCAATTGTATTTCTCCTAGAGCTGCATTTGGGATGAGGGCTAGGTTCCACCTGGTGAATGATCCAGCTGCTCTGGAGGTCAACGCAAGGAGATCCCTCCTGTTCAGTTCAGCTTCGGGTCAGGCAGTGGATCAGTAAAGAAAAAAAAGCCCAGTCCTGAATCTCTCATCCCGCTCTGCAGACCTATTTCTGAGCAGTTTCTACATTGACTTTTGGAGCCTTTGAATCCAGCTTTTCTGCTACACCAGAGACCCAGGCTGGGCCACGCGTTTAACAAGAACGCAATAAAATGCATCTCTCCCGCAGCTGTTAATTCTCACTCAATGCATTCTTCATATTCAATTACTGTTTATGTAACATGCAGCAAAGGATTATCCTATTAAACCTAAATTAAGTGCTTAGTTCATTAATTAATACATCTTATTTCAAGTGCTGCCAACGTTTATCCCTGGAAATGTAATGTTTAAAACCAAAATGCACAAATGAAGGAAAGGGATTTAGTTTGCTTCTTGCTCTTACATTTGCTCAGAGATGCTGATGGAGCCCTAAAGCGTTCACCCCCAGCTCTGCAGGAGGAAGACTTTCTCAGAAAAGCAGCAGGGCAGTAAAGCCTGACACTTTGGACACCGGTGCCTTGACACTGGGTGGTGCCTTCCACCCCTTTTTTTCTTCCATATGCCTCAATTTTAGCACAGCAGAGGCAACCCCATGCTTTCCCAGCCCTCCGTCCATCAGGCAGAAGTGCTCTCTCAGCTTGCACACACCCCCGAGTTCTGATTTCCTTGGGGCCCCGAGGCTGTGGCCATATGATGGTTGCAGCAGCATAAGCAAGGTCCAAGCTCTTTGCAGGGCCGGACCACAGCTTGAAGCTGCTTGTGGCTGATGCTGGTGCTGCTTGGATCATCTGTAGCATCGTGATTACTGCCGAGGGACCACTTGCTCCTTATTAAATCTCCTCAGAGAGCCCCAGCCCAGCCCAGCACCACTCATCCTCCATGGAATTACCCTAGGGACAAATTGGCCCACAAGACCTACAGCACTGACAGCAGTGGCTAGGAAATTGCATGAAATCTAAATTAAGTCGAGAGTCTCTTTTCTAAACAAATTCCTTCTTGAAGAACCAAACCCAGACTTCATTACAACAACTCAATTATACACGAGGCTGAGCTCCAGTGCGCTCGCGGAGACAAGAAGTTCGCTGCGAGTATTTCATGCTTCACTCAAATTATAACTTCCCTTCAATGCAAATGGGAGGTTCGGCAAACAACACGCAGTTCCCCAACATTACTTGGAAAACAAATTACAATGATGTCTGTTTGGAGGCAGAAGCAGAGCTTCGGCATGGGCAGAGTTTGCCCGGGGCTGGATTTCTACGAGGTTACCCCAGGGCTGTATTTTGGGAGAAAAAGCAGGGAATGGGGAGGGGGATTTTTTTTCTTAAGCTGTCTTTCAGTCTAAATGCCAGGCCACAGGTACTGCTGCTGCAAAACTCCCATTCAGAAGGACAAGCCCCAAAACCTCACTGTTGAGAGGCAGAAACTCAGAGCAGCATCTTGGTTCCAGCTAGCAGCAAACAGGGAGCCAGGGAAGCCTCCAGCCTTTGCTCCAACTATGGTCCAGAAGAGCTTACAAAGCACGAATGTGTGGCCTCCATCCCTTTTTGGAGGCACTGAGGAACATTTCTGTCTGCTTTCCCTCCTGAGCTTCCATCCACCACCGCCTTGTTTTCTATCAAAGCAGCAGCTTCCCCAGGGCTCAGGGTGAGGTCACGAGATTTTGTGTTCTTTACAGAAATCCATCAAACTGCCTCAGGGAAAAAAATAAAAATTCAGTAAGTCTTCCTGGCGGTTATTTTCTGGGATGGAGGAAGAAAGGAAAAAAAAAAAAAAAAAAAAAGAATTTACAGGTAATTTCCTTGTCAAAAGTTCCTGTCTATAAATACAATCAAGATAAGACTGACATTGCAAATAGCTCCTTTTCTCTCCTGAATGAATTATTCAATTCACCACTGATCCTCTCTAACTGCTTGATATTGCCTTCTGCTTTCCTTATTTATTTTACTTTATTTAGTTCTGTAGAGAAGCACTGCCAATAATTGAAATGGATTCAGGTGATTGCAGGACCCAGCAAATCCCTCCTGTGGCCCCGGTGGCTCAGCCCAAGCCCTCCAGCCCCTTCCTCACTTTCCTCCCCAAGCTGCCACGAACCGCTTGTGTGTCCAAGCACATCACACCACCCTGGGGTTTCTTCTTCTGATAGCAGGGGTATTGGTGCTGGTTGCACCCAGCTCCAGACAACCCCTGGACAGAGCTGTGTTTTGGGGGAGGTTTGGGACAGCCTGCATCACCAAATAACGAAGGAAAGCTCATCCAGTGCCTCTGGGGTGGCGATCACATCACCAAGCTTGTAGCTTAAGAGATTGGGGAAAGACAAGTGCAAGCAAATTCCCCTTGGTCATGTCTCTTAATTGCTCATTGTTGGAGAGACAACAGACTCAGACAGCCGGGGATTTACAGCTCCACATGCTTGTGTCAGATTTTTTTTTCAGACAGAAATCCTCATAACACGTCAATAAAGAGCCATGCTGTAGACAGCATTTGAAAGCAAGGAAATAATATTACTACTAGTGGAAAAAAAAAGAAAAAAAAAAAAGACAACACAACAGCAGCAAAAGCTAATAAAAGCATTACTCGAGAAACAGAACTGTTTCAAAGCAGCCAAATAATATCCACAATGATGATTCAATTACACAGAAGATTAGTGTTGGTCTGTCTGCGGAGCCAAAAGTTTCTCAGAGAGGTTTTGAACTGATGAGCGGGTGATAACTTCATAAAACCTGAGCGTAATGGGGGTGGGAGAATGAGAAAAACAGAAGAACTGGAGAAAAAAGCCTCAGAAGCTAGACAAATAAAATCTCATTCCAATCACGGAACAAATCATGTGGATTTTTATTTTTTTATTTTTTCCCTGGGAGCAGGTTTCAGCCAGGGCAACATTTCTTTAGGTTATTGATTAGCAATTAGAGAGGTGTTTTAGCTGCTTCTCTGCTGTGTCCCTGTTATTCCCTCCAGAATTTCAATTGCACAAGACTTATTTCCATCCTGCAGCGGAGCTGGGCAAGCATCACTGCCTGACCTTGCGGCTCCAAACCCTCCCTGCTACCGAAAGCTTCAAGGAGGAGGGCAGAAAGCAGCTTTTGGAAAAAGGAAAAAGAAAAAAAATACTCTGAAAAGGATGAGACAACCTCCGTTCAAGCCAGCGGGAAGTTTTCCCCCTTGGTCTTTGAGAAGGGCAGCTGCTCTTTTAGGGAGGCAGCTGAGGAGGAGGAGGCAAAGGTTCTGGAAGATGCTGGGCCCGAGAGGACCGCTCTGCTTGTTGGCACATGCAGTTTAACTGTCCGGGGCCTCGGCTTGCCCCACAAATACCACACCAGTGTCCAACAGATGCCTCACGAGCAGTACAAAGGGCAGCAGCCGGGAGGGAAGGCTCTGTGGAAAAGGCCGACGGAGACTGGCTTTGAAAGCTGGAAACCCAACGCTCATCCCTGCCAAAAATCAATGGAGGAAAACCACCAGCGTCTCCCAGGAAGGAAAGGCCAGGCTCCTTCTCCAGCAGCAATTTTCAAAACCTTTTCATTTGGTTCTCCATAAAAAGGGGAACTTAAGAGCAAAAGAAATAACAAACTGATTTCTCTTCAGATAATTTGTAAGGGCTCCAAGTGCATTGTAAATGTATGCCTTTATCCAACAGGCAATTTGATGAATTTCATAGACTGCTTTTGTATTGCTGTTTGCTGTGCAACATCCTCTACAGAAATTGTGGCTGGCTTAATGCTCTCTTTAGCACACAGCGTAATTGCCCCCTGCAATTTGTTGCCTGGAAAGGCTACTGGAAAAGAAAGGAGGGGAGTGAAGAATAACATTGGTGGCTGGGGAGCAAAGGAGGGGAGAGAGAAATCCGACAGCATTTGAAACGCAATTCATTCCCGGCCAAGGAACGCAATTGCAGAATGGCACAGGCCAGTCCCAACCCGACCCCATTCCTCGCATCTGACAGGTTTCCCCAGCATGAAGCCACAGCTGCGCACGTGTGCAGGAACTCAGCTCCCACACTGACGGGGTCCGTGGAGCCACCACCAAGCCCAAGGCAGCCTGTGTGAGCAGGAGGATGGACGGCAAAACCAAGCAAGGAGGCGGCGGAGGGAGGGAAGGAGGAAAGCCCAGCGGAAAGGCTGGGGAAGGGAGCGGAGAGGGGGCGGCTGGCAGGAGGAGAGCAAGCTGGAGAGGGAGGATGGAGAGGGGAGCGGGAGGCGCGGAGACGGCAGGCAGTGTTTATTAATTTTCTGCTTGGCTGCCTTTGGTGCCATAGCTCCGAGATCATGGAGCCGCTCCACACTCTATTAAATAATTCAATCTGCGAAGAATCCAAGTGTGTAAGCGAACACTCTTATGCGTCTTAAAATTTAATTGCAGAGCTAAACAAGATTAAGTGCAAGGAAGACATAAAAGATATGAAAATAGATGCTGGGGCTTTTGTTTCTCTCGCTGCTCGAGCCCTGCACAGGAACCTTTCCCCATTTTTCACACCGCTCCGCTAAAGAGCCTGAGCCTCTTTTCATCCGCTTCCCCCCTCCTCTTGTTCTATTTACAGCTGTGTTTGCAAGCAGCAGGCTCGCAAATCACTTAATATCCATTAGAGCAGCTCCATTCACCCTGCTAGGCTCCTGTTCTGGCAGCCATTCTGTCATAAACCCTCACGTTCAAGGGTTTAGGGAATCAGCCACGGGCACTTTCTCCAGAAGCCCCCCTGCCCCACTGGAGCCCATGACTGCCTCCCGCTAACCAGGCTGGTGATCGCTTCACCGGGACAGCCTTCAAGGTTCAGAGCCCAGATGTGTGCGTTAGAGATTTGCTCAGAACATCTGCAAGTGCCCCAAATCCATATGGCCTGGACTCAGAGCTCGCCCAGAGAGCTGGCGGCTGGCTCAGCGATGTTCCCACCCGCTCTCAGAGCAGCTTTCGTGGGGCTGAACCCCAGGGATGTTGCTGAGCATCATTTGGGAGGGCAGAGAGGGAAACAAGGAGGAGGAATTACAGGGGAATAACGGGAGTGGAGAGTTGCCTTTGTGCTCCTGTGGTTTAATAGGAAAAGCCTTGTTCCTGCTCACTGAGCATGCTGCCCATTAGCTGAAGTGGGCAAGTGCCTTTAAGCACCTCTACGGAGAGGGGAATAAAACCCAGGCAGGGCTGGAGGAGCCAGTGTAGCCTCAGCACAGTGAAGGAAAATGTCGCTCAGTTTTACAGACAGGGAATCTGAGACCCGCTGAGGCCAAAAATCACACATAAGTCTTAGTGTAGAAAGGACAGAGCCCAAACCACTGAATTTCCCCAGCCTCATGCCCAAGAGCCTGTCACTGTCCTCAGGCAGCAGCCAGACCTCTCTCTGGGGCTGCTCTGGGGACCCAGAGACCTCATCCCTTCACCAGACAGCGAGACCAGCGCAGGTACAGGTTTGGGGATGATTAGTATTTCATGAGCATCTCAGCTTTTAATTACAGTTGTCATCAATAAAAAGCTCTGTGCAGGATGGAAAAAAGGCATCTAAAACACTTTCCATGTTGAAGTCACGAGGAGAAGGCGCAGGAGTTTTACCTGTCACGCTGCACTCTGATGCATCCTTTGAAAGCAGGGGGGTTTTGCTTTGAAACCCCGCTGCTGGTCCTGAAAGCCTGGCTCACCTGCCTTCACCCACAGCTGGGATTTTCCCTACCCCAATTAGCTCGGCACAGCAGCTGGTGTGGGTCTGCTTTCGAGCGTGGTCGGTGCTGGAGGAAATGCTGAGCATTACGAGGGTGCTTGTAACGTCACCCCTATCACTCTGCAGCGCAGGGGGGGAATCATGACGTGCCGTTTGTTTTATCCCCAGCACACATGGGAGCCATACGAAATGTCACAGCAAAAAAAAATAAAAGTCACGGCAAAGTTGGTGCATTTTCATATCTTTGCTGGAATATCAATCAAAATGCTGATTCTTCATGAGAGAAGCAATCTCAAGCATCTCCTGCAAGCCTGCTTTCACCCAAACAAGGCATCAGTGGAATTTCATCTTCGTTATTACACAAGCTCACAGATGTATTAATATAATTTCTCGCAAAGGGCAACAAGTGAAAAACCTAAGGCTACTTTGTCTTCATTTGTTTGTCTGCTGGGCTTCTTGTTGTTGATGGCTGCTGTTACATGGGCTGTTGGGAATGCAAACTGGCACTAAAACATGCAAACTTTCACTGCCTGAGATCTCATAAAAAGCCTCCCTCTCCTCAAAAGCAGGGGGTCTGTTTCCTGGTGGGGGTGTGTGTGACAAGCCGCAGAATGGCTCAGGCAGCAAACAAACAAGCTTCAAGAACGCTGTGCTGCTGCGCGAGCCCACTGCCAAGGCAGGCACACCAGGGACAGGGAAGCAAGGAGTGCTGTTTAGATCCAGACACCCCCTCCCCAAAACGAGGTGGCATGTCGTTTCCCAGCCCTCCAATGCACGGTGCAAACATCCCTGCACACACCCCTCCAGTGACAGATTGCTGTTATAACATTTATAGTGATGGACGGATGGCATAGCAACAAGTGAATTAAACAGGCGCTCGCTCTGACATGAGTGGCGGTAAATGTCATAAAAGATCAGCCATTATATTCCGAGCGTGGCTTTCCTACCGCTGAGAGAAACCGATTTAGGTGATTTAGTGGAAATGAAGGCTGTGGAGAGCGCACGGAGAAGGGGAAGTTTGCAGCAGAGCTAACTCTGCTCCAAGCTGCAGCTTTGCCATCCGTCAGCTCATACCTATAGGATACGGGTCCGGGATCTGTCTCCTCTCCTTGAGAGCAGGGAGTCGCCTCGCCTCCCTGTGCAGGAGAGAGGTGGTGTGTAAGGCACGGCCCAGCTCCACACCCAGCCCATACCCACCCAGACCCTTCCTTGACACACCAGCAGAAGTGATGTGAGCAGCAGCGCAGGTATGAGCTTCATCTGCTACTTGCAGAGGGTGGCCGAGCCAACAAAACCATCCTCCCAGGACCTGCCTTCCTTGCGCGATGTCAGGAGCAGGGTAAAAACTTCCTGTGTTTCACCCAGCATCCCCAGACGCCCCTGGCCACGTGCCTATTTCACACTTCCAAGAGGACAAACAAAAAAATCCATCTGTATTCTGAAGACACACGCCCTAAAAATAACATTGTTTTGCAGAAGCGCCACTTTAAATCTTGAGCAATTGAAAAACCAATTTGCACTCAGAAACATTCAATTTGTTTGCAGGTGTTTTCCCTCTCGAGTCACACTGGATAATTCAGACTGGCAGAGCTCACAAGCCCCAAAAGGTGCCACAAAACCTTGCCGCAAAGCGACCCCTGCAACCCTGCCGATCCGGGCACGATTTGCAAAATGTGACGGGAGAGTCGCAGGGCTGGAGCTGAGCTTCCACGTCAGGGAAATTAATTTGTCATGTAAAATGAATGGGGGGTGATACGGCTGGGGCCGAACAGCCTGCCAGCACACCCACCTGCACAGGCACGCACTCGTGCACATTCCCTGGTGTGGAAGGAGACCACAGGCCTCTGGTTGTGGCCGGGAGGTCCCCGTGGACCCCAACAGCTCCGGGGTTGGATGGCACCTTCTGAGGGACAGGAGGGGACAAAGTTCAAAGGGAGGATGGGCCCAGGGGCTCCAGCCAAGGGAGAGCTGCCCTAGGCCAGGTGCTGAAGGAATCTGGCAGGGCTGCCCAGAAGCAGAGCATGTGGGGTTAACAAGCAATCAGTGGTTACTTTAATTAACTAAATTAAATTAACTTAATTAAATTCAGTCTCTAGAAAGTCCCATATGCCTATAACACCATGAGTTAGCGCTAGGGGTGCCAACAAGTCCAGGAACCTTCACTAAATGAGCTCGAATCAGTTATACCCCCAGCCTATCGCAAGAAAATTCAGAGCAAATCACATTTTCCACTTTGTTCAAGGATGTTCTGATTTTCTTTCTTATCCCACCCAACCTCAATAACCCGAACTGCTGCAATTCCCCCCATTTTCCAAGGGCACTCGTACAGCACGTATAAAGGACAGTTTTGCCCGAAGCAGGGCAGCTCCATCCCACACAATTTCAGCCAAGAAACCAGAGAAGGGCCCGAAATCCCATCTTTGCTGTGGTGCAAAGCTTCCTGTGCTGGCAGCAGTGCCTGGCTTGCAGGACTGACCCCAGCAGCAGCAGCGCGGCCGTCAGAGCCTCTGCATATGCAGAGGGAGCTCAGCCCCCGGACATTTGCATCGCACGGGCTCTCCTTTACCAAAAGCTATTTGCCCCCAGCATGGGGTGACGTGGCTGGATCTGAGACGTGGGATTACCTGCAAATCTGGGAAGTGCTCTGCTGCGTGAGGAGGGTCACAGAGCATCTGCAAGTGGGCTGCGACTGCTGGCACGGGATGGAGACGCTGAGACACAGTCTGCCTGCATGATTTCTTCTTTGCAGCGGGCAGAACAAGACCCGGGGAGAACGAAGAGTGACTAACCCCAAACCCAACTCATCCATCACATTAATCGGCATTGCTGACACCCTGAGCCCCAGTCCCTCACCTTCCAGCCAGCTGCTTTAAGGTGTGCAGCTATTGATCCTCCGGATGCCCGTGTGATTGGAGTCTGAAATCTAATGCCTGCGAAGTCCAGCCGAGCCCAAACCTCTCAAATCATGTTGACACGTTTAGGAGGTGCCAGGCGCTTCATCCTCCCCGGTCCGATATGTAATTATGTAAGTGTCACCATGATGTAGGTGTTTGGCAGGGCAATAAAACCCCAGGAGCCCTGACAGCCGGCCACTGCTGCTCCACGCTGCCCGCGAGAGCGTTTGCTGCCAATTTCTTTCTGTAGTTAATCTAGAGGAAATAGAGCTCAATAAAGCGCTGTGTGGATCACAGAAGAAAGTTTGTCTTGAAAAACGGGTGGAGGAGCTATCAGAGTGCTGCTGTCACCCCAGGCCTGCACAGGTTTAAGTGTTATTCACCTTCTGTGTTCCCTGCTGCTTGCAGGGTTGCACCCAGGCAATGGGGGCTAGCTGGACAGGACAGCAGGAGGTGCGGGATCTGACCCCACACCTTTCATTTCTCTGCTCCTCTTGACTTTTGTGCACTCCACACAACAGCAATCAGGTTCCCCTGGGCACTGCCATCACCTCCCTTTGCTTATGGGATGGGGACAGGTCCTGGGACCTGCTGGGAAGGTGGCACATCCCTTCGGGGCCTCCAGGGCCCAGCAGAGCACACCAGTGGCTGCTGGATTTCAGCACAGCACAGCCAGATCGGTGCCAGTCCTTTGGCCACAGCTTTGCACAGGACTGCAGCAGTAGCCTTGGCAAATTACCTGATGGATTCCTTAATCCCTTCAAAGTCCTCGAAGGCTTTGCTGCTGCTCGGGACGCTCTCTGCCAGCTGGAGCATGGAGCAGGGCGGTGGGAGGCAGTGGAGCCGCTCTCCTGGCTGATGTTCCCCCCCAAAAGCACGAACACTTCCCAGCAGCTTGATTCCTCCCATCAGGGCTTAGGAAGCGTAATTTTTCTTCGCTAATATATCTTTTGCTTGATGAGCTGTCGATGGCAGAAGGATTTAATCTCCCATACCCTTTCTCTCCCAAATCCGCTAAGGTGAAGGCACTTTATTACCGAACCACTCAGCTGTCTGTTTCTATTGATCACGCCTTGGCACGAGTGACCTTGGATCGATAGGCTGCCGATTATTTAGTGCATGTTCACCCATGTCAAATGCCAGCGGGGATGGCACTGGGCTGCAGCGAGGAACACAGCCCTGCTGCATCCCAAAAGCTCATGGGCAGGAGCAGGGACCCACGGCCACCCTACACTGACTCAAGAGGCTGGGGGTTGCAGTCTGGAGGGGGGAATTGTCTGCACCCTTGTGCCCACTTTTCTCTCAAGCCAAAACCCCTCTGCCTTAACTATCCGATGATTCGTCCACCTCCAAAAGATGTCCCTTCCAACCAGCTTCCATCTTCCTTTTTCATCAGATCCCTCGCTTCCTTTTCCCTTTAGAGCCAAAGCTATTTTTCTATCACATGCCGATTGATCAAGCCTTCGCAAGCAGGCTGTCAGCATCCCCTCGATACTTCATTTCCAATCCCCACACAGCAGGCTGCTGGGCTGAGCCCACTCACTCCAGGGCCAGCAAACAGATACACAAATGTGCGCAATTAAGGAGAGAAGGCGGGGGGAGAAATTGATCCTGCTTTGGATTTTATGCCCCCAACTCAAAAGCCTGTATCAAGAGATGAAGCAGCCAGTGTTAATTGTAAAACACATGAGCAGAGGAGGAGGATGACACGGGTGAGCTGCTCAGTGCCAGGAGAGAGAGAGACTCCATCCTTGTGCTGGAAAATAGAGTTTCCAGAACTCCAGCATACCTTGCGCTAATGAGTTGTTTTCTACTGTTAGAAGCAGTGAGAACAAATCCAAAATCATCTAAACGAGGGCTGTGGCTTCAGCAGGCCAAAGATCAACCACCCTCAAGGAAAACACTGGCAAGAAGGCAAAAGCACGAAGTGCAACCTCAGTGCAACCTCCTTTCCCTTCCTCCAAAGGCAAATTAAATGACAGCAGCGTGCAGACATGCGGCTGGAAGGGGTCTGCTCCCCTGCATGAGCCTGGTTGCTTCGTGCTTGCAGTCACTTGGTGGCCCTGGGGAGCGATGCTGCCTTTCTGTCCTCACCCCACGTTTCTCTGGGTGTGGGGAGGCTGCAGAGGGCTTCACTGCCCACACGGCAGGGATCAGACACAGCGGTGACCAACAGCCCTGGCTCGGCAGCAGTTTGTTCTGCAGCCGCTTGGATGCACAGGGAAGACCTCTGATAATGAACACTAAAAGCTCCCTCCTTCCCACCTCCTGAGCAGCAAGCAAGACAACATTACAAAGAGGGGAGAGGGAGAAATGCATGTTTTCTCTCTCCCTCTCTCCCCCTCTTTTCAGTTATCCTTTGCTGAGCTGCAGCAGCACAGGCAGCCAGCAGGGCTCCCTTCCCCAGCCCGGACCACCGTGGGCCTGCAGCTGATTGCAGGGCAGGATTTGGGTTTGGGCAGTGAGCTGCGCCTGCACTCTGTGGGATGGACGCAGGACATGAGCCCGCCCACATGAGGGATGCAAAACCCCTACATCAGGCTAAGAGAGAGGCTGGACAAGCCAGTCCTCATTGCTCTGTCACAGGGTCCTGTCCCCTCTCCAAGCATGAGCCAGGGGCTGGGTGCACGTGCTGGATCAGGGCACCCACCCCCCCCCCCCCCCCCCCGAAGCCCCCCTGAAGCCCACCCTCTCCCTGTGTCTGGCAGGCGGCTCAGTGCTCCGCAGGCTGCATCGCCTCCTGGCAAAGAGCTGCCTTATCTGAACAGGGAGAGCAGGGCTGCCCTGCCTATCAGCGATCAGCGGATTACCAGGAGCTTATCAGTTTATTAGGGGACAAAAGACACTTAGCAGAAGGGTTCTGAGACAGTGCGAGAGGCTGATAAGAAACAGCCCAGCTTCTTAGACACGCCACGTCTGGCACATCACAGGCTGCGGGACCGCGTTACAAAATAAGTAAGTGCACTGAGCGCTTTGGGCAACTGATAGCGCTCATGGAAGTCTAGCGGCGCTGCCTTGATGTAGGCAGGGGGACGGCTGCCTTGCGGAGCCACCCGCTCGTCCCTCCAGCACCCAGGCTGCGGGACTGGGCTCTCCCAACCTGCAGCTGACTGCCTCTTCCCCAAACCTCTCCGCATCGACCCCTGGCCTGCTCCAACCGCACCGCCTTGATGCTCAGCCCCATTGCCGCCTCCTTTGCAGCACCTCAGACCCTTCTGGTCTCTCCAACCAGGATATTTGGGGTACCCTAGGACGGGTGGCAGGGGAACAGGGAAGCACTCGTTACTCAAGAGCAAACAAAACAGGGTGGACAAAACAGCAAGGCAATGCCAATGAATGCATCAGTGGAAAATACCCGAGAGGCTTTAATTTTCCTTCCAAAGTTTCAGGCAACTCCATTGCTTCTTCTCCTCTCCCTCTTTTTATTCTATTCCTTTTAATTAGCAACATAATGGAACTCAATCCACTTGCAATCTCCTCTGGCTAGAAACAACCCTCCCTGGATTCCAAATGGCCTGGCTAATAGGGTTAGAGGCTGTAAAAAGTGCAAGACCAAATTTTCTACTTCCTCATATTAATTACCTTTTCTGAGCAGCACGACCACGCTGCTGCAGAGCAGCACCGAGGCACGCAGGTTGCTGAAGGGACACACGAGGACAGACGGCTGGACTCCTCCTCTGCATTTCAAGGCTTCAGCAACATGGGAACTTTCCCCAGCAGCGTGGGACGGACCGAACTTAGGGCAGCCTGGCTTCAGGCTCCTTGAGTCCCCATAGCACACAAGACAGCGGGACCAGTGCTGCTGGCATGGGAAATGGGGAGGGAGGAGGTGCAGGGGGGTGAGGAGAAGGGGCAAGCTGGTGCTTTGCCACTGTAACGGTATGAGGGGAACGTGGATAAATGGGCTGACAGCTAATGCCATTTAGAGAGACAGACGGAAACAGCAGGTAAATAATGATAATGGTCTTCTAACGAGCTTGCATCTGCACAGCACCTTGCCTCCAACTGAATCCCAAAATGCTCTCCAAAAATTAAAAAAAAAAAAATCCCAACACCATCCCCAAGCCCTTTGCCATTTTACTGCCTGAGCTGAAGGCGTGGGGGGAAGCACCGACTCACCCCGGTGCTTAGCTGTGCCCTGCTAAGGAAATGCTCCAGGGGAATGGCGCTTCCTGATGTGAGTCTGGGTTGTGAAGACTCGATGCAGCAGTGATTAGGCCTTTGGTAGTCTTTCACCAGGCAAAGGAGGGCTGGACTGGAGAAGAATGGAGCCCAGCGCCTCTTCCCCTTCCTGACTCCCCAAAGGCCATCTCCTGCATTTCCTTTGTCTGCTCTCATTTCTTCCTTCCCTCCTGGCTCTGCAGCCCTTTTACTTACACTGAGTGACCAAATGTCCAAGGCTGCTCCTGAAACGGAAGGAATAACATGTGCCTTCAGGAAGAAAGCATGATTTTTTCCCCCCTACAACTGGCGACTTCAACTTCCCTCTCACCTATGTCTCTCCGTCCCTGTCACCCCATAACCATAACCTGGAGGTGCAGACACCTCCAGGACTTCCAGCACACTGTGTGCCAGGACACAGAGCAGTTTCCAAACAGCTGCCAAGACCCCTGCCTGCGTCCCCAGACCCCATCACAAGCACAAGGGACATTCACAACCCTGCCTGGAGAAATGGACCTTTAAGAAAAGCCACTCCTGCACTGCATGCTCTGATTTATTCCAGCCTGTTGCCTCCAGGTTTGGGAAACCATCATTAAGGACTTCTTGGGCTGTTTCTTTTGGTATGTGACCTGCAAACAAATGCTACTATCCAGCCCTTGGTTTTCTCCCAGACTCAGAGCAAAAGCTTTTAGGGCTACCTCCAGGTCCCAACCATCCTACAGGCTAATTACCATTGTAAACCGGAGCTGTTATTACCTCTCTGTAGGCTGGGAATGTACGTGCTCCCCCAAGCTGTGTTCTCAAAGCACTTGTCTCCACGGACCTTTGAGGTAAAAGGTGGGCATTCAGGACTATTTCTTCCAGTCCAGCTCTGCTCTAATTTTCAACTCTATTTGTTCTATTGAGTGGTTATCAAGTTAAAAATGCAAGGACTATAGATTTCTTTCCAGCTTAAATATCTGAAAACAAGTGTGCTAATGAGCAATCTGACCACCATAAAAATGATTACTGACAGCACTTCAACGACCCAAGTTTACTGCCTTTAAAACTACTAACAGCAGCAGAATGCAACTGATTGTCCCAGAGCCATCAATCCAACCTTGGCCAAGGGGAATTTCTAGATGAACATTTACAGGAGAAGAAGAAAAGAGGAGAGGAAGAAAACAAGAATAGCCAGGAATTAAATAATATCTTGCGAAAGCTGCTCCAATCCTTCTATGGCTATTTCATGTTCAAGAAAGGGGCCAAGGATAAGATTTTCAAATACTCCTAAACCACTTCCACCACTATAATCCATCACAGAAGAGATGTGATGAATTCAGCTGCTTTCAAAGGCCTTTATAATGGCCATTGCCATCCCTGTGACATTGAAAGCATCTTCTAACAATGCCCAGTGTGGAAACCCAGGGGCTCACCTCAGCTGTGGGTCTCTGCTGGCCCCAGAGCTGCTCCTGGCAGGGTCTTCAAACCATGGGGTCACTAGCACAGAAAAGGCTTGTTGTGTAAGGGCCTCAAAAGGGAAAGGAAACCCAGTAACTTTGTGGCAGTGGGAACCTACGTTAAGCCCAAGGAAGTCTCACTGAGCCCCGGCTCTCATTGCCTGGAGAAAGAGCGGCTTCCACAAACAAGCAGCCCGTGCACACGTGATCTGGATTTAGTTTGGTGATTAGCAACACTCTGTGAGCACACGCAAGCTGAGATTTATAAAGTCACTCCCTGCAAGGCAGATGAACATCTTAATCTCTTAGTCCACTTTTAATAAAAGCCTGACATTAAAACATGTTTACACATTGTTTTCTATTTGCTGGCGAGCTGTGCTTTTAGTCCCTGGCTGCAGCTCCTCACAGTTGCAGGGACGAGCTGGCTCTTGGCTGGAAAGGCATCTTCCCCTCTACATCAGTGCAAGTTCCAGAGGGCTGTGAGGGAAGACAAAGCAGAGGCAAGCACACAGCCCTCCAAAGCTCCTGGAGGAGCAGAATTCTGCCCTTCTGCAGCGGCTGATGAATGATGTTACAGTTTATGCTGCCCATCTGTTAGGATATAATCCTTAATGAAAAAAAAAAAAAAAAAAAAAAAAAAAAAAGGACAAAGTTATGCGCCATTTGAACACGGTATAGAGATTTATCGGCGTCTCGTAGCCCCTTTGTTACTCTAATGATCACCCATTTTAGGGTTCTGCTTTGTTTTTGCAAACAACTACCTATTCTCTCTGCATTTATCATACAGCTAATAAAAGGGAGAGGTAACAAAGTTATTTAACTTGTAGCTCTAACTTCCTCTCAAACACAGGAGGGACCAAGCCAGCAGCAGGCCACAATGGGAGCCATCCTCAGCTCGTCCTCAAGAGCCCTGCATCCACAGCAGCCATGCAGCCCACACAAAGGGTCTCCATGCATTCCTGCTGAGGTTTTTGTCCTGTGCAATCAGCTGGAGGGAAAGGGAAGTTCCCAGTCCTGGAGAAACTGCACAGGGCAATCCAGCCTGACTCAGGGAAACTCAGAGAGTGCATTTTTCTGGCTTCAGATGAATTAGAAGCAACTCACAAATTGCTGAAACCATTGCAAGGGATGAAAGCAACTTCACTTCTGACTAATTTGTGTTCAAAGGCAGCCCAGCTTTGAGGATAGGTTTTGTAAGAGCCACCATGGGCATTCCTGCCTCGGCAATTCCAAATCAGATTTGCTTTTAAAACCCTCCTGCATTTGTAAGCCTTGCTGCCCGAGCCCTGCGCCCCTGCTGGGATCTGAAAGCCAAGTGCTTCGATCAGCCACCTGTAATGGGTATCCTGCCATGCAAAAGCAAGTTGCTCTGGCTGCCTTGCAGCAGGAGCGCAGGGAGCCAGCTCCGCTGCTGGCACCCATGGCTGGCTCAGCGGGGCTACTGGGGCCAGTGAATTATAGCCACCAGGCCTGGCTGACACAGGCACAGAGGAGCCCACGCAGACAAAGCAACAAGAGGCCATTCTTACACAGTCACCTTCTTGTCGGCAGAAACTGAGTATGCAGTATTTCAAGCGTTTTTCAAATGCCGGATAAATCCTGCCCTAACGCCCAGCACGGTTCACACCCAGCATGCAGGATAAGGCAAATTTAAGAGCCAGGGGTTAAAGCATTTCCCTGGGCCCCAGCAAGTCCTGGCAAACCAGACATTGCCCTGGTACGCTGAACAAGGCTAATCCAATCTCCTCCCATCTCATCCTTACAGCCCACGACTATAGCTTCCTGCAAGAGGCTAGAAGAAGATGCATCAGTAGAGCTGCACAGCACCTCGCAGCCCTGTACGTGCCCAAACCCTTCAGCACCCCCCAGCTGGGCTTTGCAGAGGAAGGACCGAGCATGACCGAGGGAGAGCCACCCACATAGATTGGCAGAGCGCAGCATGCAAAGCCCTCCAAGGGCTCTGGGCCAGGCTACAGGGAGGCAAAACACGCTGCCTTCTAATAAAACACACAGGTTTTATTAGCTGGAAAAGTCAAATGGCTTTGCAGGAGAATGAAATTCAGGGAAACCTGCCCACACTGGCCAGATATAAACTACTAGCTGGAAAAACACCAGAGCCCTAGACACACCTCCCAGACAGAAGCAGGAGCTGGTGCCATATCCAGCCCTGGCTTCAGTCCTAGTGTACAGCAGCACTGAATTCCAAAGAGTCAGTAAAAAGGGAAAACGGGGCTTATTGGTCCTTGGATCACTATTCTGCTCATCCCAGTGGTTTCCTTCAGTCAAAAATTTCCAGCCTTGCCCCAAGGTTTGCACCACGTACCCAAGGCTGTGTCCTTGTCAAAACCCCAGTTACACAGGCAAACACAGCCCACAGCCAGCCCTGGGATAAGGCTAGGAGCAGGTCACCGAGAATGACCCAGATGTCGTTTTGTCCAAGCCAGAATTCCTCCAACCTACACAAGAGTTTTTCCCACCAAGAAACTTCGTGCAGAGCTGCAGGCTGATCCCGCACAGGACAAATTCACAGTGGCAGCAACAGTGCAAAGAAGGGAAAGAAAGAAATAAAGGCCAGTTGTCCCAAAGGGCTCACTGCAACTCCACACTTTCTCCCAACTCTTCTGAGCATTGCTAACTAACAGCTTTGCTCCCCGTCTCAACCTCTCCTCCGTGCTGCAGGCTCTGACAGTCTCGGAGTCAGGTACCACAGCTGACAGAAATCGATTTGCGACGAGCCAGGCGCTCACTGGCGACACGGATTGCCACTTTTCACAAGTACTGCTTTGAGATCACGCATACACATCCACAGAGCGAAACACTTCGGAGAGCCTTCGCAAGCAATTAGCATCCCCAAACTCCCGTTGAGTGGTGTGGGACATTAAAGTGAACATGCTCTGTTCTAGCACAGAAACTCAGATTGGTTTGTTGATACCAGGAAATTACTGTTTTCCTCCCTGCTTGCGAGTCTGCTCGCTCCTGGTTCCCAGGAAGACTCCTGCAGAAGGAGATGGGTTTACTCCATTTTAGAAGTCACTTCTTTCCCTCCATCGACTGTTCCCTACTCCTCTGCTCCCAGAGAGGTCACCCGCAGACAGCTGGGGTAGGACACCCTGCTGCCCAGCAAGGACGGGGAGAGGCATGTCAGTACAAACATCCAGCTGTATAATTAAAACATATTTGCATCCCAAAGCTTTCACTGCACTGAATGAACTCATTTCATTAAAGTCAGCAGTGGGTCAAGCCAACAGTAACCTGCCTCTGTCAGACCTGGAAGGAGAAGGAAGAAGGTGCAGAGAGGTTTGCAGAAGGAAGAGAAGGAAACCCTTTTATCCTAATTACAGCACAAGCCAGCAGAGCTCAGCTACCACCTTTCCAACACCTTCTACCAAACCGCTTAATCACTGCAAATGAGTTTCTGTAATTACAGCAGGAAGTGATTTATCTTGGGGTTCAGAGGTTTAGTAGCATGACCTCGAGAGAAAGCCGGTGTCAGCAAAGAGGATAACTTACTTGCAGGGGGAGCTCTGAGCCATGCACCAAGCTCCAAGTCTTCAAATCCCTCCCTGATCCATCCCAGAGCCAGTAAATATCATGTTTGCGTGTGCTTAGCAGACCTCTCTGGGGATCATCTGCAGCGTGCTGCCTGGCACCAGCCTCCAGGATGGAGCTGAACATCCCCAGGAAGGGAAGGAGCAGTGGTGGGCTGGCAGCCTTCCCTGGGCACAGCTCCACCCCAGGTGAGCAATCCTGTCCCAGTCTTTTTTTTTTCTCCTTTCCCCACCTCTTAAGGCAAATGAAGATACTTCTTCCAAGCTGGGAGAGGCTTTGACCACTGAGCTACCCCAGCTTAAACTTTTTCATTGCAGGTTTATTTATTTTTATTTTTGTCACAACCTAAGAGAGCCAGATAAACCCAGCGGGCAGTTCTGTCCCCTGTCACAACTACCAGGGAAAGCACATGCGGCAGCTTTCCTTGTATTCGTCACCTGTTCCTGCAAACAGATGGAAAAGGAATTCCTCAGCCTCACATGGGTCTTGCCTTGGCAACTGTATTTAAGTCAATATTCATTTGCTCTATGTGGCAACTTTAGTTGGGTACTCAGGAAAACAAACACGCCTGCACCGCACTGTCTGGAAAAAGCAGATTTTGACTTAGCAAAGTCTCCAACGACTTGCTGTGGAAAGGTCTGGAGCACATGCTGCTTTTGCCAGCAAGCCGGGGAATTGTGCGCTATTGACTTTAGTCAGTGAGATCAACATAATGTTTGTTTCTGTGCATGGCACCAGCAATTTAGACTTAGCAAAAAGGGTCTGCAGCCAGCAACCTTAGCCCAGTCCTGCCCAATGCCTTGTGCATTCAAATAGGCTCAATGGATTCATTTCAAAGCTCAGCATGAATTCTCCATCTCCAGAGCTACCCAAGGAAAACCGAGCACACAGCTCATTCATGACTGTACATCAGGGCCCGTTTCCAGGTGCCCAGCACAATGTCCCTCATAATTACGGGGGAAAACATTTCCCACAAATTCTGGGATTGGAACTGAAGGTCAGATTTTGCAAAGTACTCAGGACCCAGAGCAAATTTAAGGGGTCAAACTTCTGAAAGTTGCCTGTCAACGGGTGCCTTGGCAGGCATGTTGCTCATAGCCACCAGTGTTTTCCCCAGCTATCACGGAAGTGGAGTCTGGCCTTTCACTACAATCCTGCACATACCTTTTCTTCATTTCTTCTTTCTTCCTTTCTTCTTCCTTCCTTCCTCTTTCATTTCTTCCCTGGAAGGAGCACATCTCTGTCTGGGCTGGCTGTTATTCTTCAGGTCAGCTCCTTATTTCCACTTTAAAATTAAAGAAGGAAAAAAAAAAAAGAAAAATAAACAAAAATAATTTAACCACCACCAACAACAAAAAGCATTCTCACCATCACACCAACAAGCCCTCATGAAGGCAAATACTGCTCTTGCAACTACTGCACACAGGCAGGGAGAGGAGCAGAGGGCGACGAAGCCTTCCTGCATCCCACGCCTGGGCCTCTCCACACCTCTGCCGATCAGTGCCGAGATGCTGGGGTCTGTTACTGCCTAACCAAGGCTGGGTGCACGGTCCTGAGCCCAGAGGAGCTCCTAGTAACAAGTCCCACACCACATACGTGCATTAGATGGGCTAGAGGAAAACGGGGCTCCAACAGCCTGGCGGGGAGCCCAGTGGAGGCAGGATCAGAGCCGCGGCCTCCTCCTGAGGCCCAGCCGACGTGGCTGAGGTCAGCCAAGCGCTGAGAAGCAAGAGCTCACAAGGGAAGCTTCTGAAGCGTGTTTATCAAAGCAAGCTGGATAAACGCTGCCACTGCTTAACAGTCCTTCTCGTAGGCATGTACAAATGCAGGCACTCGAACTTGAGAGCCAGGAGGAGTTTATCTGGCCAAGTGCTTTCTTCTGCGCTGAGCACTGCCAGGAGCTCGCAACGCGAGCGGGGCAGGGAGGCAAAATCCAGCACGGGTGCTCTGCCAGGGCCACAGCAGCAAGCAGAGCAAAAGCCTGACACCAGCACTGCTTGCAGAGCCTGCAGGCGGGCATTACTGGCTGCTGCCTCGGTCCTGCTCCCCGGGAGATGGATAAACCCCAACTTCACAGAGGGGAGAGCAAAGCAGCTCATGCAGGAGCACAATTCGAGTGGCAAAATGCCTCTCCAGGCATGTTCACGTGAAGGGCTGAGCACGGTCTTGGCTGCACACCCCAGGAACGGCTGCAACTGGAAAGCAGCTTGGTGCTTTGGATTAAACTAGCAGAATCATGAAAAATAAATAAATAAATGAAATAAATGAAATCTGGAGCTTCTGTAAGACCCAAAAGCAGCAGGTTTAGGCACTTTTGGAAGCACTTCTCCTGCAGAACAGACTGGATCGATACACAGAGAGAAAGCACAAGTAAAATAGCAGTCCCTTGTCTTATTCCACACAGGCTCGAATGCAAAGAAAAACATTGCAGGCAGAAAAGCAAAGCAGGAATGATGAATTCTTGATCTTCCACATTTTATATTTTCCCCACCAGCAACTTGCAGATCAAACCCACCTCAGTTTACAAGCAACACTAAGTGCTTTCTGCGCTCCCAGCCCAGTCTGGGGTCTGCAAGTCAAGCTGAGCTCTTTCCCCTTCACACAGCTCCGACCCCACCAGCATCTCCCTCTCCTGCAGCTACAACCGTGCTGCAAACGGGGGGAAAATGCAACCTTTGCGTCTCTCGCCCATGGTAGCTCCTGATATCCCCCGGACCCCGGCAGTGAGCCCCCCGGCAGTGCTTTACTCACGCTCTGTCCACATCTGGGACTAGCGCTGGACTTGAGCTTTAATTAGAGGTTAATGAAGAGGAGCAGAGTGCAGGCACCAGTGCCCTCTACTGGGACCAGTCTGAATGGCTTACCTGGGTTTGGCTGGTGCCTTGCAGCTTGCCAGCAGGGCTGGATTTACCTGGGCTTGGGCCACGCGGGGAGGTGCTGCAGAGGTGCGAAGCCCCTCCGGAGGCTGGAGGGCAGCGTGTCCCCCCCCCGAGCACCGCACAGCTCCTTCCTCCCTGCTCCCCATCACCCTCCCACCACCTCCCCACATCCCAAACCTCCCCGAGCCGTGCTCAAGACTCCTGCCACCAGGCAGGAGGAAATCCAGCGGCGGTATCAGAGAGCATTAGGGCGAACACGTGCTGGCCCCCTTCCCAGCACCTCCTGTCTCCCCAGCCAGGCACCTCGCCGCCTCTGAGCTGAACCGAGTTTGACAGTGCTCAGGGAAAAAGAAGATCCCGAGGGAAAGGAGAGGAAGGGGGAAGGTGGGCTTCGCAATTTACAAAATCACTTTTGGTGTGACTGCATTAGCTTTGCCTTCGGCTCCAAAACGTGACAAAAGCCAGCCAGAAAGAGAGGGGGAGTGGGAAGGGGGGAGGGAGAAGGGGAATGGTGAAGAAGGAGAAAGCTGTAATTGCAATTGCTGGAATTCACTTTTAATGCTAGCTGCTGAATACAGTAAACACACTCTTGAGTCCGGGGAATAAGCATTGATTTTTTTTATTTATTTTTAAATTTTTTTTTGCAAGTGTTCCAATGAAAAGCTTCAAATCAATCCTGTTCTGTCAGACACTTTTGCCTCTTGGCCTCCAATTACTCACTCTCCACATACACCCTTCCTTATCTCACCTTCGCTGGGCACACCTGAGGCAGAAGGAGCACGATTTTACCCATTATGCCTCCGTGCAGCAGCATGCAGGGCAGGGACGAGCATTTCGTTTTCCCCTTGTCTCCTTCCACCTCACAGGCAGTTCCTGGGGTGCTGAGACCAGGCTGAAGCTGGGAAGGGAAACAGATGGCCACCAAAAGGTTTCTTTTTTCTTTTAAAAATGAACCTTCAGAAATTGCTGCACAGAAACACCAAGGACCCGGTCCCAATGGGAGCTTCCTTTCCCACCCTCCTCCTAAAGAGACCTCAGGTTCTCCAGGTACCACAGCATCAAGTACATTCCAAAAACTTCATCATTCAGTGATGGCTAGGTCAAGGCAAAAGATTGGATTTTCCATGCGGACCCCTGCAAGATTTCTAGTAAAGCTTAATCTCTCCCAGGTTTCTCAGAGGCAGAAACCAGGGGATAAAAGCTTTGTATGGCAATGCAAGCATGGCCCTTGCTATCCCTATCTAGGTATCACAGGCCCAGAGAATCTTCCTGGCTGCAGTGTCCTGGCCAGTGAGCTTCAAAGAGAGGGAGAAAAAAAAATCTCTTCACTAGAGAAGAACTCAATGCTCCCCTTGTAACGGCTGCAGAGACACGCTGTAAAGATTTTACAGTAAGCGTGGCATTGACTTTGATTGTCTCTCTGTGTCTAATTCGGGAAGATAAGATGTGTGAAAGAAGAACCACTTGTGAGCTATTTGTTGTAGGGGTTTCTTTTTGATGCTTCCTAGGACTTTACCCCTGGATTGCAGCATTTCATTAACCTGTTTTAAGAACAGAAGAAAAGTTAGGTAGAAAAATGTAGATTGGGGGATAGGGACGGTGAGCCCTATCATTGCACAGAAGATAAAAGACGTGTTGTCCTCTGTGACCCCAAGGTGAGGACAAAGCTTATTATTTGTCATATTTTTATCCCAAAAATTCCAACAACCGCTGCTTTGCCTCCACAGCAAAATTAAAGCTCCAGATACTCCGTGCTCATGACATGCTCTCATCCTGCAGAGAGAAGGTGGGACGAGTGCTCTGCCAGGGAACCACCACTCATCGCCCACCCACTCAGGAGAGCAGAACTGCCCTTACCTCTGCTTACTGGAGCTAATCAAGTGCATCCCACCAGAAAGCAACAGCAGAAGTTTCCTAGGAGAAACTGGGCTCAGTGCATCTCCAAAATTTACCCTGATGGAAGCAGACACTTGCATCCCACGGGCTCCTGCTCCACAAGCTCTCCCTTTGCCTTGGAATTTTCTCGTTCCACACAGATCGAGACCTCTTGGCACAGAGAACTTGCTTTCACATGCCAAACTGCAAACGTCGGGAAGAGTTGCCATTGTAGTGATGTGACCTTCAGCTCTTCACGGGCTAAACATTTCCTTGTACAGCTCCCACACTCACCCTCAAATTATTTGTGCTGTATATGACTGTTAAGAATAATCGCTGTATTGTAGTGGTGTGTTAGGCACCAAATTATGTACAGGCAAAGTGATTAGAGACAAAAACAAAGTGGTTGTTCATGCAGCTAATGGCCAAAGTACCACTATTGTCTAAGAAAACCTGCAGGAAGCGTGGCATCTTCTCACTCCCCAGCCAGGAATAGCATTGTATGAAATCTTCAAAAACATGTGTCATCAGAATTCTCGAGCAGAGTTCTGAGGGGGTTGTAACTGCCTTGATGGTTTTTAATTCTTCTCACCCTAATGCCTTTCCTTTCTGTCCCAAGTGCCTTCTACTTTGAGCTTCAACTGTGCTTTGCAGCAGCTGAGTTAGGTAGTGTTTAGTGGTAAAAATCTGTTCTCTTCCACCTTTAGGGAAAAACCTTCTCTTTAAATTGTTTACTAAAAAAAATGATTGTCCACCCTGGTTTCCTGTCCTCCAAACGCTGCTTCACGTTCAGCATCCTGCTTCCCAGGACGAAGTCAGCACATGCTCAAACTGCACGCAGTCTGTGGAATAAAGCATCTAAGGGTCATTAGCACAGACAAACCAAGAGGGAGATTAATGACGGATAGTCTTGTGGGGCAGGAAGAAAATATCAGAAGTTCTTCCAGGGAAGTGATAAACCTCAGGCTGGGGGCCAGTGACAGAGAAGACAGGCTGCAGCAGCTGTGGGGAAGGAGGTGATAAAGCTTTGGAAGTAGGGGAACAGGAATGCTGGCGCCCTTGAAAGCACATTCTCTAAGGTTGATGGAGCTGCCAGGAGGTACAGCATGTTCTCTCCTATTGATCTATCAAAGTCTGCTTTACAGGGAAGGGATTACTCACTTTTGATAACATATCAAGGTTGCCACTGATGAAAATCAATGGATTCGAGTCACCCAGCCTTTGCTTAATTAGTTCACACTAAATGCATTGGGAACAGAGGAGGGACATTCTCCATGACCACCTTTGCTCTGCATTCCTCTCCCCAGCATTAGACCACTACCTTCCGAAAACTATGAAGACAAATGAACTTCACCAACAGACTTTCACTCTTCCCATCTTTGGCTACAGAACAGAGGGTGCGTTTCTCCATCACCTTGGTCCAGAGCTGGTAAAGCCATCCAGGAAGAGAAGCCCACTCAGATGTACAAGCAAATTACTGGCAGTTAGCTTTGTGGGAAGGTGGACTGGATTAAGACTGAGTTGGAGAACAGGCAGTTTTTAACAAACTAAATAAGCAGTTTGAGAGAGATTTCTCCCCGCATGTACAAAGCCAACCAAGGCCAGGTTAATTAATCTCTCTCTCCAGTTGCCCTTCTCACCAGGGTTTGTTCTCCACTTCAAGAAAAGCATCCAAGACATCTGCTCAGATCAGTCTCATTGCAGAGGGATGAAAACAAGGGCACAAATGCAAATTGGTTTAGAGCTTAGCCCCTCAGAGAAAGCAGACATATCCATGCTGTAATTAGGTCTAGGCGTACAAAAAGAGAAGCACATCTTTGACTGGTGCTTAACCAAGGACAGTAAATAAAAATAACAGTGATCCCTCCCCTGCCCCACACACAAAACAGGCAAAGAAATGGCATGCCCATTTTTCTGATGATCACATGAGAGGCTGGTTCCACTCTCTTATCCTCCTATAAAGGCAGATCCCCGCCACAGTCGGGTTCTGAGCATGCTAAAAAACAGCTGCAATGCCCTATCAAAACAAGGCATTCAAATACACACTTCTCCCCCTGGGGAGAGTTTAAACATAACACAGACATGCAGTTACAGTGTTTCCTGAATTTCACAAACCTATTCAGCTCCAAAAACCAGAGCTGCAATGCAGAACAGCATCTTGAAGTGGTGACACAGCCCCCTGCAACGCTCCCAGCCAGCAGCAAGCAGCTGGGTTAGCGACATGCCAACACTTCCATCTGGAAGCTGCCCCTCCTGCTCCTCCTCCAGACATGTTTTAACACATTTTATATCAGCGATAAGTTCTCATGTTTGGTTTAATGAAAAGGTTCCGAGCAATATTTGCTTTACCATGCCATTAACAGCACAACGATAGCTCCATGGCCAAACTGAACCATGTTTCAGCCAGTTCTCAGCACAAACACTGCCTCCATCCTCGTCTTCCAAGAAGTTAACATATCCTCAGCTCATTTCCTAGTGGTTATCCAGTAAATCAGAGAAGGGACAAATGCAGCAAGCACCATCACCAAGCATTTCCATAGCCTATTACAGGGCCATCGTTTAAAAGGACAGGCTGCAACTCCAGGGAAAGAGGCTCTGGCATGAGGCATTGTCCTACAAACAAGGGGCAGAAGCCAAGGGCTGCTTGATCAGGAACTGTCAGCAGTTTTCAGTTGGAAAGATGATGGTGGTGATTCTCCGGACACAGACTCTAAGGAAAAAGGGCAAGGGAGGAAAAAGTATATATACACCCTTATTTCTAGATTATCTTATTTCTTAGATCCCTTGTTATCAATTGCTTTGAGATATCACCATGGATTTGAGCAGGCAGTGAGCGCTTGTTCATACTGACTGCAGGGCAACTCTAGAACAGGAAAACTGTCCCTGTCCCAGTGACCTCAGTGACCGACTCTTCTTTTTCTATTGCCTTTTTTTTTTTTTTTTTTCAGGGCTAGAGAAAGAGTAAATGGAGCATGCACTGAAAAAAGAACAAAAGTCAACAGAAAGACTGAATTAAGTTACGAAATAGCACATCTAGACCTTGATTCTCTTCTCAGCTGTGGTTCAAATTGGCTAATGTGTTAAAAAATTACTGGGGTAGAAAGGGTAGGATAGACGGACAGAATGCAATCTCAAGTGCCTCATTTCTCTTGGAAGCTCTACACATAAATACAAGAAGCTTTTCTACACATAAATAAGCCCAAAGCAAAGGGCAGCAGTAAGGAAGACAGAAGGAAAATGCCTTCCAGGGTCGATGCCTTCTTATTTCACTGGCAGCTTGTGCCAGGCCTGCCTTCTCTAGGCTTCCCTGCATGCACATGCACACAGCCCTCTTCAAAGAGGACAACTTCACTTTCACACATGCATAACAACCACCGATCTCTAATTAATCATAATGCTAACTCAGCCCTGAATTTTTCCCACTTTTTCCATTTTAGTTTCTTTAATTTATTTCCATAATATTGTCAGTTTCGTGACTTAACTTTTCTCTGTGTAATTGTAAAGGGGAAAGATCTGTAAACAATTGCACAGCCATGTCAGACATAAAATCATTTCACGTGTCAAGACCCAAAGCCCACTTTGATCAGAGCTGCTCATGTAAATGAACCCAAATCAATTGACTGTGGTAATGACAACACAGGTGAGAGAGAGGAATTTTCCTTCCTCTTCAGGCAGTGCCAGATCCTACAGTTCCCAAAGCCCCTGTACTGAGAGATCCCTTTGATTGGAGGTATGGCAGACAGCACCAGGGGAAGATTTATCCGCTGTCAGAAAAACCTATCCTGTGCAGAGCTTGGCAGTGGCACCGGGAACACCAACACCCAGAAGCAAATCTTCCGTAATTGGATTCAGCAAACCTGGGCTGAGTTCTCAGCTTTAATAACCTCCGGCCTGGGATGGCCTGGCCCAAAACCTGACACAACCCAGTCTGACTAGATTTAGTCAGGGCTCTGCACTTGCACCCGCTGTGATGTTGCTTTCTCCCTCTGAGCTCTTCCAGCCAACGCTTGTTAATCTCATCACAAATTATAAACCTCAACTCAGAGTTCCCATCACTGCCTCAAGCATGCTACCCAAGCGTTGTTTTATCTTCTGCACAATTCAAGTAAACCATTTAATCTCAGTACCTCATTTCCTCTAAGGGACTGTTTCTTTTCTACCTTCAGCTCTGGGTTAATGCTGGGAATAGTGCTCAGGTACAGCGTCAAGCACCAAGAATCCCTAGCCATGCAGAGTAGGTCTAGCTGCTCTGGTAATTCAAATAAGTCTTCCTGCTCCCAAGCCCAGACAAGCCAAGATGCAACAGCCATCACCCTACAGGAGCTACACCAGAAGCCAATTCATTCCCAAGTGGCTTTTACATGAGACATCGCTTCCCAAGGCTAATGACAGCACATGTGCTGCTGCAGCACGTGGAGCTGACCGAATAGCTTATTGCTTTCCCTTCAGCTTATTACACTTCAGCAGCTTTATATACAGGGAAAAGGAGCATCAAGAAACCATTTCACCCTGAGTTCTCTAGCACGGCCCAGGAAGGCTTTGAAAGCAAAAAGCCCAGATGGACACAAGCATGGTTTCTTCTCGATCAGGTAGCTGCTTTATCTCCCCAAGAGATCTGTGCAGGCAATGGCAATGCAAGAGCCCCATAAACATCTTGCCAGTGCCATCACCAGTCCATTCAAATTGACTTTTCACGGGGAGAACATGGTTCCTCTGAAAGATTTCCGATTACCAGCAAAAAGGTCAGATAGTCCATCAATACTTTGAGTGGGTGCAATTCAGGGAGCCATGCAGACGCTCTCTGGTGCACCCAGGAGAGGAGCCAACATTCCTACCTGCACAGAACAGATGTAGACAGGGAATCCAATTTCACCTCTTAACTGCTGCTGATTCCCCTGAAGTACAACCATCCAGATTGGGAAAGGTGCAGGCATGAGAGGAGACTTGTTGCCCTACGGGGTGAGCAGGGGCAAAGCTGGGGCATGACATTTTGACTCGGGCCACTATGCAGGGGACACAGAAGCAGGACTGGGTTCCTCCATTGCCCACCAGGCAATGCACAAGGAGCAAAGCCTGGCCTGTCACATCCAGAGCAGCTCCTCTGTGCAGTGGAACTGTGCTCACTCAGGCAGAAGAGACTGCAGCTCCCCTCCACACGCAGAAACCAGCTCTGTTGCCAATTCTTTCCAGTAAAAACTAAGAGATGTCAGCTTCCAGTGACAATGAAATTACAGTTTAGAGGAACCCCATACCTGTCAGGAAACAAAGCCCTGACCCTCCAGGCTGTCTCCAGAGCTCTGCACATTTCTCAGGCACCATTGTTACAGGTTTTGTTTCTTCTTGCATACGTGGGAAGCAAGAATCTTCCTCAGCCATAAGTAGCAGCACACTTGGACGGTGGAAACAGCTTATGAAATTAATGGAAATGGCTTCTTTCATCCATGAGGAGCAGAGGAGCCTGCAGCAAAAGGTCTGGAAACTGGAAGAGTCTCCTGCCTTCTTCAGCAGGAACACGGCAACCTCCAGCATATCAGGAGAGGAGAAGCTGAGCTGTCGTGGATGCAATATACAGTCCAAAGGAGAGAAAGGTAAGAAAAGCAGTACCATAGTGGGCAGGGCCAAAAGCACTCCCTCATCCAGGGCAGCCCTAGGAAACCACCTGGGTCTTGTGCAGCAGTGGAGGAAAGAGCGGGGAAAACAAAGGACTTGGATTTAACTCAGGTGGGCAGCAAAATTCAACCCTGTTTAGCACTCAGCGGGAGCAAACTCCACTTGCCAACTCAAGTTGAGTCCCGGGTGCCTGGTTTTCTTCTTCTTTTATCTCATACTTAGTACAGACACCCCACCCCCTTCCTCTAGTGCAGATCAATCTATGGAAATGAGATCTAAGACAGGACTGCACTGTTTGCCTGTACTTTAGAGATGCAATATAAGGCAACCGAAGGCATCCTGGAGCCTAAGGCAAGCTCCCTGCAGAGAAAACACAGATGTGCTGTACGGCAGCTTATTCACTTTGTGATCCAGGACTGAAGGAATGCAGTGGAGGTGGGACGGGCATCATCTGCAGGAGGCATCACACAGGTGGGGTCCCCGCTCCAAGCTAACAAAATGGCTGTAGCGTCAGCGTCCCTGCATGGAGAGCAAGAAGCAGCACAGCTGGAGAGCAAGCAGAGGGAGAATTTCTAATTAAAATCTCCCAGAAAAGTGCTTTGGAAAGGAAAGAAAAAGAGGGAAAAAAAAAAAAATCACAACTGCGAAACTCCTGACGGAACCATTTCATTTTCTTTTTATACTACAATGGGAGTGAAGTAAACAATGGCTGAAAGGAAACACTCTGATTGTCATGAATCAAAGTACCAAGTTAATTTTTCATCAAATGCTGATGAGCCTTATTAAAATACACACACACTTACATATTTTCCTCGCATAAGTATTTCCACTCACGGAAAACACATGCTCTCAGGAAAGCTCAATGCCAGCTCCATTCCCAGCGCCGCCACCCACACCCACTGACCCAGATCTGCTCTCTTCCAGCCTTCCTCTCCCAAACCTCCTCAGCCTGCAAGATTTAGGAATGAAAGGCATAGAAACGGGCAGGTTCCCACACCGAGGAGCGTGCAATGCTGCCATTCCCTCAACACCAGCCATGGTGGCTACAGCCACTGGCTCTCACTGTCAGATGGGGCACCCCCAGATGGAGATGAAATTCTCTTCCCTCTCCATGATGAGAAAGAAAGGGAAGAAATGATGGCAATTCTGGCAACACCACTAAAAAGAAGAGGAGGACCTGCCATGGGGCATTCCTGGGCAGGCACCCCAGCGGGTGACAGGCTGGGGTGTCAGGGTGACCCGCTGGAGGTGGGATTCACCAGGCCGTGCTCGCTTCCACGGTTACCATGGGGACACCCGCTTGGTACAGCGCGTGAAACACTCCATTCGTTTATTGATTGAGCTGCCGTCAAATTCAATCACAAGTGAAAATGGATTTTTTAATGCGACTATTAGCTGCTTTTGAAAGGCAAATTGAGTTCAGTTATACCGAGTCAGCCATCAAAAAACAATTTGCCATCAGCCAGACAGTCCGGCCAGGCAGCGGGTCTGGGGAGAGCTGCAGCAGGGAAGAGAGGCTGCTCGTGACGGATGGAGGCAGCTCTGCTCACAAACATTTCAGGAGAACCTAGCAAGGGTCTAAGAGGAAATAAGTTTTTTTCCTCCCCAGTAATGCAGTGGATGACGTCAGGCCTTGATGTGCTGCCTTGGATGCAGCCCCATATTTCTGTGACACAACAGGTCTTGAAAGCCATCGCCTGTCCTGGAAGGGTTCAAAGGACAGAAAGGTGAATGATGGGGTTCATCACAAAGCCTCAAGCTGGGCTTCAGGATGAGCAAGACAAAGGCTTTCCCCAGGCACAAGAGCACATGAGAGAAGCTCATATGAGAAGGGTGAGGGGTACGATAAAACCTGAGGGTATCAAGAGAACATAATGGGCTCCTGTCCACACCAAGTAGACCAACAAAGTTAAGCCACCCACCTCCACATCTGACACAATTCAACAAAATTCATTTTCTCCTAGCTGCTGGAAAATAAGAGTTTTCCCCTTCCTGATTAGGAAGCAGATTCTCATTACTGTGTTAAGCAAGGATCAATATTGCAGCAAAGTCTAAAATCAGCCCAGTCTGGTGAGGTGGTGAGCACATTGGTTTCCCTAAATCAGGGACTGAATTGTGTCTGGTGGGAACAGCCTTGTTCCTGGATAGCTTCACAGGGGCTAAGAGGTGGCAGTGGAGGACTTCAGTGGGCAGGGAAAAACAGCAATTTGCTAAAGCCCAAAATTCACGTAAAACTATGTAATCTGGGGCAGGAGTGACCTGTATACATGCCTATATATATAAATACTGTATATAAAAACTTTTGAAAATACGTATGATATAAATTTTTCTACCAAGATCAAGGACTGTAATACAGACCATTAATTATAAACACCATTTTTAGAACCTCTGAGAATCTTAAAAAAAAAAAAAAAAATCAGAACAGCAGCAAAAAGGCTCAATCCAATCGTCCTCTCAGTCCCAGGAACACATTTACAGGCATTATTAAACACTTGCAAGAGCAGTCCAGGAATTTCTACAGCAGCATAATCCAAAGAGATCTGCTTTCAAAGACTCTGTGCTTCCTGCAAATCTTGTAGTCTCAGCTAATGAGAGCTTAACCACATGTTTTTGGTGGATGAAATTATGTCATTTTGCAATTATTATTATTCAAACATTATTTATTTAACCTGCAGTCACATTATATTGACTGCAGAATTGCTGTCATTTTTACTTTTGATGGCTCACTTATTGAGCTGCGCTTAAGAAATTATGCTTGATGTTCCCAGTACGGGAGATGTTGTTGTTGTGTTTTTGTTTTTGTTTTTTAACCTGCACATCCACTGCCCCTCCCCAGCAAAGCCAACATCTCTGCTCCAGAGCTGGTAGTATTTGATACTGCATGCCCAACACAGGACCATGAGCAGCCCTTTCACAGCTTTTCTTCCTGTATTGGTCAAGTTTGGGGAATTTAGGATATTACCATCACTAAAAAGCACAATGCACTAGACTTCCAGATACCCAAAATATGATAAAATGGATCTTAGCATTCTGCCCTGCTCTTCTGAAAGCTCGTATTAAAGAGCTGCAGAGGTGAGGCAGCAGCTGAGGGTCTCCATACATCCCAGAAAGTCAAAACACAGTGGTACCAAATTCCCTTGTGCTGCAAACCCTTCTGTAAGAGAGGCTACAGTGAAGCAACAGGATGGGT
The DNA here is from genome assembly GCA_011076525.1 of Nettapus auritus. Taxonomy (NCBI): domain Eukaryota; kingdom Metazoa; phylum Chordata; class Aves; order Anseriformes; family Anatidae; genus Nettapus; species Nettapus auritus. Next base: position 976,793 of record CM021790.1, read on the forward strand.
CACAGACACCAGGTCCCCGCTTTTTGAAGCAAAATAAATGTCCAGATGCACATTTCCCCATGTCTGAATGCCACCAGGGTAAAAAAGGAAAATCTGCCCTCCCTGGATTTCCTAGTCCTGGTTCTTTTCTCATGCATCCCTGCCCTGAAGCCTAGAGAGCTGTTTTTACACCACAGGAAATCCAATACCCTCCTTTGCCTTCCCACCACCTTCTTCCTCTTCCCCTTCCCCCTCTTAATTTTCCCCAAATGCAAAGGATGATGAAGTCATCTCCCCTCCAGTGATAAAATATCTGCCTGGAGAAGTTTGCAGTGCAGCGCAACATATTTTAATCACTGCTACTACAGGGAAGAGGGGGAAAAAAAAAAAAAAAAAAAAAAGTCACTAAACAGTGTTGGGCTATTCAAATACAGCTCAATGTGGGCAATGGCATAGCCCTAACCTGAGCCTCAGCTCCTGAAGAAAGACTGACAAGGGAACAGGTCTCATTCTCTTAAGATTCAAGAGGGGCTCATTGCCTCCCTTGTTTGTCGCTTTGAAAATTTCACTGTGAAATATTAGTGGGGTGCAGCCTCTAGCCTCTCTCAGATGTTTGCTACAGGAAACAGAGAGTTTAGAAATTCAAAATAAAACCCTGATTACAATTGTCACTATTCCCGTCTGGCTCTTCAAGCTCAAAAGGGAGCCCATGCCTAACCACGAACAAATAACACCTTTAACAGGACCTTGCATGGCAAGAAACTAAACACAGACACCTGGGGAGCCTGTTCAACTGCTTCACTGGAGATATGATGACAGGTTGTTTATAGCAGCTTACAGAAAGGCTGTGCAAAACAAACAGAAGGGTACCTTCCTTCCACCTCCCTCCCCATTGAATTTCAAGGGAAAACCTGATGTCTTTCTAAACATTTCGAGTTTCCAAGAGGAAAACAAAGCATCGCCTGTGATGAATAGAGTTTGGCAGCTGTTCGGGACAGGTATGGCACTTAGAGCTGTGGGAAACCAGCCCAGAACCTTCAGATGCTGCAAATAAACAAAAAGGTGATGTTCCCCTGCAGGCAGGCAGGGGGGTCCCAGGTCCACATTTCCATTTACAGTTATTTGTCAGCAGCGTGCTGCTGACAAACTGGCCCCATTGATTTTGCCAGCAAGACCTCTTCCAAAACAATTGCTCAGAAGGATCATATTTGCTGCCTTTTATCCTACTTGAGCATGAAGGCACACAAGTGAGCAGAAGGTGCCTTTCTAAAGCAAATAACACACCCAGATGTGGTCTAAGTCCATCTACACACAAAGAGCAGGCTAAAATACTGCGTACTCCTACTCCTCAAGCAGCTCAGATCTAGTGTTGACAAGGTCAAACACAAGAAGAAACCTCACCCAAGGCTAATGGGAGGCAGAGAAATGAAAGATTAGTCACCATCCAGATGTCTGCATTCAAAGGGAAATAGAGAAGCGCTGGAAAAAAAAAGAAGACCAGCTGATGAGGGGTGGAGGACACGAGACACAAAATGGTGTGGGACCCAGATTCTGGTATTCAGTCCCTGTCTCTGCTTCCAAGTCACACAGCATCTGTTTTCCTCTGTGTGCCCCCATCTCACCTCTTGGTCTCTGTCTCCTCCTAGGGGCACCAGAAGCTCTCTGAGGCTTGCAAGGGAGAATTCTCCCAAGCATGGCCAACTGGAGTCCCAAGCCAAGAGGTTCAAAGGGATAACTGTCTGTCCCAACTCTTGGAAGAACCCCGAGAGGTTTCTTCTCAGCTATTTAATCCATCTTGCAAAACGCAGGAGAGTGTTTCCCAGCAGATCTGCCAGTTTACTTGGAGAATCAATGTTTGCCTAAGCAAATTGCTTGGGAAGTCCTGTGCATAGCAGGAGAGTTGGCCGAGAAGTTGTCTGAGAAACGGAGAGGAAAAAAAAACACACAGGCAGCACTGAGGGCAGTGAAGAGGATGGCTAAAGACGTCTGGACTCCCCAAGGACATGGTTGCCCTTGCAGTGGGTTTACATGACAAGGTTTTGGTAGAGGGAGGGCTGCATTTTGGAGCAGGGGAAGAGAGTGACTGAGAAGGAGCAGCAGAGATGAAGTGCTATAGACTAAACACAACCCCCATTCCCCTGTGCCACTCGGGGAGGACATGGAAAAGGGTGATGGGGGTTTGGCTTCTTTCCTTTGTTTCTCACTTCTCTAGCTTGTTAGTAATAGGCAATAAATTTTACTAATCTCCATACTCTGACACCCTGAGTCTGTTTTACACATCAGAATAACCACTGAGTGATCTCCCCATCCTTATCTCAACCCTTGAGACTGTTGCATGTTATTTTCTGCCTCTTTCCTTTGAGGAGATGGAGTGAGAGAGCTGTTCTGGTGGAGCTCAGCTGCTCACCTGAGTAAAACCAACACAGTTCTCCATGAGTTGTTATTCCTGGTCTTAGTGCCTTTGTCAACATCACTTACTGCATATGCAAATAGGACCATACTCCTACAATTACATGGCAATCAGAGGCAAATTACATTCTCGCTGTTTACTTTCAGTATATTTAATTAATCTGGTTATTAGATGATTAATGAAGCTTGTTTGGTGAAAAACTCATAGCATTTACAGCAAGAGCTCACACATGCCCACAGCTGGCATCTGGCGCCACAAAACTGGGACCCTGTGCCAGAGGCAGCAAGTCCAAACCTTATTCCAGGGATCAGCAGAGCTGGGCTAAGACTGCAACCTAACCCATGGCTCAGAGGTGTGCAGGATTCAGGTCCTCCAGTAAGCCCTCCACCTCAACAATGCCAAACTGCTCCCTCTGCTCGAGCCAACCACCAAAAATCAACCCATAGAGTGTGCAACAAGCCTGGTGAGTACAGAGACACATGACAGATCTCTCCAAATGTCTCAGGCTCATTTTTACAAAGTATTCAAACACATTGGGGCAAGCATGTGATGGCACAAAACAACATCAGCCTGTGCTATCTCTATCTCCGAAACCTAACCTTAAACTTAAAAATAAATATGACCCGAATGAAAAAATAAATCACCAAAAATTCCCCCAAAAAACTGCTAACAACAGAAGTATTTCAGTAGACCTGAACGTGCTTTGGGAGCCTTTACACCACCCCACACACAACAGGACTCTGTGCCTTCTCTCTAGGCACTAATTTGTTGCCTCATATCTACTGGACATCCCTCCAGCTCTGTCTTCCCTCCCACACTGACTTCCCTGGACACCCTGCCCTCCTCGAAGTTCACTCTTGCTTGTATTTGGTTAACCTACCCATAATGAAGTGACATGTTCATCTATTATCAAATTGCTCTACCATGATCAGGAAAGAATGAGGAGAACTAATTAACGATATCACTTGCTTACTCCAGGTTTTCCGGTTCTTGTATGGGGTTCCCATAGCAACCAGTACAAAAGCTGATAATTGTGCGTGGTTTTTATAGGGTTTTAAGTGCCGTTCCTTCCCTTTGTTATCCCCATCAGATAACAAAGGCTCTGTGAGGAATGTGGAGTAACTCCTGGCTCAGGAGAGGGATTTCTATGCAGTGAGGAGGAATGAAAATGTACTGCAAGTGAAGCGTGTAGGGTGACAGGTCCTACTCGTTCACTTCAGACACCTGGAGAGCAGTTATCTTTGGAGGGGATGCAGTCTGAGGACACACCAACACAAGTCCCCAGCCTGCTGTTCCTCTGTCAAAGACTTCCATGAGTCACATCAGCCCCATCTCCACAAGGAGCAGACCTCTGCAGAGTGAACAGTTTCACAGGGGACTGCACCGATTTTCACAGCATCCTAGCACACAAACACCCCGCATCAGAGGCTGTCTGCAGGGCCTCGGCTTGCTGCTTGCAATGCCAGGATATACTGGCATATACTTAAGGATATACACTTAAGTGCCCCTAAAGACATAAGCATAGCCATGAAGGAAACTGGCACACACCAGTGCAGACATCAGCTCAAGCTGAGTTGAGGTCCCCGTGCTGGAACTCAGTTCAGCACCATTCACCCTCCATCCGTTCCCTTTTCCTAAGCACCAAGGCTTTTTCTGCTTTGTGGTTTTGACAAGGAACCTTTGCATTTAGATAGAGAATAAAGCCTGGGTTCAGATCTGAACTCCTCTTCAGAGTGGAACAATGTTTTAATGAATTAAATATATTCTAAACCAAGTGTAACTTCTTAGCACTCAAAAATTTGAGCAAGAATAACTGAAAGAAAAAGCTAACAATCCAACTTATTTCATCAACCTCTGGCTGAGAACTGGCCACAGGCCAATCAATTATCTCAATTTTTTTCGATATTCAACTCTCCTCCAAAAGCCAAGTTCCAGGCTGTGAATTGCAGGTGAGTGGTTCCTCCTGCAACAGTCGCCCTTTCATTTCATACCAGTTTGCAGCGTTGTGGCTTCCCCAGAACAATGCAGGCCCAGAGGCCACACACAGCGTTACAAGGCACGATGCACTGGCTGGCACGATCAGTGTCAGTGCTGGGGGTTTCTGAGGGGCATCGGTTGTTTGACATCCAGTAACAGCATTTACAGATGCAAACACAGCCCAAACAGCAAGGAGCGTCCACCAAAAGCTAATCCCAAGGGTACAAAAAGATCGGGAAAATGCTCCCAGAATCCAAACCCAGCCACGTCCATCTGCCATCAGCACGCAGCAAAGCCTTGTCACAGAGACCAGGTGCCTGCAGCTGATAGGCGAAGACCCAGCGTGCATGCAGATGTTTGCTGTGCATGGCAGGGAAGCCTTGGGGGTGGGAGGGGTGAGACCTCAGCTGTTCTGCTCCAGGCTGAACTCACCCTGCACTGCCTCCCCCTCGGCCACCCCGCAGGACCGAAGGATGCTGTGAGGGGAGTGATGCTGAGGACAGAGGGTTGGTCCTGCACGCAGCCCACACATGCTATGGTTACGATGCTGCTGCTGAACGTCACACACACAAAATCAGGGCCTGCAGACACCTGAAGCTCTCACACTTCCACTTGAGACACACCTTGCCACCATCCACAATAACACAGGAGCCCTCCCTCTGTCTCTGGTCTACCCAGCATCCTGGGGAGAACATTCAAGCTAGTCGAAATCCCCCCTGCCCATCCAAAGACTTCTCCTACTCTAGAATTGTTTTCATTTCCCCCTCCCCCCCCCTTCTTTTTTATTCTCAATAAAAACATAATTACAGGCTTTTAAAAAAAGCAAATTATAGTGACATACTTTAATTATCTCCAAGCAATGGAGGACTAAATTACACAGTCAGGGAATCGGAGGTTACCTAAAAATAAAAGCAAGAAGCTTCATTAAATGCTAATTGCAGCTTTTGCTGCTGAAGTGAGATTTCAACACAATCTGCCATTGACTCACTCGGCCATACAAGAGAATATTGCCACTGGGGACAGACCCTCACGTATGTGCCACACGCTCGTCTCCCAGCCATGGGCCCTGGCTGCTGGGGTTGCTTTGCAAAGAGGAACCAGGCAGTCAGCACGGGGGTGCTTCCACCTCCCTGTCCCCCTGGGATGTCTCTGAGGCATCATCTGCCTCCTCAGCAGCACTGACACGCTCACCACAGCTTTCCAGCCTCCTCCCTGGCTTCCCACTATCCAGGAAAATTCACGCTCAAGGTCTCCACTTGTGTCTTCAAAGCTCCCAGTGGCCCCACAAGGACCTGCTGCTCCAGGACAAAGGTTTCATCCAACAACAGTAGGAGAAGCACTTTGTAGTGCAGAGATGAGATCAACCTGCTCGCTGCAGAGCTGGCCACTCCACGTAATGAGCCGCAGCAGAGGTCACAAGCTCTGCTGCCTTCTCCTCCAAGTGCCAGTCGCACCTTGCTCCAAGCAGCACTCAGATCTCCTTAGACTGGGACCCCACAGATCTGCCCACAGGACCTGGTGTAGGCCTGTCTTGGAGCAAGGGAGGTGCCACCCATGCTGCCTCCTGCACCTTCCTGCTCCATCCCTGCTCTCTACATCCCCTTCCTCCAGATTTCCTTACTCAGGGGTTCTCCTGTGGCTTTGACATGCAGACTCCAAACCCGAGAGCAAGAGATGAGACTGAGAAATCTACAGAGAAGTGTTATTTTTTTTCCTCATTTCCTATAGAGTTGGCCTAATTGTGTCACTAAAGTCTGTAATTTGCCTCTCACAGAACAGAGTTAATGACAGGCTCCACACTGCTGCCTCACATACAGGCTGGGGACTTGCATACACACACACACACACTGGGACCCAACGCACCACTGCCAGGGTGGTGGGACCCCAAAAGCTCCCAGGAACGAGGGGGAGCTCAAGAGATGGGCTCCCCATCGCAGCTGAGCGGGGGAGATACGAGCAGGAGAAACAGGGAGTTAGTGCTATGCCAGGTTTTCTGCCCCACTTCTCAGCATGCCATTAAAAGGGAAGAAAAGTACAGGCCAACCGCTTGGGGAACTCAAGCAGCTATTGTCATTTAAATTCAGCAGTCCTTCACGAGAATAAGGGAAAAAAACACAGATAAGTGCTTTTAAGCTGCAAAGGATGCGAGGAGAACAACAGCACAGATTTGGGTACATGCACCTTATTAAAACTTTATATGAAGTGCCAAAACCTAGGAATTCCCCCACCAGATCACTCAGTATCTACTCTGCTCCTCTTGCCCTCAAACATGTTAAGCAAAGCTGAAACCCGACCCTAGGAGATGCCAACCAGCTCCCGAACCTGCTCCAGCAGCAGCTATCACCTCTCTGCAGATAGCAGCGACAGAGCCTGCCTAGGTCTGTGTCGCTCTAAGTCCATTTCAATTGCTTATAGACTGCTCCCTTTTAATTAGCTTTCATAATCAAATAAGTGTCTAGAATTAAATGGCACTGTATCAGGAAACGCCATGCAAAATTAGCCATGTTCAGAGGTCACTGCATCCGCCGCTGAACCACATCCAGCACTGGGAGGGAGGCAGGTCTGCTTAGCAGCACAGAAACAGTGCCAGTAGGGGTAGGTTGGAGCTGATAAAAATGGGGCCAATTAAAATTCTGTTCCAAGACCAGTGAGGCTGGATTTGTGCAAATATTTTGCATATCTATTTAAGAGCATCTTTATATTATTTAAGCTGAAGTCTGTAAAGAATAAGATGCTATCACTGTAAAGCACACTTACACCAAAATAAGTACCCACATGAGGACTCTTGATTTAACACTCCATCAGATCCATCGAGAAATCAGGGTAGCTATTGTGCTTAAATAGGGCCTGATGCAAGAGGGGAACATAAATCTACTTGAAACTACAATCAAGGTTTGGCCAAGTGACTTCTTCCCCAGGCATTAAAGGTGCCCCCTTGGGAAGCACCATCCCGAACCCCACCACCTCTCACACCAAGCCATAGCTCCTGTGCTCTGCTTGTGCTGTGCCCTGTGTCCCGCTGCAGACCACCAGAGGACGGACAAGCCTGGAGGATCTGCTGGGTGGCAGCACAGTCATTCCTGGCTGCAGCCTCTCTGGAGGGCTCAGAGCATCCCTCCTCATAGGAGCTGCAAGGGGAGCGAGGGAAATGCTGTAATTAAAGTGGAATCAGCCTTTCCAGTCATCATCAGGAAGAGCTTGGGGTAGAAGGCTGCTTGTAAAAACAGCAGAGCGGTAACAAAGCTAGGAATGGCACCCGAGACATCAGCTTGGATTTTCTGGGAGCCCTCTGAACCAGGCAGCATTTCACGTCTGATCCGACAGTGATGAACGCCGTGGGGATGGAGCAGTTCTTCCCCCTGAGAAGCTCTTTTGACAAGTGTGATCTTATGAAAGTTTCAGGCGTTTCATTATATTTCTTTTTCTTCTTTAACTCCTGCCTTCAAGCCACGCTCTGTCCTCCCTGCATCAGCAGGGAACAGGCTTGTTTCCCTTGCACTGACTGATAGCTGAAGGTCCCCGCGGTACTCTGAGTGGCACCAAGACCTCCCCTCCCTGGGGCACACAGCCAAAGTGCTGGGGGCTGCAGTTAATACACAAATAGGTCTAGAAACATACGAAACAGCGGGATAGCTTCACCTGGGCTCAGAGAGGGAACACACGGGTATCTTTGCACCGGTAGGAACACATGTAAAGGGATGGGAAGACATCCTTGCTGCTTCAGAGGTTGGGACACCACAAACAGCTCCAATGTCACTGCAGAGCACCTAAAGCAACAAGCTGCCCCCCAAAAAAACAGAAACAGCCCAACTCCCTGGGGAGCAGCACCTTTTCCTGCCTCCTTTGCCCATCTCTTATTTGCCCTCAAGAGAAAAGAGGAGCTTGGACCAACCTTTCCTTACCCTGCAGAGCAGAGCCACCCCTTTCCAAGAGTCTTTCCACAGCATGGGGACATAGACACCACCAGCAGACACACCAAAACTCCCCAAAACAGGCAAAAGCAAGGCTCAGAACAGCCCCCTACCTTGCAGACTGGTCTGTGCTGTCCTAAGAGTCAGGCTGGAGCCTGGGGTAGGCAGGAAGGGCAGGGCTGCTCTCATTAGCTGGTGACTCCCTAATTAACCCACATGGGTCTTGATGAGGATGGTGGAGCTGGCCCTGCCTCTAAAGGGGGAAAAAAAAGAGCAAATCCTTTCCTTTGCACTGTGCCATCCTCCAGCCTCAACCCACACCTCGGGGAAGAGCAAACACAAAGGACTCAGCCCTTTCTGCCCAATTCTGCCCCAGCCATTGAGCACCAGCTGCAGCATGAGCCCTGTGCCAGCGTGGTGCTGAGCTCTCCTTCTGGCCCTGTCCCGGCCTCTCGCAAGGACCTGCATGCAGTTGGATGGCCTGGAGGGGAAAGGTGCTGAGCCCATCCTGCCTGGGAGCGCTCAGCCACCAGAACCTTCCCGTTGTCCGACACCAAGTCACCTCCTGGGGGCTGGACTGAACAGGCACCAAGAGACAGCAAACGCCGAGTGCAAAACCATGGTCTTTTATTAGAAATCTCCTCGTATAAAAATGATCATGCTCTACACAGTCATCGAATAATTCATAAACATCCAGGCACTGAACTTTGTATTTTTTCTTTTTTTTTTTTTTTTTTTGACTGGTCAGTACATAAAGCAGACATATTTCAATCCATATGATCATCACGTACATTAATTAACCACCTATAGAAATCAGCACTTTGAACACAGTCTAGGTTTTATTTTATTTTATTTCGTTGTCTCTTTTTTATTTAAATTTTATGTATTTTTATTTATTTTTCCTTTTTGCAACATATAGAATTTGGTAGGATAAGGGAGAGTGAAGAGGGACAGAGGAAGACAGGAACAAAAGAAAATGAGGGATAAAAACAAAAAAAAGAAAGAAAACAGAAGGTGCTGTACAACCACAAACAATCTCACAAATTCCAGAAAAGGGAAAATGTTGGGTCTTTTTTTGTTTTCTTGTTTTTTCTTTTTTTTTGCCAAGATACAGAAAAAATAAACAAAGCCTTGCTGCAGTCCATCGGCTCTTCCCCACACTCCATCCCCTCTGCTCAACTGTTCCTCTTCCTCCGTGGGGAGGCATGCATCATCACGGTGGTCGGTGGTTTATTTTTATTATTCATTTGTTGTCGTTTGTTGTTTTTTTGCTGCTGTTGAACATCATCATCCCCAGGAGCTCTGCCCCCAGCCCGTCCAGGAGCAGGACCCCGCTGCCACCTCCCTGTCCCCATCCCACTCCCCTGCAGCGCCGTGAGGGATGCAGCTCGGCTCCCTCCCACTCCTCGGCAGCCGCAGCCTCCCTCCGTGCCAGGCGGTTGCGATCCCTGGAGTTAAATCGCGTGGTTGCTGTAGCTGACGTAGGTCTGCTTGGTAGCCAGCGCTGGAAAGAGAGACAAGCCTCACGTGTATGGGTGACAAAATCTGCCCGCCCCTTCTGGCTCCCATCCCGTGCCCCCCATGTGGCCAGGGAGATGCTGGTGGGGACATGGCTTGGTGTTTGCTCCTGGATCCGGCCAGCCCTGGCACTGGGGACGGTCCCTGTGAGGACCCTGAGCCGTGCCAGAGGAGCTGAGCCCCTGGGGGGCTCTCTAAAGACAGATCGCCATGAAGAGAGACTCTGGGAAGTGCCACGAGCCCCAGGATGCATCCTCATATTCCCATTCCCTTCCCTTGAGCTGGACAAAGCCACAGATGCTCCACACTCCCAACACCTCCTCTTGCCCCAGTCCTGCAGGAGGGCAGCAGCTTGCAGCACCCTCGGTGCTCCGGCTGGGCACGATGCTCTGAAGACACCTTGCCACCAGGTCCCCACAGACCTGTGGGCTCACCAGGCACACAGACACCTCCAGCCGAGGACATGGAGCAAGACACAGAGGTCAGGACACCACAAGCGGCACAAATGCGTCCTTTACCAGCCCAGTGGGCTCTACCATCCACACAGGAGAGCGAAGACGCCAGCAGCCCCCCCTCCCAGGGCTCTGCATCCACCCCGGTGCCTTGCTGACAAATGAACCTTGTTAGAGGTTGCAGACTGGTTTTTCCAGCTAACAATTAGATAGGCCATAAGAAATTAGAGCTGACAGAGCTATTTGTTAGCTGCAGTGTTTTCATAGCCAACCTGCCCGTATCAAAGCCCTGTGAATTATTTATTGTGCCATTTATTTCAGGATCCATGACCCACCAGTGACAGAGTGAAGAACAGACCCTCCGTGCCTCCCACCCTGGCAGCGATGCTGTGCCCAGCTCGCAGCCTCGGCACACCACTGCACACCCGGCTCCCAAAATCCCTGTGCGAGACACATCAGAGCCGGAGATGCGGCACGAATGAGCCTCGGGGGCTCCTACTACAGGTCCTGAGGGGGAGAAAGATGCTGAGAGCAGCAGAGGGGAAGTGCTTGCAGCGTAGTCAGACGCTGGGACGGGTTGCCCAGGGAGGTGGTGGAGTCACCATCCCTGGGGGTGTTCAGGGAGAGGTTGGACGTGGTGCTTGGGGACACGGTGCAGTGGTGACAGGGGTGTCAGGGGGTGGTTGGACCAGGTGATCTTGGCTTTTCCAGCCCTAATGGTTCTATGATTTCCCATTCCAGATGCCCATTGGCATTTCCCATGGGACAGCGCACATGGGCTTGCAGAACATATGGAGGGAGTAGGCAAGACACATCCCATCTCACCCACGTGGCTGTGGTGACAAAATATGTGGTTCTTGGGTGGAAATATATTAACGGAGGGGCAATCTGCCCTGCCAATGGACAGGACGGTTGCTCTCCTGTTACAGATAACCAGAGCCCACCACCCTTCTCAGGGAGCAGAGTGGTCCCCGTGCCCTTGGACACAGCCCTTCCCATGCTGTCCTCACTGCTGGAGGATGGCAGGAGGGATCTGTCACCTCCCTGTGCTGCCAGCATCACCCGAGCCCTTGCGACACAGCTCAGCTGCAGCCTGCCGACCAGCCAGGGCTTTCAGCTTCCTGGCAGGACCCGCTCCCCCCGCCGTGAACCACATTACCTTGTGTTTCCAGATTTTCGCACAGCTCTGATTTGGCCTCTCCGTTGGGGCGGAAGCCTCCCTTCTGGGAGAACTTGTTGGACATGGTGGCCGCCGTTACCACCGCCTTCAGGCTCCGCTTGCGCTTGGGGACGTTCTGCTCCGGGTGGAAGAGGATGATGTACACCTTGGGCATGTAGAGCATGCCCAGGGACACTGAGGCACTCAGACTCACCGAGATGGTGAGCGTCGTGGTCTGGATGTACATCTGCAAGACACAAGGGTATGAGCTCGGCTCACTAGGGTGAGGAGGGAAACGATCAGCTGGTGAAGGAGGAGAGGAGCAGGGCACCGTGCAAACTTGGGGTTAAATAAATGGAAAGGGGAGGCAGGATCGGACATTTGGGCAGTATTGGATCTTAAACATCAGGCTTGTTGCATGGGCCAAGGCCAAGTACAGGTGGAGAAGCCTGCTGCTCTGCTTTTGCTGTTTCCACACCTGCAAATGTGGGGAAATACCATGTTGGTGCCTGACCTGCATTTTGGGACCCTCGCACAGCTTCCCTGCACCAAGCCCTTGCTCTGCAGGAGCCTCCCCCCAGCAAGCTGCCGGCCTCCCAGCTTACAAACACCCCCAGGGACGGGGTCCGTGCAACCCCTTGACCTCCCCTCTGCTCCCCAGCACCCACAGCATGCCCCACCAGCTGCAGGGCAGGAGCTCCAACACCGTGGTGATGGGCACAGCAAGGACACACGGCCACGGAGCATCCCGTGCACCCCCGTCCCCTTCCAACAGGTAGTCCCCGTTCCCCAGCTGGCACCCGGACCGTTGTCATGTAAGTCACATCTTACACCCTGACGCTGCCTTTTCTGCAGTCAAAACTAATTTCACGCTCACTGTCCAGGACTAACAGTGACAGATGTTTTGCGAAATGAAAGCCCATTAATCTGACTGTAGAATAATCCATTTTTCTACGGAAAGCGCTTGGCAGCCTCCTCGCAAGCCGGGGGCATCTGAAGCAGGCAGCAACAGGAGGCGGAGGGACCCCATCCCTCCTCCCATCCCCACCTCTCGCCCATCCTCTCCCCGCCAGCATCCCTGCTCCAGGCCCTGTCCTCTCCAGCATCCTCTCCCTCAGCTCGTGGCTCACGTGGCAGGAGCTCTCCTGACTGAGCAGGGAGAGGGCTCTGGGTCTCCTCGTGCCTGTGCACACACCATTATTTTTTATTCCAGCTGCGCTCAGACACCGGGGCAGATTCACAGCTTGCTAACAAGGAGGCTTAAAGCAGTTTCTGAACGTTATCCCAGAGCTGCTTGGTGTCCGGGGTTTCTTCTGGAGTTATTCCTTGGGTGGGATTTGGTGCAGGGCTGGTGCGGGTGGGGGGCCCCCAGCTCCCCCGCTGCATGCGTTTAAGCTCAGGCTCCTTTCCTGGCATCAGTGGAGCAAGAAGGTGACCGAGGACAGAAGCTGAGCACAGAGGGGCTTCCAGGCTCTGCAGGGAGAAGGTGCGTGGAGGCAGCTCTGTCCTGTGAATGAGGACTGGTGAGGAGCCGCAGCTCCTGGCCTGGGCTCCTGTCCCACCCCAGGGCCTGCAGGACCTGGGCACAACCACGCAGAGAGATGTTTCGCTTTGTTCTCCCCCTTCAAAAGCAAACGCACAGGAGTGTTCCGACCTGACCCGAAAGAAAAAAGCACCAAGGCTCAGTCTGAGTCAGCCAAGAAGTTTGGTTTGTCCCCAGAATAAAACCTACTGCTGTCACATGCGCTGGTTTGTTTGTTCCACCTTCTCTCTATGTGCACACAGAGTCAAGTTAGGCAGATTATAGAAATAAAAATGTCACTTCATCAGGAAAAGTCAAAACATTCTTCCGTGCCAGAATATCTCCTCTTTTTCTCTCTCTCTTTTTTCTCCTTCCCCCCAACCCCTTGCTTTTCTTCTTGGCTGAATTCTTTTTCTGGCTGAAGCTCTCCTGACTTTTCCTCCAGCACCCAGGGCCAGGCTCGCTGGCGGCAAGGGCAGCATGGGGACACCAGCTCCAGGCCCCCCGACCCCTGCCTCGGGGACCAGCAAAGCTCAGCACAACGCCCCCAACCCCGCTGCAGGGCACAGCCAAGGCTCAGCAGCCCCCCAACCTGCCCCCCACACTCCCGCTCCTCAGCAGATGCCTTTTGGAGGAGCCTCGCTTCGCACTTCCCAAATTTTCTGCCTCTGCAGACTCCCACCCATGCCTCGAGACTCGGAGGCGTTTCGGTGCAGCTGAGCTCGCACCTGACATCTCTGTGCACGCTCCCAGCCACGTCCCCAGCACAGTGGGGGGCTTCCCTCTACCAGGATCCCTGCCCAGCACGTCCGGGGTCTCCCAGGCCCACCGCAGGTACCTGCGGCCCGATGAGCCATTTGGCAGAAACCACCCTGGTTTCGGTAGCTGGCGCCAAACTAGCTGTTTTTGGTAGCACCGCCGGCTCTGCATCACATCAGAGCAAGCCCCTTTTCGGCTCGCAGAGGAACATTTTTAGCCTGGAGCCTAAACATGATTACGAAGCACTTCACTGTTAACCTCTAGACACGCCAGAAAATGACTGTTTCTCACCGCTTCGGTTCCCACTCCCACAATTGTTTTCCAGCCCAGGGCACCACTTTGCCCCCGTTAACGGCACCTGAGCAGCCTCCAGAGCGCCCTGCAGCAGAGAAGCAGACAATGACACCGCTGTTCGGCTGCTGCCTTATCAGTGCAGGAAATTGTCTCTTTCTTTAGATCCTCTGTTATTGCTATTTCTGTAATCCGCCGGGATCGGCAGGGATGAGAGGTTCTTTTGAGCAAAGGCTTGGGGGACTTGTTATAATAATATGCCACCTCCATGCAAAGTTGGAGGTGCAAGGTGAAAGGCCAGAAAAAAATGGGGATTTTCGTCCTGCTGCCCCATGCCACAAGGCAGCCTTGGCCACGGGGGTCATGCAGAGGTGCTGGGCGATGCAGGGCTGCCCCATGTCACCCCCCAGCCTCAAGAAGAACCCCTGCCATGTTCTCTGAGGACAACAGGGCCCCAAGCAGCACTCCCAGCTTGTCCTCCAGGTGTCTTGAGCCCCCCATGGGACCCAAGTCCCGGCAGCACTGAGGCAGAGGAGGGGGCTCAGCACCACCTTTTTCACCTTTTTCTCCCCCAAGACCATGAAAAAGCAGCTAAAAGCATCAAGGCTGGCAGCAAGCAAACACCCCATTCCTCCAGCTGCCCCTCTGGGCTCATCCATCTCTGTGGGCTATATCCCAGGGGTGCTCCAAGGTGGCACCCCCCAGCAGGACATCCTTGTGCCGAGCCAAAACGCTGCCAGCCCCTCCTGGGACTGCTCAGCGGCCGCCACGGCAGCAGCAAGCCTTGAGAAAGAGCGCTGTGTCCAAGGGGAGCTGGGAACATCACTTTTTCCGCCTCTAATCAGCTTGTTAGCAGCCTAATAACAGAGAAGCCCTGCACATTACAAGCCCCCGAAGTGAGGCACAGCCTATTGTCGAATTGCTACTTGACAGCCGGCTTTCGGCAGCCCTAAATTATCCCATGACAAGCTGCAGTGAAGAGGTGAGCAACCTTGCGCATAATCTACAATCATTATCATTTCCATCTTTATTACCCACAGTATGCCGAGCACATTAAGGTGGCTTTAAGGGAGCTTTTGTTTTGCAATAATTTCTTAAAAAACCTGCTTTCTTGTTAGTATCTCCCCTGCCATCTCATCAAAATGGAAATGCTGCAAAAGGCTCCATTTATTTCCTTTAATTCTCCTTCACACTTCTAGCTGGAGCAGGCTGGCTTGGTAGCGGTTTTTTGGTTGAGGCAAGGTTCAAGGTTTGTGTACAGACTCAGAGTTTGATGCTCTGAGCAGAAGCAGCTCTCCAGGACGAATGAAACTCTGGTGTCCACACCAAAAGGCCTTCTGGTCTTTGCCTGCAAGCTCTTGCAGTAGGCATTTCCAAAATCCACAGCTTCAGCAGCTCGGCATCGATGTGGACACGCTCGAGGGGGAATTACCCCAGCTGCAATGGGTCCAGAGGGGGAATCCGAGGGGTTGTCACCCTGAGGATGTCGATGCCAGGGATTTTTAGGAATAGCAGCACCACAGCTTGTGTGTCACAGGCAGCGCCAGGCTGGCAGGCATGAGCTGCTCACATTTAACATGAAGGCAATTCTCAATTCTCATTTTGTCTGGCAGGCAAAGGCGATTTTGGTCTCATTCATGAGATTTTTTTCCCTTTGTTCTCACTCATTCTCACTTGAGCACACGTTTCATCCGGGCTGGCCCTGCTCCCGTGGGTACTGGCACCGGCAGCACACTCTGCGCCCAGCACGGGCAGCCGGGGACAGGGAGGGAGGCAGGCAGCCTGCTGGGTCCCCAGCACAGATCCACGGCTGGGATCATCCATCCTGTGCTCGTCTACACAAGCAGGATTCAAAGCTGCAGCAGGTCCCGAGGAGCTCCCCAAAGCCCCCAGGGACAGCACAGCTCCCGGTACAGATCCTGCGCCCCGCTGCAGGTCCCCTCGCCTTCTGTGCTGCAGCCACAACAAGGAATTCCTTGTGGGTGCTGTGTTGCCAAACACAGGTATTAATTAAAATTGCAGCAAATTGAGTGAGGAGGCTGCCAGGTGCTGCAGGGAAAGAGGGAAATAGCTCAGGAGCTTCCTCCTCCCTTTCCCTTGCCCCCAGCTCTCTGGGATTTCCAAGAGCATCTCTATCTCTCCGTTTGGCACAAGGGAAAGCAGCTGGCTGGGTACTCCTCAGGGTTAATTTTCCATGGTGCTAATGACGCTGGGGTCCTGGATCTGTCCATGTGGTCCCCAGCTGCCCCAGGGACCCGTCCCCTCCACCCAGCAGCAGCCCATTTCTACCAGCCCTGCTCGGGGAGGGGCAGCAGGGACGACAGGACACAGAAAATGGGAGGGAGAGAGGAAATGAACCAGGAGAGACAGGGAGGGGAGAGGGAGGAAAGACACACACAAAATAAATCTCAAAAAGGAAAAGCAAGAGTGGAGGGTCGGAGGCAGGAGCCTCTGTTCCTTAGTGGAGCAAGAGGTTTCAGATCAATGCTTCTCACCACGATTTCCAAGCTGCAGGGATCAGCACCCCTCCTCGCTCAGGACATGCCAGCCCCTCGCAGCCCCCTTCCTGGCAGCCCCCGGGGCCACCAGCCAAACCTCCCCTCCGCCTCCCTTACCTTTTCTGCCGACTGCGACGTCCCAAAAAATATAGGGATGAAGGCTAACCACACAATGCAAGTAGTGTACATGGTGAACCCAATGGGTTTGGCTTCGTTAAAGGTCTCCGGGACCCCGCGGGTCTTAATAGCATACACAGTGCAGGTGACCATGAGAAGCATGCTGTACCCAAGCAAACAGATGAGGGAGAGGTCCGAAATGTCACATTTGAGGATGCCCCGAGCAAAGTGGGGGTTTGTAGTCCGCTGGTCCTCGTAGTCAATGACAGAGTGGGACGGGTCCACGATGAACCAGATGCAGACACCCACGAGCTGCAGCGAGATGAGGCTGAAGGTGATGACCAGCTGGGAAGCGGGGCTGATGAACCGGGGAGCACTCACCGACTTCTTGCCCTGCTCGAAGATGCGGTAGATGCGGTTGGTCTTGGTGAGCAGGGCGGCGTAGCTGATGCTCATGCCGAGCCCGAGGAAGATGCGTCGCAAGGAGCAGGTGCTCAGGTCGGGCTCGGCGATCATGAGGAAGGTGGTGGCATAGCAGAGGAAGATGCCTGTCAACAGGACGTAGCTGAGCTCCCGCCCCGACGCCTTGACGATGGGCGTATCATTGTAGCGCACAAAGGTGACCACCACGAAGAGGGTGGCAATGATGCCCACGATGGCGATGAAGACGGGCACCACGGCCCAGGGCGAGCTCCACTCCAGCTTGATGATGGGGATGGGGGTGCAGCTGGTGTGGTTCTCGTTGGGGCGTTCGTTGAAGTGGCACCTCTTGCAGTGAAACTCGTCCAGCTGGTACTGGTAGCCATCGCAGCGCTCGCAGTGCCAGCAGCAGGGGATGCCCTTCACCAGCTTCTTCCTCTCTCCTGGCTTGCAGGGCAGGCTGCAGATGGAGCTGGGGAGCTGGCTCCCACCCCCGGGCCACAGCATGTTCTCCACCTGTGGGGTGAAACAGCACCAACCCCCCTGATGCTCAAGCCAGGCATGGATGCATCCCCTTGCCCCATCAGTACACCCCCAGCCCTACGCAGCATGGAGAGAGGTGGGTGCTGAAGCTCCCCGTCAGCCTTTTGGGAAACGCAGGGGATTCAACATCAGACACCCAAAGCCCCTCTGCTCTGCTTTTGCTTCTCCTTCCCTTATCAGAGCCGTGTAGTCAGACGCCCAGTGCCAGCAGGGCATGGTCACAGGCTGGTGGCACGTCACCATGGCTGAACCACACGTGTGCGCCCCTCACACCCCCAGGTCTGGCTGCCTGACTTCGCATCCTTGAGTCTCAGGTGAGTTTCCTACAGGGTGGGTGCATGGGAAATACTGTGGGACATTCCCTCCCCGGGGATGGGACGCAGCCAGCCCCTGGCCTTACCTTCAGGTGGAGGTGGTCGGTCCATTGCCCGATGACTTTGTACTCCGGAGTGGAGTTCCTGATCTGGTACTGGTAGATGTCATAACGCCCCGGCGCGTCTCCGTTCTCATTGAAGGTCACCGGAGTCCCAGCAATGCCTGCAAGTGATGGAGGGCTCAGCACCCGGAGCGCCCAGCACCACAGGGTGCCCTGGGTGACAGCACCCAAGGGCCCAACATTCCCCTTCAGTGTGGGGCTTCTCGCTGATGGGACTGCCGCACGCTGCAGCGAGCTGCCACAACAGTGCCAGCACAGGCACGGGGTGGAGGAAGTGATTATGGAAAACAAAATCAACCCCACACCTGAGCTGGCACAGGAACCCCCTCTGGGGATCAACCCACCGGATGCCACGTGCAGTGTGCTGTTACACCGGCCATTGCGCTGCTGCTTTTGAGAAAGGGTTTGGAAAAACAGCTTTAATGTTAAATCAACAGATAAATAATAATAAAAGGAGGGAAGAGAAAAATCAAGCAGGAGGGAAAAATAAATAAAAGAGACACTGCAGAGGAGATCGCAAAGAGGAGATAAATAGAAGTAATAAGGAGGACAAGACAGAGAATGTTTATTAAAGAGATAGAGCAGAGGAAAAGATGTGCTTCCAGAGATCTGAGGACAGACAAGGGCACAGCAGCGTGATGCCGTGGGACCTCTGCCAGCCACGGTGCAAGGCAGCAGCACGGGGCGCAGGCAGGACCTGCAGCTACAGCAGTAAATTGTGGGTGCTGCTGCGTGGGTGCCCACAGTGGGGGGACAGCCCAGGACACCCAGCCCGGCAGGACTGACTCCCGCCAGCCCCAGGTAGGGACAGACCTGAGAAGTTGACGTTGCGGATGTACTTGAGCAGCTCCACGCCGTCCACCGGGTCCATCCTGGGGCACAGCCCCACCTTGCCAGGACACAGGTTCTTGTGCATGTTGTGCAGAGCGTGCCCCATGGCGTAGACGGCGTCGATGACGAACTGCACCTTGCCCTCCTGCTCGTACAAGGAGTCCTGGCCGATCCGCTCCCTGTCTGCAAACACACCAAGAGCAGGGCTGCCGCCACCCCACCGCCCCAGCCGCTCACCCCGGGGGTATTTCTGCTGCAGCCAAACCCTTGCACACAAACCTTCTCACCCCCAGGGCTGAAGCAGCTGGAGACTCCAACCCCATCCCCCAAAATCACAAAACCACCAGGCAGACGGGGTGCCAGTGGGAAGCTTACACCAGCTAGCCATCCCCCAGGGAGGAGCAGCAGGGAAGGAACGTGTCTCAAACCACCCCAAACTCTTCCTGAACGTGATTCCCATCCCACCCTCAGCCCACCGCTGCCCTCGTTCATCTTGCTGGGCGCTCCCACCCAGCGGCACCAAAGGACCATCCAGGCAATCTCCAACACCAGCCGCGTGTCCCCGGTCGTGTCCCCGTCACTACACCCCTCGCGTCCCCCCACCAGCCTCGCTTGCAGACCCCGCAGCCCCGGTCGGCCCCATTTGCAGGATGCTGCAAGGACGCGATAATTACCAGCAACAGCTGCCTGTCCCTCCTGTCATAACCACCCTTAATGGGGCTGGAAACATGTTCATCATTTAGCAAAAGACACCGATTAATGTAGCACGCTGTTAATTACAGCTAAGAAAGTATCTGCCATGGGGCGATGCCGCATCAGGGAGCCAAAACCTCTGTGGCATGGACGGGTGCCCACAAGGCACCGCAAATTGAAGAGCTTTCCCAAAAGCTTGAGCCTCCTCCAAAGAGGCACGAGCATCCTAGAAAGCTATCTGAGGGCATCTAGAATTAATCCTGGCTCCTCCAAGCGGGCAGGACAGCATCCCCCAAGTCCCCGGGCCGGACGCAGAGGCGCAGCCGACAGCACACTAAAGCAAATTGATAGCGAACTGACCAACAAGAAAAGATGATATCAAGGAGGGGAATTTATAGCCCATCCTTCAAAGTTATAAAAATGCTTTTGGACTACGTGGAGATTACTCATGCGAAACCCGTCAAGTTATCCTTTCTTCCACGTTATTGACAGGGGCTATTAATCTTCTCCCTCAACTTAGGGCCCTTCCCCGCATTCATCTCGGCGCGCAGACAAGCCACTCTGTCTTGTCAAGATAATTACCCGTTAAAAAAAAAAAAAAAGGGTGTTACAGACTGCACACAGGCGCCGAGTCCCCGGGGGCACCCCAGCCCTGCTGCTGCCCCCAGGAGCCCACCCGCTGCAGCGGGAATTGGGCTGGCGTGGAGAGGGGACGAGGTGGAGCAGGATGCTGAGGCTCGTGATGGCACGTGCCTGACACGGAGACGATAAATCTCCGTGAAACTCTCAGTAGATTAGGGCTGCAAAAGGGATGTGACCCTGCTGATTATAATAGCAGGGTCGTGTGTCGTTCTACAGGGCTGGTAATTAATTCTCAAGCGGGTGAGGAGCCTTCATGGACATCCCTCTGAGGACGGCAGTGGCTATCTTCTCCAGCCAGGATCAGCAGCAACTCCGATCACATTGCCGGCACCGGCCCCTGTGCAGAGCTCCCAGGGCTCATCCTGCTCCCAGCAGGGTGACACAGGGACAGGAGCACACAAATTCTGGTCTTAGGGAGGGCAGGAATCGTCCCAAAACCATGTACCCCCCCCCACACACACACTCTCCGTCTTCCAGCTCTCCCAGGCATGAACCAGAGCGACGCACTGTCTTGTTCGGTGAGGGAGCTTTTGGGTTCCTGATTTGGGATGCAAAGCACGTAAAAGCTGGCATTTCCCTGTGCATTTTGTGTTCTACACAAACCAGAAGCTCATGGAGAAAACCCATATAACTCCTACAGAACCACCCCACGTGGGGCGTTTGCATAAACCTCGCAAAGCAGGCACGCATGGCACCGTGCAGGCAGGTTATTTGCTTCAGGTCCTGCATTAGTTCCCCTCTCTGTTAATCTGCCTAGCAAATGTTCAGGAGATAATTTATTTCCTGACAAATTCCGATAATTTAAAGACAGCTCCTAGGACATCTGCCATGTCACGGTTTCAGCTGCTTCCACTAATACCTTAGGCTTGAAATATTGCTTGTTTTAACACTACATTACTGCGAAGATGAAGACATCAGTGCCTTGCAGGACCTCCTCATGCATCTCCTGGTGCTGGGGATTTCCTGATGCAATCAGGAAAAATCAGGGGCTCTCAGACACCCCAGAGTTTGGGCAGGGGCAAGTTTTCTCGCTGCCCTTATGGCTTGCTGAACCCTATATGCAATAGGCACAAGGCTCCCGAGGGACGTGCAAACGTCCCCACGTCCCACCGTGGCGTTATCAGTCTTCAGCCGGTGCCAGGCAGGCAGCAAATCGCTCCCATCTCTCAGCAAACACGTCACCTCCTCGAGCCTCCAAGCAGCACCTCGGCAGCAGCGCTGTCAGCCAGACAGATCCCCGGCTTGCCGTGTTTACCGTGTTAATCCCAACAAGCCTGCTTTAGCTGGAAGTGGCTAAAAACACCTGATGGGTTTTAAGGAGGAAGCCAGGAGGCTTGCACTGGGCTCTTTTGGGGCTGAAGCACCCGAGGATGCCCCATTCCCTGCCCGGAGAGGCACGAGGACACATCAGCAAAGCAGTTTGCACGGAGATGTGGGCAAACAGTACTGCAGCATGTGTCCCAGGGCGCTCACCTTCACACCAACACCCTCCCAAGGGGTGCCCAGCACACCCACAGCCCCAGCACCGGCCGGATCCTGCCCCTGTGCCACCATTTGGCCCCATTTCTCTGCAAGCACCGCGGTGTTCAGCCTGACCGGGTTAGGCTGGAGCTGTCTGCAAGGGGATGAGGATGCACCAGCAGCTCCGTGACTTTCACAGGACAACGGTGCTTCTGCCAAGCATGAGATGAGAGAGAGGCAGTTATCCAAATACCGCTAAATAATGCAGAATCCAGCCCAAATCTGGGTGGCTTTGTGCCTGCAGG
Organism: Nettapus auritus; assembly: GCA_011076525.1. NCBI lineage: Eukaryota > Metazoa > Chordata > Aves > Anseriformes > Anatidae > Nettapus > Nettapus auritus. The sequence continues at coordinate 998,717 of CM021790.1, forward strand.
TGATGGGGCCAAGGGAAGGGAGCTGTACGAGAAACGTGCGAGCGAGGGAGCAGCCCTGGGAGCTCTGCACACAAACCCAGCACACTCCACCCCTCCTAAATCATAGACAGCACATGGACAAGAGCATTTCTAGAGCATCATTCCCTCCTGGCTTTCTTGCTTATTCCAAAAACCCACGTTCACACCCGAGCCAGCCACACAGAGGGCACGCATTGCCACACGGCTGCCTTGAGCTGGTCTGGCAGCTCCCGAGCAGCGAGGACACAGCTGAGCTGAAAGGCCATAAGGGGAAAGCAAGCAAAACATCTCTAACAAACGCCTGCCCTGGGCTCTCAGCCGTTGCCTTCACATCCCCGCCGACCCGGCGTGGTGCAGCCACACGTGCCCGCAGCGTCTGCGCTCCTTACTGGTGCACTTCTTGATGCTGCTGCCCTTCTTCAGCGCGTGCCGGCTCAGCTTGCAGTGGAAGTTTTCCTCCCAGAACTCGGCGAACCAAATGTTTCGGCGGTTGTTGTCCAGCGTCCTGCTGGAGAAGTAGCGGTCGAAACCTGCCCAGGGGAAGAGGGGATGGAGGGGGGGGGGTGAGCCTCTGGGCCGGCAGGGAGATGCTCGGCATGGCCCAAAAGCCACCGGGCAGAGGGGAAGGAAGGGGCTTGTGGGCAGATGGGTCTTGGAAATAGAAGGATTGTGGTGGGTTTGTGCCCGAGCTGCCACCCTGGCTTTGCAGGTGGTCAGCACTGCGGCCAGACTGAACCCCCCTGGGGACAACCCGCTGGAAAATGCTGAGCCTGTAACAGCCAAAACCTTGTGGTTAAGGGGTGCCACGGAGGGGAACAGCCAACCCAGGGGGAGCTGAGCGAACCCCCCAGCACAGTCACTTACCTTTGACAGAGACCCTCTTGGGCAGGATGGTGACGGAGCCCTCGGCCACCTCCTCCAGGTGCAGCACCGGGGAGATTTTGGAGCCCCAGCTGTCCGAGCCCATCCAGATGAAGTGTCCTGTCTGGTTCGCCCTTTTGGCTGCCTCCAGCACCCTCCTGTGGAGAGAAGCAGCAGGGCTCGGCGCCGTTGGCATCCCCCAGTGCTCCATCGGCACCAGGCACCGCGGGCAGGGTACGAGAGCAAACCACGCCGCTCAGCTCCCCGCACCCTCCGTCCTCCCCAGCCCAGGCACAGAGGCTGCTTCTCCCACTCTCTTTGCATATTTGCTGACTGGTAATTGAATTTCTCCCTTAATTACCCAACATTAGGGAAAAAAAAAAAAAAAAAAAAAAAATCAGGTTATGCTGCAGCAGGCAGGAAAAGCAGCAGCGCCGGAGAGTTTGCGTGCTCTCAGCTGCAGGCAGCGTGGAAAAATAGTGGGGGAGAGCCAGCCAGCGCTGCCAGTGCCCTGCCAAGAGCTAAACTGGGCAGCACTGGTGCTGTCCCTGCAGTGGTGGGGATCTGGAGATGCCGCCTGCCCTCCTGAGCACCTCTCGCGGCAGCCAGGCTCTCAGCCAGCTCGAGATGTCCCAGGAGGCAGAGGGGACTTCTCCTGGATCCGACCACCTGCTCGCTCTTCCCCAGGGCTTGCCGTCCCCTGGGGTTAGGGTTAGGGCTCCTCACACATCCCACCACATAGCAGGGAATGGATTTCAGCAAAACCATCCCGGGCCCATCCTGCTCCGTGGCTCAGTGGCCTTGCCTGGGCCACGGTTAAAGCCACGCTCACCCCCGTGCAGGCTGTTGTACGGAAAGCAATCTTCACGGGATGTTATCCTGTTTGGATGGGTAAATGCTTACAAATGGCGGTTAATGGGGCTTGCCATTTACACAGCGAGGTAAATCCCCCGTTCCTCAACACGCAGCCGTGTAAATGTCACGTTTGCAGACATTTCTATTAAGGAAAGGGGAAAAAAAAAGAAACTCGCAGCATTTGCACATCTGATGTAAACTGATTTAAAATCGCAGTTTACCCACATTTACATAATGTTTGCTGATTAATAAATTAGATACTTAGGAAATCAAGGGTATCTCCATCTGAATCATTCTGCTCCACAAACAACAGGAGCTGAAAGATGTTGCCGCACTTGTGGAGCTGCTCCAAGCGCGGCTGCAGACCCGGTGGGCAGCACTGTGTGTGGGGAGGGGTCTCCAAAAGGCCCCCCCAGATCTGCACTGGGGGGTTGAAGCCGTACAGCACAGCAGAGCCAGCTCCTGGAGGAGGCACCCCGCTAGCTCTGGCCCAGCAACACGCACAGAGCCCGTGCTGGGCACCCGGCGGCACATCTCCCCCAGCCTCCCCTCCCAGCCCGGCCCAGTCCCTCCACACCTGATGTCGTCTTCGTTAGCGAAGATGATGACGGCCCGTGCGTGGGAGGTCTCCAGGAGGCGGCGGATGATCTTGTCGAACTCTCCCGGCTTGGGCTCCCGCGGGATCTTGACGGATTGGGCCACGCACACACCCCCTGAGGCAGAGAGCGGCTGGCACTGAGACCCCAGATCCCAACCCACGGGGTCAGCCCCGTGCCCCCCGACCCCTTGCCTTCACCCAGGGCCCCCCAGAGCCACCCCACACTTGGAGAACGTCCTGCAATGGCTGCACCAAGCTTGGGGGAAGCATGGGGAGCACAGTCCCCCCCATGGGACCCTCCCCTGCCCAGCACCCAGGGCTGGGTTGTGCTCATGTAACGGGCAAATACTGGACAAAACGGCCCTTGGGGAGGATTGTGGATGTGCCACAGCTCTGGCAGAGTCCCTCAGCCCCGGGACAGCAGCAGCACAGCCCCTCAGGGAGTTTTATTCCCTTCCCTGCAGCCAAGCTCCCCAGCCCAGCTCCTCTCCTTCCCCAGGTGCATGCCCAGGGACCCCCAGGTGCTTTCTGCCAGGCTGGGGAGAAGCCTCACAGGCTGATCCCCAAGGCAGCCATGGGACGTTTGCAAAAGCAGCTAATTAAAATTAAAAGAGACAGAGGGAAGCTGGCAGCTGGACAAGTCCCCGCGTACGGCTGCCGGGCTCCCAGCCTCCAGCTCAGCAAAGCCAGGGCCCCTCCTGCTCCAACATTTTTGCAGATGCCAATAAAGGGAGAGATGAGAGAGAAAATTAAACATTGCAGGACCTTCTGGATGTAATTGATGGTCTCAATTTGCATAGTAAATGACACGGCTGATACCTCACCTGCCACTGAAAGATCCCCGCTTAAGCAAAGGTCAGAGCAATTAACAGGCGGGCTGAGATTCCCCCGATTACAATCACGGCACTGGAGAGGAGCAGGAGGAGGACAGGGAGAGGCCAGGAGCCAGAGGCCTCCAGGAGAGGAGGCTTCACTCCCTCCTCCAGCAGGGCTGGGGCAAAATGGGGCCGTTTGCCCCTTGTAGCCCAAAGACCGAGAGAGGGACTGATTCCCAACGCAGCCAAACCACGGAGACTTTATTTTAATTTTTTTCCCCTCCGGTAAGAAACCGGGCCAATTTGACGTTTGTTTCCCATCTGGGGAGCCAGATGGATGGAGAGGAGGGAGTTGGATAAACAGACTCCCGGACAGACAGATCGGCCAGGCGCGGCGGGACGGGCACATCCCTGCCTGGGGCACGCGGGGCCAGGCTGAGACGGTGGCTGGGGCTACACAGCCAGTGCGGCTTAATTACAGTTTCCATAGCAATCAGAGGAAAAAATCCAACCAGAGCAGCAGTTTGCAAACACCAGAGCCTTCCAGGAGCTCCAGCACAGGCAGGCGGGCACACGCACATGACAGCACGGGGCCACAGGGGGCCATGGTGCGTGCCCAGCATCTGCAGCCCCGGTACCTTCCCAGCAGGGCTAGAACAAAGCCAGATTTGGGACTTTGCCAGCACAGCAGCAGCAGCAGTGTGGGGTGCCCCCCACGCATTTATTGCCCTTTTTTCCCAGGCAGCAGCTCTGAGCATCCACGCTGTTCAGACAACCGTAGCGGCCAGGTGAGCGCTGGCCAAGGGCTCGTACGCAGGGGATGAGGCGGTGGCACGAGAGATGGGCCCATAAATAAATAAGAAAGGAGACTAAATCGATGGCAATTCAGAAGTGGCTGAGTTACGCGGCAGCTCCGTTAAATCAAACTAACGAGGAATGTAACAAAAAAAAAAAAAAAAAAAAAAGGATACGGCCAATTAGGGCGTAATGAGGACCTTATTACCGCAGCAGCTGGAGAGCACGGAGCATGCGAGCGGGATGCAGCCAGGCCAGCAGGAGGGAAAAGCAAGGAGGGAAGCCCAGCGAGCCGGCTGGATGCAGCAGGAAAACTGCCCTAAGGACGGACACCGGTGTCCGCAGCTCCTTCAGATTATTAAAGCTAATTGGGGCTCTCCTTACTTAAAAATAGCAGCACAAAAGCAGCCCAGGTGAAAGCCCCAGAGGGTCTGGGAGCCCTCCTCCGGCCCCCACGCAAATGCTGGCAACACCAATTAATAAGTACACTTTTGCTTCTTGATTAAGAACTGGCCTCGCCTGGCCCCGCTCACCTCCAGCAGCCCCAGCTTTTAGCACCTGCATTATTCATGGCCCCCGGCACTGCGGCAGGCAGGGGGATTTGCCAGGCGATGCTTCTGCTACCTTAACACTGCCTTTAGTCAAAACACTCCTTTAGAGCACGAAATTAGAGACAGGAGGTGGGGACTGGGAGGCAGCGGATGCTCTCCCTCCTCTGCCAGGATGGCACAACATCGCTTCGGGACAAGGGAGAAGGCAGGAGCTGAGCTCCTTTTCTCCCCCAGCTTTGGGAGAGGTGCAGGAAGCCTGGGGAAACACCCCAAAACCTGGAGATACTCAGAGGTAGGCACTCTGTTTAAGGACGCTCACGCACAAGATGGCATCCTGCCGATGGCCAGCACCGAGGGGCGCAGAGCTCCTGCGGCGAGAAATAGCCCCAAAAAGGCCACAAGCCCACGGCCAACCATCCTCTGGCCTGCCAGGAGCTCAGCACCCAGGGGTCTCGCTTTGTCCCCGGGAGCAAAACTGCAATGAACATGCAACATCCCCGTGCACCCATCCCAGCCGTGCGAAGCAGCCCCGTGGGCAAAGCCCAATCCATCCCCCAGCACATGGCTGCGTCCCCCCCTGCTAACGTCCCCTCCCAGCGTCCCCACACCGCCGGCAGCCGCTCGCCCGGGGACTCTCCTCGCTGCGTCGGGGTTAACGCGTGTTGTCAAACACAGGTCAGGGTTTAATCTCCACCATTACGGGCTCGGTGGGAGCGCAGCTGCTCTGGGAAGCGCAGCGCTCAAGTGCCCTCTTGATTGCAGGTAGATAATAAGCTTTTGCTGTCGCTAACGTACACCATCAATCAGGGAGCGCTTTGCCCGGGCTCCCTGCAGAGCTGGCGGGTGGTGGAGCACTGTGCAAACATGTTGGGTTGGAGCAGTGGGGGCTGATTCTGCCGTGCTGCAAACAGGGACGTGCATGGCCCCCCACCCAGCTGGGAATTGCTCCCTGGGCAGCCCAGAAGGGGACGGGGCCGTGCACAGCCCAGCTGCGGTGGCATTTTGGAAGCTTGGCAGGAGGCTGCAGCAGCCCCATGCTGGCTTGGCACGGGGACACTGCAAACCCAAGCAGGGGCAGGAGGCCAAGTCAAGGCACCTCTGGCTGCTCCCGCTCCCAGCAAACTCAAGTTGCCATCGGGAACACCCGGCAGGTCCCTGAGCCCACATCCATCACGTTGCACGGAGCAACGGGGAGCACCCAGCCCTGACCCAGGCGCACCCCAGCACTTGCCCACCTCCTGCTGCATGCTGCCCGGCCTCCCCTTCGCAAATGAGGCCGTTTAAATGAGGTTTCCAAGCCCAGAGTCTTTAATTGGCGAGTCAGCGGCTGCAATTCCCTGCCCTAGGACTCATTATCCATGCCACTTCAAAGACCCGAGGACCTGACTCATTAGAGGAGAAGTCATTAGGGGCACATCTCCACGCCCTCGTGGAGGCAAAGCTCCTGGCAGCGGGGATGGCTTTGCTCTAACCGGGGAGCAATGGCAGCCCCCAGATCCCAGATTTTTGGAGCCCCATCCCACACGGTCGGTGGCTGGTCCTCCCTGCACACCCCGGATTCCCGGCACACGTCGCATCGCCTCGAGCCTCCGTCACAGGAGGCTGCTGGCACTCGCCGCCAGCCTCATCCCTGGAACGGGTTCAATTGCCGCTCTTTAGTGCTTTGAAATCTCATCAGACATTATGAATCTGAGCAATTTGCGCCTGCTTTTCAACGGCCTGCATTGCCAGGCTAAATCAGTAATTAATAAATTTGCAACAGGGGGAAAAAAAAAAAAGCAAGTCTTCTCTCCGCTCCAATCGGGGGCCCTGGGAGGCTGTGCGGTGGTGCAATTGCACCGTGAGTTTCAGCTCCTCTGGGCAGCAAAACATCCAAATTTCTGCTCTATGTTTGGAATCCAGGTTTCTCCCTTAGGCACCAACCCTGCAGACTGTGCCCTTGGGAAGGAATATCTGCCAGAGACCCCCTGCTCCTGCAGCCCCCCAGTGCTGCACCTCCTTCCCCCTCACCCTGCTCCAGCCTGGCACCAGAGTCAGGCTCCGAGCCAGAGCCGTGCGCCCACCCTGATGCTGGGTCTGCAGGGAGGTGTTTTCCCAGCAGTTCCCAGTGCTCCCAGTCTCGCCCTGGCTTTCCCCAGTCCCAGCCTGTGGGGTCCTCTGCACGCAGCAGCAGAGAGCCCGAGGGCAGAGGAGTTAATTTCAGGTGGGGAAACTGAGGCACGAGGCTGTTTGGAGCCGGAGGAGAGCCTGGCATCCTGCCTGCCTCCTGGCTGCATTATAGCACACGGTATTGACTGTAGCAAAAAGAGGCAGAGGGGGGGCGGAATAAATAGAAAAACAGCCCAGGAAACATGACTTCAGCCTCTGCGGAGCCTGAATGAGTCTGGAGACCCAAAGCAGCGATGGCAGCCGAGCGCCAGGGACCAGACCTGTCCCTTGCTGAGCAGCAGTGGGGGGCTCATGGATGCTCGCTGTCCCCACGCACAGCACAAGGAAAACGCTGGGAGAGGAAAGGTGGCTGCAGCTACGTGAGCAAGGGCTCTGCCCACGGGATGGGTATAACCAGGCTGGTTTTTGGGATGCCAGGGACCTTTCCTGAGCCAAGCTGTGGAGGTAGATGCTCGGCTTGAGCCCCAGAGGGGACGGAAAAGCCACCGGCCTCAGAGCAGGAACGGGTTCACCCGAAGCCCAGGCTGCAGAGCCAGCCCCGGAGCAGGCATCGTGCCACAAAAAAAATATCCCAGCTCCGCGCCGGGTGCTGAGCGGAGGATTTGGCTGGGGAGCGGAGACGCCAGCAGCAAATAACAGCCCTCCGGTGAGACGCAGTAATTGAGTGCTGACTGCAGAAGAACAGCAATCCTCCGAGATGAAAGGGAGCCGGGCAGCCCTCCTCGCCCGGCTCTGCATTACTGCTAATCACACCTCCTTTCGTCACAGGGCTGAAGGTCACCCGCTTTAATTCCTGTGCTCTTTGCCGGAGGTGGTGGCGTGCCAAAAAATAAAAAGTTCTCCCTGCAAACAGCCCCGAGGAAGCAGCTGTGCTCCCATCCACCCCACGGACGTGGCATCTGCAGGACCGGTGGCATCTGCTCCCCAGGGCCAGCCACCTCCACGCTTGCACGTTGAATCCTTTGAGAGGAAAACCCTCGCACCTTAAGGCTCGGCAGCAGCTGAAGCCCACGTTCAGCATCGCCCGAACTTCGTGCGCGGTTGCGATCGTCAGATCCCCCTTCGGGGGTGACATTCTGATGCATCAAGCAAAAGCGATGAGCCCGGCTAAAAGCAGGAAGACAGCCATGAATGTCACACGGTAATGAACAAATGCATCGCAAACACATATCAGGCTCTTAACTGAAAATATAGGAAACTCAGCGAAGGATAAAACAATAGAGGGGGGGAAACGACAGTGTAAAATTGATCCAGACACATGACTAAGGAGTCGTGCATTTGCCTAGAAATATTGCCCTCTTCACAAAACGGAGCACGGCACATTACGACGCATGGCATAACACGCCGTGCGCACCAGCTAAATTACATAAACATAAATCTCATGCTTCGCCTCCAAGAGCTCGGCGACAGCAGAGCTGTCAGCACATGCAGAGCTAGGGCACTGCGGACAGGTCTGTCCCTTCCCTCAGGGGACATCCCTGGGCGGTGAGATGCTATGGGAGAGGAGCTTGGGACAGCCACTGCCGGCCCTGCCCCGCACCTCTGTGCCATGCTACAGGTACACATAATACCCCCATCTTTGCAGGATGCTTGGGGGGAGAATGTACTTAAAATGTTTCAAAGTGCCCAAGTAAAACACAGATTTTTGCAGACATATCTTGGCAGTGCTAATACCCAAAAAAAACCTTCCCTCCCATGAATAATGACCATCCAGCCATCGGTGCAACCAGCAGCAATTGCCAGGGGCCAGCAAAGTAATTGCAATACATAAAACCTAACGGCCCTCCTGGGTCAGGCTGGCTCAGGAGCCCTGGGTCACTCGAGAGAATAACCTGCCCCAGGGCGAACTTCTTCCCAGCCCACCGGTGGAGGGGGGCGAATTCGTGCCTGGAGCAGAAGCGCTTTGCGCTGCAGCAGAAGCCGCTTTAGCGCGAAGCTTTGCTAAAAATTGAAACTGAAGGTCAAGTTGATAATGCATCAGAAAGCAAACAGCTTGAATGCTAACTGCTAACTACAGCAATGAGCATTATTGCCTGATGGAAATAAAACCCGACTCCAAACGCTCAGGCTTGGCATGAGAAATGAAGCGGAGCGATGTTACGGAGGAGGGCGAGCGCGCCGGCACGCAGGGAGACGCGCGCCCAGCCTGCAGCACCGTCCCCATGCCCACCGGTGTCCTGCGGCATCCAGACCCCATGCCAGCAGGCCCGGAGAGCTCTGCGGCTTGACAAACAACACGCAGAGGCCAGATCCTCAAGCAGCGGCCCTTCTGCATCGCTTTGACAGTCCGGAGGCACCTTGAAGCAGAAATAAATTGCCGGGTCCTTTATGCTGCTGGAGGAGTGGAAATGAGAGCCGGGCATACACGAACTGGCTATAAAAGAAAGGGCCGGATCCTTCGCCAGCTCCCAGTGGCTCTGTGCTGGTGTAAAGGCATGTGGTGACAGCAGGGCCATCTGAATTTATGGGGTCACACGGAGAGGCAAAGCAGGCACAGCGAGGCTCTTCCTTGAACCTTGCACAAGACTGGGGGGATTTTCAGATTAAAAAAGACATCCACATACACACACACAGCATGTTCTTGTCCCCATCCCCTCATTACTGACAGCTGCAGAGCTGCCCTCCGTTGCTGCAGGAGCCGGGAAACACTGAGGACCCCACGCTGGGAGATTCCCCTGGAGCTGCTCGGACCCCACGCAGGCGCCCACGTGCCGGCAGCATCCCCAGGCCCCGCGTGGCTGCCGGGTTTGATGTACGACAGCTCCTGTACACCAGAGAGCAGGGGAGCGGCGTTTACTGCTGATAACGCATGGGCTGCGCTCACGCTGCCGCAATTACAGCGGAATTATGCTTTTTGATAACTAAATTATCACTAATGCACATAATCGTTGGGTTATGCGGATATACAAATTACAGGACTGCCTCAGTCCCAGATTAATACGCGTGCATTTCAACTCCATGTACACTCGTTTACACTGCAATTATGCCATCATATCATTAACCATCTGGTGATAGGAATTCACGGTAACCACAGGTATCTCAAACCAGAAGCGCTCGTGCTGCGGTGGGACCACCAGTCACAACCCCTGCTCCTTACTGGTGCGTAGTGGAGGGGTTGAACCGGGCCCATTCCCCCGGCCACATCCAGCCCCACACCCAGACCCCACAGGGAAGCACTGGCCAGGATGGGGTGGCTGTGGGATGCCGTGTTCTCTCCAAAATTGGGGCACACCAGGGCTAGACACAGAATAACATGGCAGCTGAGCCCAATGCTGCTGTCCTCTCCCCGTGTCACCCACTGGTCCCATCAGCCCTTCCCCTGTCATGGGACATGGGCACCCAGCAGGACCTGCCAGCCCAGGACAGGCAACAAAACTCTCCTTTTCAGGTGAAAAACCCATGCAAAATGTCCCTCATTCCACTAAAGGCCTCTTTCCCTTTATTTCTGTCATCAGACAAATCTCGTTATCATCACGAGCCTGATGGGGCTGCTGTTAGCATTTACAAACCCCAGTAGGGTTACGGGTGAAGCTGTTAACAGAGCCATAAACACAGCCCTTCGCTCGCAGCCGAGCATCACTCCCCCCCAACGAGCATCGTTCCCACCCCCACGAGCATCGTTCTCCCAATCTGCCACCCCGGTGCTCCGGGTACCACGCATGCCCTACCTGCACACCTGCAGCCCCGTGTATCCCCACGGCACCTGGATTTTGTGTGCACAGCCACAGCTGCGGCATAGCACGTGCCCCACAGCACCGCTCACACTTGCACCCCCACCTCGGGGCACACGCACAGCACGCCCCGAGCCTCACAGGCAGCCTCAAGTCACCGCAGCCATCGACTCCGAAACGTCCCCACGCACTCCTCCTGCAGCCGTAGGCCCGTGAAGATTTTTTCTGCTTTTCAAGTTAAAATCCTGAAGAGCAGATTCCAGGTTGAATCCCCAGATGGGCTTCTCTGCATATTAAAAGCACAGCCGGTTCCCAGCGCCACGGCGCGCGCGAGAGACAGAATTAACGCTGTTCCTATTTATAGGGCTTTGATTAGGAGCTCGTCACCTAGAAGTTTTTATTCCCTTTATCCATTTATAAGGCCATAACACAGTTTGACTAGCTCCAGATAGGCTGGTGTCCCACCGATTTTGCCAGAACTTAATGTGCCATTCAGACACAGTTAAGCCAGTAATAGGCAGCAGCCTGTACTCTGCAGGGTTTTAACTGTCTCAGAAAACACTCTTCAGCTCCCAGCTCACCCTGCACACACTATGCCGCAGAGGCAAAGTGAAGCTGGGGCGAGGAGCAGCCCCAACAGCCCCTTTGAGGGGTCTCGGGGCAGCCCCAGAACCCCCTGGAAGGGCGCACAGAGCCATTGCCTGGGCTGATGCCCACTGCAACAGCACCCACAGCAGCAGTGCCTGGGAGTCCTCGCCCCTCTCAGCCGGTCCCTGGGTAGGTGCTTGGCCACCAGCTGGTACCCACGAGCTTTTCCATTGCTCCCGAGGCTGCTAATCCCTCCTAAGCATCCCTGCGCTCCTGTCAGCAAAACGCTTTCTGGCTCCTGACAAATCCTCGCAAAAGAGTTTTGCTGAGCACGGACTTTCCGCCTGTCCAAAGCCTATAGACAAGTTAAAGCACCTGCCCTCAGGGATAATTCCACTAAAATTGGGTGAAGCATGCGCTGGTGCCAACTTTATTTTCTGTTAAAACCTGGGAGTATTTGTAAAAGTCTTTTCTTCTGGAAGGCGCCCAGCTCCGTGCGGAAGGAGGGGGCTGGATCAGCTTGCGCTTGGCAGCCGCCGACCCAGCAGATTCGAGGTCTCCTTGTGCGCAGGGAATGGGATTTCAAGATGCTTTCTGAAAGGAGCTGGCAGCAGTCAGCCAGCCCACCCCGCAGATGGCTGCTCCCATCCCCACTTGGTGATGTCTCCAATGCTGGCCTCGGGGAGACAAGAACAGCACCCCAAGACAAGAGGCGGTGCTGCACAGGACACACACCCAGCCTAGGAAGCGGCCACCACGGTGTCCTTACAACCAAACAACCATCAGAGCAGCCCCAAATCTCAGAGCCCCCAGCATCCCAGGATTTTGCCCTAAAGCAAAGCTCCCATCCCATCCCTACTCCTGCACCGCAGCCATTCCTCAGCCTAGGTCAAGACGCCTGACCAGACACATCCCGCCACCCCACAACAAGCTGCACGTCACCCAGCTGGTGACCCAAGTGATCACCCAATTGCCGTTTCTGCCCCAAAGCCCACGCCAAGCCCCCAAGCGATCTGCTCACCGTCCTCCCTGGACTTCTGGATGAAGGCCTCCACGCCACTCTCCCCGTAGCTGCCCTCGGAGGCCAAGGTGGAGACGTAGTTCCACTTGAGGGCTTTGACGATGTCCACCATGGCTTGGGCCTGGTAGGTGTCGGATGGGACGACGCGGGAGAAGAAGTCGTAGCGGCTGTTGTCACTCAGGTCCGGGGCGGTTGATGCATAGCTGATCTGGGGGATCTGGGATGAGGGGAGGAAAGACAGCGTCAGGAGAAAGAGGCCATCTCCACCCAGCTGCACAAAGCTCAAAGCCCCGCTCGGGAGGACGCAGGGGGTGGAAATCAAGGAGTCGGGAAGTGTCCAGAAGAAACCAGCCCCCCTGTGCCAAAAAACAGAGGTGAAAGAATGGTGCGATGCCTGCTCATGCACAGATCCTGGGTATGGACACAGGAAAGCAGAGGCCATGGGATGACAAGGAGAAGGGTCCAGCCCGTCTGGGACCTGCAGCAGCCAAACCCTGGCTATGATGCCTGGTTTGGCCCCAGGAGGAGGGAGGGGAGAGGCTGAGGGACCACTCAGCGACACCCAGCAGTGCCTCCAGCATGGCAGAGGCCATCGAGAAAGCCTTGTTCCTGCCCTGAACTCCGCAGCTACGATATTCTGGCCTCCTGCCCCATGAGGGACCAACACGAGCGCACCCTGCCAGACCCTGTCCAGCCAAGCCATAAATAAGCCTTTTAAATTAATCAGAGCTCCTGCACCTCGCGCAGTACATTAGAGTGATTTAGCACCGGAGGATCATGCGATGCTTAGCACTTACCCAGCACTTTACATCTCCAAAACACACCACAGATGTTAATTTATCTTAAAGATGGAAAAGGTTTATTAAATTATCAAGCCCAGGTTCTCCGCACCAGCCTGAAGTTCCCTACTGAAGACGTACCAAAACTGGAGCCAGCCCCATCCATCACCCCCGTGTCCTACACCCTGTCGGGCACCACACACCTCTGCAACGTGCCTCTGCTTCGGCACAGTGCAAGGGCTTGCCAAGCCCTGCTGAAAACAGGGATGTGGTTTTGAATTTAGCAGCGATGTAATGGCAGGGGCTGGAGCTCAGCCAGCTGCCATGGTGCAGCCTGGCTGTGGCTACAGGCACAGTGCAAACAGAGAAGGAAAGGCCCAAAGCATCGTTGACCCCAAACTGATCCATGCTACAGGGCAAAGGGGTGCAGAGCAGCAATCCCCAGCTTTTGGGGGCTTTTCCCCCTCTCCCTCTAACCCAGTTTAGGAACAATTCAGCAATCGCAGCTCACGGGAACAAATGCAGCCAGAGCCACAGGGAGATGCAATGAGTCCCCAGGATCCCCTCGGCTCAGAAAGCACCTGGGTTGTGCCAGATGCCTTAAATCAGCTCAGGCTGCATTTGGCCTCACCAATCACCACTCCTGCGTTAAGCAGTTAGCTAATTTGCAGCAGCAGAGGAGAGAACCAGCTGGTGTGGAGAGGTTTGGGGTGCACAGGCATCCTAGTGCAGGTTAGAAGCCCAAACCACCTCACTGGGAGCCTGAAATGCTGACACCTGCCTTCTAACGATGGTGTTTCCAACCAGCACCTCCCTGGTTAGATACCAGCAGAGCCCCATCCTAATGGGGGGAGCAGCCCCCATCCTGGAGCATCCCAGCACCCAAGGGTGGGGGGCTCACCCCAAAGCCACCCCCTGGACCTGCCCGGCCCTCCCGGCTGCCCCATCCTACTCCACTCGTGCTCCCAGGCCGTGCTGCACAGTTTCTCCTCTGCTTGCCTGTTATTTTCCCCTTTTCCACTCCAGTCCCTCACTCTCTCTATTAAACGTGATGCCGGTGTTATAAACCCACGACTCCACCTGAATGCTAAACGGCCCCTGGAAAGGAGCAGCCACCCCTCTACCTACTGCAAAATGTGAGATGGAAAAAAGGGGGAGAAGGAGAACAAGTAGGAGAGGGAAAGGAAGGAATCTTTATCAAGGCCCAAATAGGATTATTCTCTGTGACAATCTGCTTTGTGCTCCTTTCCAAGGGGCTGTGATCTGCTCGTGGGGTGTCTGTGACCAGGAGCCGGTGCGTGAGGCTCGATTAAAATTCTGCTCAGCAGGCGAGACGCTCGTCTAGCAATCATTCATCCTGGGGAGGGAGCGGGGGGATGCTCTGCTCCTTCTCTCCTTTCCTTTTCCTTGCCGGGCTCACAGTGCTGCCAGGAGGATGGGCAGGGAGGCTTGGGGTGGAGGCTGGTGTGCAGCGTGCCCGTGCAATAGGGCCAGGCGGGTGTGCAAAGCAGCGGTGCCCATGGGAGAGGAGACCCGGGGCTGGGATGATGCCAAGCTAGCTTTCCACAGGTCATCAAACCCGACGAGTTTTTCTCTCTGCAAAGCGGTTTTAACAGATCCACGCCTCCACAGGGTGCAGGGGAGGGAGACTTCCCGGATATTCCCCCAGGACACCGCGTCCCATGGAAGTGCCGATGGACCACGGCTGGGTTTAACCCCGGGGCACACGGCCTGCTCCCACCCCTGCGGGGAAGCGGGGCCCAGGAAACACCTGTTGATCCACAGGTTATGAACTGGAAGCCGTATTTTAATAAACAAACTGAAAGAGCTTTTCTCCCTCGCTACACTGCCCTGGATGGAAGTGAAAATAAAATACCAGTTCCCAAATGACCATTTGATAGATTTTCTTCTGCCTTTTTCCCCCCTCCGCCTTTTTGATCTCCTGGTTTACAATAGCCCAACTCCCGGCACCAGCTATTTTCTCAGATAAAAGACAAAAGTCCTTTCAGGTCCATAAAAGCGAAATGCGGGCAGGGAATTTGAGGTTCTTAGAAAGAAGGATGTGGGTGGGGGGAGCTGGCAATGCACCTCGGCTGCACATTTGGGCACCAGCACAAGCCCTGAACAAACTCGCAGAGGCACCACGCTGCTCTCAGCTCTGTGCCTGGGTCATTGCCAGACCAGGCTAAATACCAGGGTGTTGGTGGGGAGATGAGCGGGATCAGCTCTCCTGCAGCCCAGGACTACCTTACCCCATCAAGGTCAAGGAGTAACCCTGGGACAGGGGGAAAAAAAAACTTATTTCTCCCTTATTTTGAACAAAAATACGGTCAGCATCATTCAGAACCACCCCCAACCTTGAGTAAAGCTCCCCCAGGGTCGGAGAGCAAGCAGAAGCCGGGGTTAGGGGCACAATCCTGCCCCCCAAGCCCCTGGGCCAGATTTGCTGTCAGTGCACCAGCGTGGTCAACCTCAAGCTCTCCCCTGACACCTCCACCACAAAAGCACCGGGGTTTGAAATCCATTTGATCAGCACCGGCTGACGACAGCGCAGCGTTTTGTCTAACACCAGCATTTTGTCGAACGGCAAAGGATCGTGATCTGCTCCAGATTGGAAAGATTCAGACAAAGGCAGCACCTTGAGCACGGCCCCCAGCCGGGGGTTGCAGGGCCGCCGTGCTCCGATGTTCAGCAGCACCGACCCCGCCGCTCCTTGCACCAGTGCCCCTGCACCACAGACGGGGCCGGGAGCAGCTAATTCCCTAACCATAATTATTAATTTCATGCGTATCTTATGCCAACCTCTGGTTCACCGACAAGATGGAATTGATTTAATTAGAATTTCCATCATTGAGCCATTTGGACAGCGGCTTTTAATTAGGGAGAGCACAAAGCACCGCAGGGGCTGGGGGAGCGAGGGGGCTGCGCGGAGCCAGCTCGGCCCTTGTCACTGTTGGTTTCCCCAGCTGGAAAAAGGAGCCAGGGCAGGCAAATCGCTCCAACATCCCAATGTACCCAAACGCCACCCTGTCATGGAGCTGATAACAAATTCCTCCAGTTCCCAGCCCCAACTGCTCCGGGTGACACGCGACAGCCACGCTCGAAGGAGGACAGCTCGGGGCAGGGAGCGATGAGCTCCCCATCCTGCCCACCCCTTTGCCATGACCCGATAAACTGAGCCAGCTGCTTGGCTGCATCCTATTTTTTCCCAAAAAAAAACAAGCTCCCAACCTAGCCAAGAGCAAAGCTTGGGGTGCAGGGAGCCACGGTCGCTGCCCTTCATCAGGCTCCTTGCCTGCCCTGCCGCCCTCCTCCTCCTCCTCACCCAGCGGTGCCGGGGGAGCCGCCGTGGCTGGGACAGCCCGGGGGAGCCGGGGAGGCTGCAATTTGTTATAATAAACCCGGAGCAGAATGAGGAAATGAACTGGCAGGAACAGAGCGGGTGATTAATCAGAGCGTCCCCCAGCCCATTTCCACCCTCCTGTCTTCATGAAGGTTATTTACCCGCTAAGCACCAACGCGTGGTGCGGAGGGCGACGCTCGCTCCGCCACCTCCCTTCCATCATTCTGGGGCTCAGCGCTGGGGGCCGGATCCTGCTCCGCACCCCCCTGGCCAGCAAAACCCCCTGTGCCTGCAGGCACACGGGCACGCACAGCTCCTGCGGGCCAGCGTCCTCCATTAGGTGGATTAATCATGCTGTACAACACCCCGGTGCTAAAAAGGAGCTCGACAACTCACTGCAGAGAAGGAAACGAGCGCCTCTACGTGTCGGGTGCGCGCCCAGCACCTCCGCTCGCCTGGGATGCTCCTTGCCCCAGCTGAGCACACGGGTACTCAGGAGCTCACTCAGGATGGGATTGAAAAGCCCAGCCCCTGATGGGGACATGGGGAGTCGCATTTGCAGGGGACGGACCTGGTTCCTTGTACGCCATCGTCGCCGTGGTCATTCAGGAACAAGTGGGTAGTGCTGAGGCTGGAGAGCCAGTAGACAGGGGTGGGAAGGAGCTGGAGCGTGCCAGAAAGCTCTGGCAGTGACGACAGACAGATGCTATCGCAGGGAGGCGAGAGCAGGGATTCGAGGGGAGGTTTTTCTGCATGCGGAGCTGCGAGGAGTGATGAAACCAGCTTGGACAGAGGATGCCGCATCTGCAAGTTGTTCCGCTGATGTACAGCTTTAATTAGGCAATGGCAGCTAACGAAGGACACGTTATTTATTTATGTAGCCTGGGACCGACAAAACCCCTGCCGGGGATGCGCCGAGCCCTCCCTGCCAATGGGTTTGGGCTGGAGGGGAGGGGATGGAGCAGAGCAGGGCGCACAGGAAGGGAGCACGGCACGGGCCGAGGAGGGCACAGCACCCCCAGGCAGGGACCTGCTGGAGGAGGGAAGGGGCTGCTGAGACCCCATCCCACCCAGGGCTCTGCAGCACCACTGCCACAACCCTCCCAGGAGGGTAAGGAGAGCCCGGAGCACAGCACGAAGCAGACACAGCATGGGTGCAAGCGTGCACACAGCCGCTGGGGCAGGCAGAGGGGGAGCTGCTCAGCCCCCAGACCCACGAGCCTCATCCTGCACCCAGAGGCACCCCCAGCGCTCCCTCCGTGCCCTCATCTCGGCTGTACCCTACACAAAGAGTGCCCCAGCACCTTGTACCACCAGCACCTTGCAGCTCCAAGGTCTCACAGTCCCGGGGCCAACGCAGGAGCCAAATCTCTGGCTCCAGCCCAGGAGCGAGCACCGTCCCTGGAGGGGACAGGAAAAGGCAACACCGTGAGTGCAGCGGTGCCCGGGGAGGCAAATGCTTTGCTGAACCTCTGAGCGGAGCCGCCCGCGCTTAAAGGTCAGCGGCAGCATGAAATGGAAGTTGCCTGATTTTCATTTTAAGCATGTCCATGCCATAAACCCACTATTTGAATAACAAAGAGCGACGGCGGGCAGGCAGCGCGGGGCAGGGCAGGACCTGGCATCCCCCCCGTGGGAGCGATGTCCCCGTGCTGGGGCCACCAGCAGGGACGTGGGGACAGCGATTTCCAGAGCTCCCAGCTGAGCTCAGGTTTGGGTCCCCACGCTGGGGACACCGAGGCTTGAGACACATCCCCATTGGGCCACAACCAGCGTGCATCGGGGCTCGGCAAAACATCCCCCTGCATGGTCACGGGTGCTTTGTCCAAGCAGCAAAATTGGAGAAAGGGAAAAAAAAAAAATCACCCAACCCATCCCTAAAACAGCTCCCCCCCTCCTCCAGCTGTCACTCTCCTGCCTCCTTCCTCACTGCCTCCCTCCCTGAAGTGAGCGTTCAATCTTTTTTTGTCTCGGCAAATAGCTTTTAAGTTCCTCCTGCTCTCTCTAATTTATATTATTTTAATTATTGAATAGCCCTCTCGCTCGCCGCCTGGAACATTAACACGTTCTTTAAAAGGGACCCAGAAAAATCAAACTCCATCAGCGATCTGTTTCTCAGACTCCGCTAACAGCCTCCAGCCCTCCCAGGGGGGCGCAGGAGGGAGGATGAGGAGGGGGGAACGGGAGGAAGGCAGCCAGCCCCCCGAGGAAGGGAGGGTTTCGAGGCTCAGGAGGGGAAGGCAGCGTGCGTAACGCCAGCTCGGGGCTTCCAGCGCTGCTGGGCACAGAGCCTGTTTGCATTTCTCCTTGCCTTTTGCTGCTAAGGGGGCTCTTGTTCAAACATTCGCTCTAGCCCCAGGACATTGCTGCGGATAAATAAATGCACAGCGAGGGGGAGGTAATTATAAACTCCTCGCTTTTCCTGCAGCTGGAACGGAGGAGAGCGATGGGGGAGCCAGCCCCAGTAAGTGCAGCTCCCCAGGAATTTGGTTAAGGTGGCCAAATTACCTCTGGTCCCCTCAAGTGACAGCCCAGGAGAGGTCCAGGGAGCTCCCCAGGGAGGCTGAGCCCTCTCCGTCCCTGGGGGTTCTCAGCATCCACTGGGACCAAGCCGTGAGCAGCCCAGGCTGAACCCAGAGCCGGGTGGAGGTGGCTGGGATGGAGCCCCCCAGGTCCCTTCCAGCCCCGTGGTCTCATCCTGCACCCTGTCCTGAGCTGATTGCCCGTCCATCCTCCCACGTCAGCATCCCACCTGGCCACGAAGTCAGGGGAGAAGAGACAAAAGCCTGCTGCTGCAGCATCGTCACCAGAGGGGGACGGAGGAGGGGATCCCTGGGGACCCGGGGGAGGCAGGAAAATGCTTTTAAAGACGCTCAGGCTCCTGCGTGCCCCCAGCTGCGGAGGAAGAGGTAAGCATGCAAAAAAAAATGGTGAAACCACCGCGTTTTTTCATGGGTTCAGCCCTGGCGGAGGCGGCCAGGGCGCCTCGGCGGGACCCGTACCTTGAAGAGCCGCAGGATGTTGGCCACCATGATGGAGACGGAGCTGCCCGAGGCGCCGATGACGCCGACCACCCGCTCGGGCTTGGTGATGATGGGGGGCCCGCCGTTGACGCAGCGCACCTCAGTGCTGTCCTTCTCGATGAGGGCTTGCACGAAGGTCAGCGACTGCTCCAGGGCGTGCGTGTCCCGCGAGCACGTGTCCAGGATGCGGGCGCCCAGGGTGATGTTGGGGAGCAGGTCGGGGTCGTTGTTGATGCGGTCCAGGGCGAAGAGCATGGCCTCCAGGCGGTGGATGCCCTTCTCCTTCTTCAGCTCCCCGCAGGCTTTGCCCTCCGCGCCCCGGCCGTGCACGGGGAAGAGCCCCCCGAGCGTGATGTCCCCGTCGATGCGGATGGAGTTCATGTGCGGGTAGCCCTGGCCTTTGGGCTTGGCGGCACCCCCGGGCACCCAGCCCCAGCTCCAGGCACTCAGGAGGAGGCAGAAGGAGAGACGCTCCATGCAAAAACGACCCCCGCTCATCGCCGAAGCCGTGCTGGGGCAGAGCGCGCGGCCCGAAACCCGGCAGCGGTCAGGCGGTGAGGCGGGCACGGCTGGGTGGCATGGCTCCGGCGGCTCCGTCAGCGGCTCCCATGGGTGACGGCAGCCCCCAGGGTGCGGCGAGCAGCCGGGCTGCGGGTGGGTGCCAGGACTGGCATCGCTACGCCGGGGAGGAGAGGCGGCAGGGGTGCGAGCCCAAGCAGAGGTTCGGGTCCTTCTTGCAGAGCCCTTGGGAGGGAGAAGGGGGAGCGGGAGGAGAGAAAGAGGGGGGAAATTAAACAGGGGCACGGAGAAGATGTCGGCCATTCCGAGATTTCAGCAGGGAGCCCGGAAGAAAAGATTTGGGATTTGCTGGATTTGTGAGTCACGCCAGCTGCTTTGACTCAGCCCCAACTGCGCATCCGGCGCTGGGCCCCTGCCGTGCTCAGCCCCAGCAGCGGGGCCAGCTTGGCACGGGTTGGAGGGAAGCCCCGGACCCTGTCCCATCCCAAACCCCCGCTGGGGAGCTGTCAGGGTGGGGAAGACCCCGGGGAAGTGCTCAGAGAGGGGCAAACCCGAAGGCACACACAGCCCTGGTCCCAGCCACCCTAGAGCATCCCTCCTGCCCCAGAGGGACGGATTCCCAAATCCAGGGGCTGATTCCCAAATTTCTCCTCCATTCCCTGTCCCGAGGCCGTTGCCATCGCCTGCCTGCATGCCCCAAGCACCACACTGCCAGCCACACAGGCGCAGAGCCGAGCTGGGTCTTAAAAATAAAGCACACCCGGCCAGGCACCGAAGAAACCAGGAATTATGTATCCAAAATGTGCCCCTGAGCACCACAGCTTGCACCACTCTCCGTTCAGGCTGCTGAGTTCCGCATCGGCCGCTGCTTCTTCACCAGCATCAGGTATCGACAGCCGCCAGCGGGGAATATCGACAGCACCGAGGGCTCGCCCAAGCTGCGGGGAGAGTTTGGCTTTCTGCCCGCCCCGGGCAGCAGAGCCGAGGCTCAGCGCAAATTAAAAGCAGCCGGGATGGGCAGAGGAGAGCGGCTGGGTGTGAAGGTGCTCGGCCCTGAGCTGGTGTCCCCGGGGATGGAAAGAGGGAGCGAAGGGCTCACAGGGAAGCTGGGTGCGGAACTGGTGGTGAAGCCACGGGGAGCTGCAGGATCCGGCTCCTGCTACTTGGATGTGCAAAGGTGACCTGGACGGGTGCGGGTTCAGACCTGCCCTGAGCTCCCTGGGAATCTTTTTTCAGTGCCTTTTGTCAGGCTGTGCGCACACCCACACCTGCAGCCCTTTGCCCCCCAGCCCCAGAGGTGCCCCCGACCCAGCAGCGCAGCCCCTTCCTCGGTTTCCCCTCCCTTGCAGCCCGGCTGCTGCCTCCAAGCAGCCGCCGACGGATGCCGCGAGGGCAGCGCATGATTAATGCAAGGCACCGAAAAGCAGAGAGCGAAGCCGGCAAATGCATTCCCCAAGCAGGACGGGCTGGAACAGCGAGACCCGAGAAGCAGCCTCAATTCTTCTCAGCTCGAGCACAGAACCCAGCATCCGAGCCCGTGCCCGCCTGGCCGGATCCTCAGCCGGCCCCACGGGGAGGCTGCTGCTGGAGCCAAGCCCCTTTACACCCGTGGAGGAGCCGTTCGGAGCTCCTCACCCCAGCTGGGAGGGCCCTTGCCTCAACTCACCTCCATAAATTATGTACATCCCTGCCCGTCGGAGCCACTTGAAGGCCCATCTCCAAAGCGTTTCTGACAGCCGGGGCTTTTAAGCCAAGCGAATTACCCGGTGCCCAAGCTCTTTGTTTCCAAAGGCAGCACCTGGGGAGTGCTGCGGCACGAAAGCCGCCCCACAGCCACCTGCAAAGCCATCTCCCACCGGGACAGCCCCACGGGCACGTCCCTGCGAGCACATCCCTGCGGGAATTGGGGTCAAGGAGAGGGACCCCGGCCCTGTAGGGCAGTGCCATCTCCCCCAGGGCTTCTCAGGCACCGTCCCTGCATCAGCATCGGGAGCGGGGCAGGGGAAAGCGGCTCCTGCTGCACCCTGGAAGCTGGTCGGGTTCTGCCACGAAGAGGCAGAGGATGGGGAGACCCAAGGGTGGTTTTAATGCCGCAGCCCCGTGCTGGGGCAGGCTGCAATCAGGTCATTTCTCCCACCCTCGCCCCAGGAGCCAGGTTTCTGCCCATCGGGGGACGGCGTGATGGAGCTCCACGTGGCACGCGCGCCGAGGAAAAGCCTCGCAGCGGAGCCCCCAGAGCCCACAGCCTCTTCCTTTCTTCTTTTTAAGCTTTTTCCTCTCTGTTCTCTCCCCTTTGTGCCTCCTTTGATCATATAATCTGAACGAACTGAAGGTAAAAATATCGTGGCAGGCAAGAAAAAAAGCGCAAATAATGGGGAGGGGAGGGGAGAGCTGGTTCGAATCCCTCGCTGAATCACTAGGGAGATGCAGCCTGAATTACCCTACAAGCTGATGCTGCGTGCAGCCCGAGCACTCATCAGAAGGGGCAGGAGATGAGCAGCCCCTTCCCCACCACCCCTCCCTGTGGCCCCACACAGCCCCAGTCTCGGTCCAGACCCACACCAGGGATGTGCCCAGCCCGGGGCAGTGCTGATGGGACAGGCACAGGACCAGTGATGCAGCAGGCAGGAGCCTTAAAGCTCCGGGGAAGAAGGAGGGCGAGCTGCATCCCCAGGGGGCCCTGCACCTCTTCCCTGTAAGGCCAGACCCACACATCTAGACCTGGCCCTGCAGTGGGCAGATCCAAGCTCTGGCAAGAGGTGCAAGGACGGATCCAAGCGAGCATATTTCCAGACCTGGCAGGAAATCCCACGGACTATTGCCCTGCCTGAGTCAGACAAATCCAACAAGCATCAGGAGCTGCGGAAGCAGGTGCTGAGACTGCAGCCACATCTCGCTGAGCCCCAAACCATGGCAGGACAGGGAGAGCCATGGAGGAAGCCCTTGGCCCCTGCCCTCTGGGTCCTCAGCACCCTTGGGCCACGCAGGAAATCCCGCATGGTGGCATCCTGCTCCCCTCTAGCGGTGTGCCACCGAGCCACCGGCCAGCCCTGTGGCATCACCATCCTCACCTCCAATTCCATCAAAGCGGGCTCGGCTGGCTGGGAGAAATCCAAGGCTGATTGAAACCCCCCTGACCCATCCTGGCGCATCCTTCCCCAGACATGAGTGGGCTTCTCCGCTCGCAGCTCCTTCCCTCAGCTCCTCCTGTGCTTCTTCAGGAGCTCCGTGCCGGCCAGGGCTGCAGTGAGGCACAGCTCGGGCTCGCCGTGTCCTGCGGAGCCCCGAGATGCCCACGGGTGCTGGGGTGGTGCCGGACACACAGCTTCGGATCCAGACAGACCGACCTTACCCAGGGCTCTGCTCCTCCCAGGACCAAGGCTCTGGGCGATGCGCTGCATCCTCCTTGCACACACCAAAGGGAATTCTGGCAAAATTTCCCTTCCCCAGCCTGGCGCTGCCACCAAACAGAGCAGAAGGACCCTGCATTGCTCCCAGGAGAGCAGCCTCGGAGGCAGAACCCCAGCCCAGGATGCTGCGCCCATTGCAGCTGCAGGGCTCGGAGCCCTTGGGGAATATATGAACTGGGGGCTCCTCACCTCCGCTGCAGCCCCCAGCCCCCCCGGGTGCAGAAGCGGCTTGCTCAACGCAGGGATTTTGCAGCCAGGAAAAAGCCCCTTCAAAGGGCAAAGAAACAAATAAGGAAAGAAAGGAACGGCCAATTTCTCACCGTCGCCTGGCTCCCTGCAGGACTCCCAGTCAGAACTCAGTTATTTCACTGCCATTAGCTCCACGGAGCCCCGGCTGCTGCAGGCAAGCAAGTTCACGTCTCACGTGCCATCAGGCCAAGTGCCGGCTAAGCACTCATCACCGCGGCTTCACCGCTGCCGGCAGTGGCGAAGCCGAGAGGCGAGAAATTCGGCTCCCAGGCAGGGCTGGCAGGAGCCGGGGGCTCAGCATGGGGGCATCGCCGCACCCCAGACGTGCTGCTGCCGGCTCCTTTTTGGAAAATCAAGGCCATTTCTTTGCCCACCTGCTCATCCTTCGGCAGGCAGGGACAGCCAGCGCGCGGCACAATACCCCGATTAGCGTGCGAGCTCTTCCTCACTCGCAAGCAATTACGGGGAACTTCGCTTTGGCTCCTGCTTTTTTATTCTTTATTTTTGGCTGCAAAGGCTGTGTGAAGCACCGCAGAATTCAGACGTGGCAAGGGAGGGGAGGCCAGGTTAAGTTCTCCCTCAACAGGCAAAACCTTCAGTATTCAGGTCAAGTTCCCCAGCATCCGCACGGAGGAAAAGCGAGGCCACGGCTCAGCAGGCAGCAGAGAGCACAGAGCCCGGATTTTAACATCAAAACACACCCTGGGACGCAGCCCCCTTTGGCAACCACCCGATGGCTGCACGGACCAATATCGCAACGCCTGCACAACCCCAGCTCTACCTCCCTGCAACGAGCTCCTGCAAACCCTGGGTTCTGCTGCCACACTCGGGTGTTTTGCAGAAAAGCCGCTGCTCCCCGTGGCTCCCGCACGCACCACGAGCCGCTCGCAGCCCCCCACAGCCACGGGGACCCCAAAGGCAGCCCCACGCCGGGTACCACCACCTCCGCACTGCCCCACAGCCGGGCCCGGGAGCTGCTGCAGTCCAAGGAAAAAGGCTCCCGCTGGGCGCAGATCACTGGGGGAATATTTACCGCGCTATAGACAAATATCCCTAACCGCAGGCGAGCTCTCTCCTTCCCCCTCCCTCCCCTTTCACAAAGCAGGCCACGGCTAATCCCTCGGTTTGAAGGATGGGCCAGGGGAAGGCGAGGAGGATTCGGCCACGGAGGAAGCGTCGAGGGCAGCGTCTCACCTGGCGAGAGGCGGCGCGGGGCTCC
The DNA here is from genome assembly GCA_011076525.1 of Nettapus auritus. Taxonomy (NCBI): domain Eukaryota; kingdom Metazoa; phylum Chordata; class Aves; order Anseriformes; family Anatidae; genus Nettapus; species Nettapus auritus. The sequence goes on from CM021790.1 coordinate 1,023,201, forward strand.
TGGCGCAGCCCGGCAAACAGCTCCGGCAGGGCGAGGGGAGGCGGCGACGGGAGGAAGGAGCCGGCGCTCGTCCCCGCTCCCACCACACGCAGCCAAATCCCATAATTAATTTTTGATCACCTTCTGCAAACTGGGACGGAGCTAGCTTGGAAGGGGAGCGCAGCCTGAGTGCCGGTACCCACAGCGCCGTGCACCATTCCTGCTCCCCATCGGACCAGCACCCGGAGCTCCCGGGCTGACGGCACCAGCCCTTGCCTGCACCCAGCCCAGGAAGCCCCCCTGGGGGGGAAGAGCCCCCCATTTTCAGCCAGGCTTTTTGCAAGGCCATCGACAGCACAGGGGCCCAGGAAATCAGGCCACCCCATCGAGGAAGCCCCACCGTGAGACGGGAAGCCCGAGAGGAAGGGACCGCGGCGGGCGCGAAGCTGGGGCGGGCAGCGGGAGCGGGTTCGGGTGTGTTATAATTAGGACCTGCCACATCTTCAAAGCCGTTGCCTTTCTGGGAAGAGCTGGAAGGGGGTGGCTGAGCTGACAAATCCATCCTCCTCCTGCCTGATGCCAAAGTTGAAGCACGTGACACCCTGTTTTTGGGGAGCCTGCAGGCTCCTCCAAAGGGTGACGCTGGCCCCCAGCTTGCAGGGTCAGGCCAGAGCTGCACCGAAGCTTTGGTTCCCAGCGTAAAACCCACCTTGAAAGCCCTGCCCCGCACCCTGGGGTGCTGCTGAGCACCAGCACAGCACCCGCCGTGGTCCCCCAACACGCACTCGCCCTTGTCCCCAGCCCCTGCTGCCCACGGGGACCTGCTGCCCACATGGAGCTGCTCTGCATCACAGCCCCAGCGCGTCCCCCCCTGCACCCCCTGCTCTGCCACGGAAAAATCCCTGCTCCCACGAAGCAAAGGGAGGGAAGGAAGCAAGCCTTTTCTTTTGGCACTTCTCTTGGCATTTGCCTGAGCTTCTCGCTGCATTCAACAGATCAGTTCAGCTCCCTTCTTCCCCTGGCCGTGCCGCTGGCGAGCAGCCAGCGTCAGCAGCTCCTCCGGGCACCCCAGATGAATTTTGGGCATCTCCCACCCAGCCCCAGGTCACCCAGCGGCGCGGTGCCTCTCTCTGCAGCCTCTCCATCGCGGATTTTGCCGAAGGCAGCGGGCTCTTCCCCCAGCCCAAAGCAGCCCACGGCAGGAGACGCTGAGCACGGCAAACTCATCACAGCGGGAGGAGGAGGAGGAGGAGGAGGAAGAGGAGGAGGAGAAGCGCGGCCGGGCGAGGCGGTGGGAGAGTTCTCCGATTTTTTCCCCCCATGGCTGCCAACTTCGGCTCCCGCAAGCACCCAAAAAGCACCGAGGAGCGGGAGAGGAAAACAAACCCAGCAGCGCGTGTGTGCGTGCAGCGGCTCCCTGCCCCGAGACGGGGCTGCTCCGGCATTTTTTTTGGGGGGGGGAATGCACCCCAAAAAAATAAAACCCCAGGCTGGCACCCGTCCCCAGCAAGCCGGGCTCTCTCCCCTGCCCTGCAGGGGCTCTGCAGCCCCAGCCGTGCCCGCTGCAGTGAGGCGGGGGCAGCACCCGCCTGCGTCCGTCCCCCCCCCATGCCCCGAGCCCCTTCCCAGCCCGCAGCGGTGCCACGCTGGGGGACAGCACCCATGGGTGTCCCCCCCCCACACCCAGGGATACAGGCGAGGGGCAGCGCACCGCAGCCCCACAACTCTTAATAATGCAATTAGTTGGGGAGGGGGCAGCCGGGGTCCTGCCGGTGGGGACAGGCTGTGCCTGGAGGGGGGGTGGGTGATGGTGGGGGCTCCCTGCTGCAGAGCACGCTGTCGCAGCCCCCCCCCGAATAAAATAAGGAAAAAAAATGCTGGAGGATGCAGGGAAAGGGAGGAGGGGGCTCCCCCAGCCCCTTTCTGGGAAGGTTTTTTTTTTGGGGGGGGGGTGTCCCGGGGATGCGCCGCGCCCCCCCCTCCCCGCACTTACCCGCGGGCAGCGCACGAAGTTGGCGGCGGCTCCGAGCCCGGCTCCGCCCGCGGCCGCTGCCTCCGGCCCCGGGGGGGCGCGGGCAGCCCGGGGGGGGCCTGGGGGATGGGGGGGGGACCGCCCCTTCCGGGGGCAAAACCGGGGCCCCCCCCCCCCCCCCGCCCCTTCCCCCGCAGCCCCGGCCCCGGCCCGAGCGAGCCGCAGCCGGGCGGGACCCGCCGCGCTCCGCAGCCGCGCCGAGGAGGAGGAGGAGGAGGAGGAAGAAAAGAAGGAGGAGGAGGAAGAGGAGGAGGGCTGGGGCCGGGGAAGTTTTGCATGAAGAGGCGCTGAGGAAGCCCGCTGCGGGGTTTGCCAGCCTTTTAAAGCACCAGCGCAGCGCCCAGAGGTGGTGATGGGGGGGTCCCCCCCTGCTGCCCCCCGTTTTGGGTGGGGGAAGTGGCTGCACCAGCGGCAGCCCCCGGCAGAGCAGGGCACAAAGGGTTCAGGCAGCGCTGGGCAGAGGGAGGGCGATGGAGCTGGCCCCTCGGTGCCCTGCTGTCCTCAGGACCCCCCCGGCACCGAGCACCAAGGCGCATTTTGCTCATCCTTGTCCTCTCCTGCCCCTGCCCAGCACCTGCAGCCATCGTCGCAGCCAGGGACGTAGCAGCAGCACCGACAGGCCTCCCGGACCTCTCCGTGCTTCCCACGGGTCACGTTCTCTGATTTCAGCCTTTGCAGAAGCAGGGGAACCGTGACACCCGTGGTACAAAGGCAGCAGCCTCGCCAAGCCCTGCAGGACCCTCACGCGGGCAGCGCAATGAAGGTGTGGGCACCAGGAAGGACCCAGCGCCCACCCCAGCTCCCTCTGCATGCCCAACAGCCACCCCCAGATTTCCCGTCCCCACCGAGGGAGCAGGGACAAGGCAGGAGGCTCCCACCAGAACCACATCGTCCCGAGCCATCGCCCTCCCATAACACGACACAGACACCCCACGCCGTGCACACTCCCCTGGATGCTCTGGCATCGCCATTTTTGCCATCAAACAACCCACCGGGCCCCGGCAGCCACGAGAAGCCCATCACGGCCCGTTGATTCATTAATCCAGAGAAAACACAGCCCCCTAGTAATGACCATTGACACATTAACTGCTCCGATCCATCACAGTAACGAGTGCGAGATCACCGCGCACCGCAGCGCTTGCGGCGCTCACCTGCCTGCGCGCTGGGGCTGCGAGCACCCAGACCCCACGGGGACCCCAGTCCTGGGGGGGCTCACCTGGGGGCACAGCTCTCTGTGGCTCCTCCTGCCCCTCTGACCACCCAGACCCAAAGCGCAGCCCTCCCAACGTGCATTTCCAGCCTCTTCTTCACTAGGGGTTGATTTGCGTTGCCTGCTCGGAATGGTAAAATACCGACGCTGGCGCGGGGTAAGCTGTTCCCGGGGGGAAGGATGCAGCAGCTCAGGGCCCGGTGCTGTCGCCCAGACCCTGCTGGGGATGCTGGAGAGGAGCTGGTTTTCCAGAAGCTCTCAGGGCTGCCTGGCTCCCGGCGCAGCGCCCTGGCCAGGCCTTGGAAGGAGCGACGTGCTCTCCAGCGAGACGCACTCTCCTGAAAAGCTGGCCAGCCGCCCTCCTGCCATTAAAATGAGTGGCAGTATTCCCGTGGACTCGGATGCTCACGGGATCATGCCCAGAGCGCTGTCTCCTGCAGAGCGATCGGGCTGTTGCAGTGATTTCATTCACAGCGAGAGCTGTTATCCTGCTCTGGTGCTGGGGAGGGCAGCCCTGGGAGGCGCACAGGCCCCTCCAACCCCCCCACGTGTGCACACACGGTGATCAACCCTCATGTGCACCAGTACCGATGCCATCCCCAGAAAGCCAGGCAAAAGGAGCCCTGCGTCTTGCTTTTGCTGCAGCCGATGGCGATGGAGCTGTGCTGTGCCCCCCCGGCAGCAAGGTCCCAGCCCCAAGAAGGGCTTCAGGACAGCGGCTTTCTGTCCTTGGGGCCTGTGAGTTATCTCCAAAAGGTTCTCAAGAAGAGGCTGAGATAAAACAGACTGATGCAGGACGCGTCTGCCCCGGGGCCGTTTAGAGGTGCAGAGGTGGAGCAATGCGGATTTTCCACCCCAGCTGCCAGGGCAAGGAGGCACCCAGGGGTTATTTGGCCTGATTCACAGGCAGAGATGCACGTCAGGAGCAGGGTCTGTCCCCATCAGTGCCCGGGTTCACCAAGCCCTGGGGGAGGCCAGGAGCCCCCCAGAATGGAGGAGCCTTGAGGCAGACCTCAGCCACACATAAAGCCAGGGCTGAGGGGGCTGCAGCCCCCGTGGGATAAGCCGGGCGCAAATCCCCTCACCGAAAGGAGCTCTCGGAGGTGCCTCGAGGTCGGCTTTATCCTCTCTGCTCCCGGTTGGGCGAAGCCTCCAGCGCAGGGGGATTTCGGAGACACGTGCTCTGCCTTCGAGGAGAAACGGGGGCATCTCGATGAAGGATTGGAGCCTTACTGCACGGGGACAAGGCTGTGCCCCAGCACGGCCCCAGGCACAGGGACACACGGCCAAGCTGCTCTGCTTTGCCCGAGTCCTGAGGAATTGCTGGGGGAAGGTCTCAGAGCTAAATTACGCAGGAATCGGGGCTGCTGCATCACCTGAGCTGCTCCAGCACCTGGGGGTGCTCGGTGCTCATTGCCCTGGTGCGGCCACCACAATCTGGCACAAACGGGGACTTCAGAGCCACGGGGTGAGCCAGGACTTCGGGCACTTCCCTCCTTTCCTCCGCCTGTGCCGCCATGGGGGAAAAGCCACTGTATCAGATGAAGTCACCAAAAAAGCAGTGAGGAGCAGTAGCTTCCCATGGGGCTGGCAGCTCCTCCTCCACCTATGGGAAAGCTCTGATGTAAAATAATCCTACCCAGCCCCTCCAGCCCTGGGGAGCCAGGAGCCGAGGTGCAGGGGATGCTCCTGCAGCCAGCAGCTTCTCCCCTCTTTTCCCTGAGCCTCACAGACCGCACATCTCCAGCTCTCACCATCTTCTCCCCGCCCTCAGCCAGGATCCAAAATATCATCGGCGTTCATGTCACCATCACAGATGTCAAATTACAATGAACATTTAGAAACCTTGGCTCAGCCCGATGCTGCTGAGATTCCCAGCACCACGGGAAAGGCCACGGCAAGCACCAGGGACAGGCAGGGACAGCCCAGGGATAACAGGAGAGTAGCGTGGGGTTACCCCGTGTGTGCCCAAGGCCATCCCGGGAGCGGTTCTGCTCATCCCCCAAAGGTCGCTGCCGCAGTCAGTGCGTGTCCTCGGGTCGGGGTCCTTCCAAAGATGCTCAGATACTCCGGGAGAGGTCAATACTGCCAGCAAATGGACGCAGAGCTGTCCTCTGCGGGATCAATACGGCTCCGTCGGGCTCAGAACAGGAGGAATTAAACAAGTCGCTGCCTCTCCCGTCCTGGAAGCAGCGTTGGAGGAATGCACCCCAGCCCCAGCTCCGCATTCACCTCCAGCCAGGGGCCGCAACGAGCTCCAGCACCTCCACCAGCACCAGCACCCTTTTTCTCACCCTCCAGGGCTTGCAGACCCGCAAGGCTCTGGCACGCACTGACCCCACGGCACAGGGGGGCCCCTTTGCAGCAGGGACAGGAGCAGGTCCCCAGCCCCAGGAACTCGGAGAAGGGCTGGGGCTGGCAGCCAATGCTTCCCCTTCTCCCCAGCAGCAGGAGGACAGCCCCTGCCCGAGCCAGCCTGGCTCCCCTCCAGCCAGGAAGGTCACCGCGTCCACCGCGAGCATCGCCGAGCGCAATGGGGGAGACGCGCTGCTTGCAAGCTTTATTTTATTTTTCCAATATAAGGAAAAAAAAAAAAAAAGAAAAGAAAAAAAAAAAAAACATCTTATGGACCGGAGACACCGGCTCGGCTCTGCAGAAGTGCCTGAATAATTTATGGCCGAACCACCTCCTCCTCCTTCCTCTCCCTGGGTCACTCAGGCCAAGGAGGCGCAGGCACGGGGATCACGCCTGGCCCCATTCAGTTTGTGGGCTGTGAGCTCCCAGCGCTGCCTTCGGCTTAATTCCCCGCTGGCTGCAAGGGTGGGGAGAATAAATCTTTAATTCAAAGTGAAATATTAATAGAACCGCAATTAGCCATAATATCTACACAATTAAAAAGCAGAAGTCCCAGCAAGAGCTGTTTTCCTGCGGATTTGAAGAAAAAATGAGTTGGCAGGGTGGGACGGGGAGCCAGGGATGCTTTTCGGGTGTTACCAGCTGGTCCCTGGGGGAAATGCGGCCGGGAGGAGCAGCAGAGGGAGGGCTGCAGGCAGGGCAAGGGCTCCCGGCGACGCAGGAGGAAGCCAAAGTCCGATCTTCAAGAAAAGAAGAGGAGGAGGAGAAAGATTTCAGAGGGAAAGGAAAAGAGAAGAACACGCTGACACTTTTGTCCTGCTCCCTGGGGCGTTGATTGTTGGGCTTTTGCTTTGTTGTTTTTTTGTGTGTGTGTGTGTTTTTTTCAGGTTTTCACTGACGTCAGGCAGCGATGAACCTCAAGGCGAGGACGGAGAAGCGGCAGAGTCTCCGCTGGAAGTTCTCAGGCTTTCGGGATGGATTTCAGCAACCACGGGGCCTGCGCCCAGCGGGGCACCCCGGGGCTCACCCCCGCAGCCCCTCGCGGCCGTTCGCCAGCTGAAGGCACAAAAAACCCCTCGCGAAAGAGACGTTGAAGCCTTCCTGCGCCGGGTAATTAGAGCCTGAGCTGTGATTTACTGAAGAAAGGCAAAGGAGGGGGGAAAAAAATTGCAAAACAAAAACAAGCAAAATAATTCAGTGTGCCCAAAAAAAAATACATAAATTATAGGCCCAAGGAAAAAAAAAAAAGAAAAAAAAAAAAAGAAAAAAAAAAAAAAAAGAAAAAAAAAAGAAACAGCCTTGGATTTCTTTCCACAAGAAAGAGACTCCTACACACAAACAGCACATGAATATGGGTAATAGATATGGATATTTCAGAGAGCGAAAATGGTACTGACTGCGCTCTTATTGGATCAACACTCACACATCGAGTCCATGTTTCTCTCGAGGAGTGGGGATAATGGGATGCCGAATGTCAGACCATTTTAAATATATATAAAACTCATTATACACTTCATGACTAACCAGATTTTGATGGAAAGAGTTGCATTTTAAAGAAATGGGGGGGGTTGGGGGGAGAAAAAGGCAGCCCATCCGGGCTCGGGGAGGAATTAGCAATGAAAGAGGGATGATTCGTCTGCAGGCTGCGAGCAACAACCCCTCCTCCTCGCGAGGAAGGCTGCTGCGGCTGTGCCAGCCCCCTGGCTGCCCCCACAACCCCAAAACTGCCCCATTTTGGGGGGCTCCAACCCCCCTCCAGCAGTTTTCCAGCACCCTGGAGCCCGTGGTCCTGCCCAGCTGATGCAGGGCCCCCAGGAAAACACAAAGCCTGCCTCTTTGCTGGAGACCACTGAGCCGGGGACCTCCCTGGGCTCGGGGGCTTCTCCCCAAGCCCCCCGTGCCAGCACTGAGGGGATGGGGTGAGCGTGGGGGTCCCAAACCTGCTCCTCCTCCAGCAGCCGAGGGCCACAGCAAGCTCCACTGCCTGGCAGCGATGCCCATCCCTGGCCAAACCCTCTCCAGCTGCAACACTAGAGCCACTTCCTGGGGTTTATCCCTCTCTCCTGCATACGCTCAGCCTAAAAAATCCCTCCTTGTGCCCCTTTGTCCCCAGAGCAAAGGAGGACAAAGGAATCGTGCGCTGGGTTCCACGAGCGGTGCTGGAGCTGCTCTCGCAGCCCAGAGACGGAAGCGCCCGCGCTCTTTTCTTCTGCAACACTCCCACCTAATGGCAGCAGAGCCAGCAAAACGAGGCCCAGCAGCACCCAGCAGAGCCACCCGACACCCCACTGAGCACCCCGAGGTGCTGGGCAGAGGCCGGCACAGCTCGGTGCACCTCTGGGCTCAGACGCCAGCAAAAAGAGCCGCGGGCATCGCAGGGTCTGCCCCGCCGGCAGGCACCAGGGGCTCCAGCAACGCCAAATTTTGCTCAGTGAAGGAACCAAGCTGACTTCCCGATAGAAATGAGCCCACGAATCCAGCATGCACGGCAGGGATAATGCTGAGGTTGCTTTGCAACAGTTTGTCTCTGCCATCAGCCGCCCCCCATTTACTCCCTGCTCACCCCAAAACCTGCGTCCACGCGTGGTGCCCAGCCAGGCCATGCCCGGCACCCCGAGCACCAAAGCCATAACCCCCAAAAATGCCACTTTTCCACCCCCACCCAGCAGCTTTCGGCTGGCTCCAGCCTTGGAGTGATGTTTTGCTTCCCTCTTGTGGCTGCTGCCCTGGCACAGCCGCGCTGGGAAGGGAAAAGGGATCTGGGCTGCACGGCTCGCACCCCACATGCGTGCCCAGGAGAGCACCAAGGAAGCTGGATGGCCAAATTGGTCCTGTCCCAGCCACAAAGATGGCTTACAAGCGAGGACGAGAGGAGATGCTGCCCGAGGTGCTGGGATCCCTCAACACCCAGCTGCGAACCCGCGTGAGCCGAGCGCTCAGTGGCACAAAAGGCACTGGGTTATTTTACCCGACACCGGCACGAGACAGGCTGTGATGCTCCAGACAAGGCTCTGGGTTTGTCCCTGTCTGCCCAGGCCAACACTGGGAAAAAAAAAAAACACATTTATTTTTTCCCTCCCTTCCTAACAGCCTCAGAGGCTGAACGAGTTCCCAAATGCAAAGAAAAAACAGCAAGCAGTCCCAGCTCCCACCCCCCTGCCTGCCCAGGTTGCTCCCACCCTCCTTAGAAAGCCGATAGGGAAAAGAAAGAAGGAAAATTTTTAGAGGAACGACATTTGCTGCGCCGTGAGCACGGGGCCTCGCAGCCCCGGTGGCTTTGACGCTTCCCTGGCTAACGCTGAGCGACAGCGAGCGCCCGCAGCACGCTGCCGCTGCCTCCCCGCTGACACCCGGCCGGCCCTCGCCCCATGCCGACACCCTTTAAAGAGTCCTTAAAAAGAAAATGAAGTAAATAAAATAAAACAAATAGTCGTGGCGGATTTATTGGCTTTGGAGGATTCTTTGTCAGAGGGCGAGTGCTCGTGCAGCGCAGACCCGGTGATGTGGCTGGGGCTGGTTTGGGTAGGCGGTTACTCCAGATTTTGGGTCTAAACAATAGAAAAACAGGCAAAGCCACGGCACAAATGGCCTCGGAAATTTCTCGGTATGCACCGTTAGCACCTTTTCGGTTCCCATCTCTTCCCTCCTGGCCGCGGCTGGGAGCTGAAGCTGCCGTCCTGCTCCAAAGGCACGAGGCCAGCAGGGATCAAGCCCCAGAGGGACACGGAGCAGGACCCGAGACACAGAGCTGCCTAACGAGCCGGCAGCACTAATGTCATTAGCGCTGCTGCCTATTTTGGGCTATTGCACGAAGCAGAAACCACTTTAATCTGCAGTTAAAGCAGAGCTGGTGGCAGCGAGCGGGGGCTTTTATTCCGATCTTATTTTTAGGAGTTTCATCTGGCAGCAAGAGCCCAGCTTGGCACTGGGCATCTGCGGACCCAACATGCCACATCCATTCCCCAGGCACTCGGGAGGGTCCCAAAAAAAGGGGAGCTCAGCTCTGCTTGTCTTCTGCATGAGTGCAGGAGGGTTTTTGCCACCTACAGATACTGTGGGCAGCTGGAATCTCTCTTTAAACAAGAGAAAAAAAAAAAAAAAAAAAAAAAAAAAAAAAAAAAAGGAAAAAAAAAAAAAAAAGGAGCCAGAAGAAGGAGAGAGCACATTTGGTGGTAAAATTAACTGTGACGGCCAGACAGCACATACTTCTCCTGCACCAACAGGACGATTAGAGGAAAATCTTTACGTTTTAACTAACATGAAAGCCTCTGGTGGGAGCAGACGGGCAGCAGGACGCCGGTGGGGATGGGGCAGAGCAGGGAGCAGTGCATCATGCTGGGAGAGGCGCAGGGTGCTGGAGCAACAACCTGAGCCCGCAGCCAGTCGTGAGGACACAGAGGAGATGGGGAAGAGCCAGGAAGGCTGCGTGGAGCAGGAAAAGGCTGCAACTGCCGTGCTTCTCCCCTCCAGCTACCCGAGGAGCCATGGTGCCTCTCCCAGGGATCCCCAAGCCATCAGCTGCGATGCTCATCCCAAACCCAGCCACGTGCAAAGCTTCTCCGTTCACTCCGCACGCACCAACCTGCTCTGCTTGAAAGCAAAGAGCCCTACATGAGGACAGAGCCGCACCTCTGAACGAGGGCAGCCTTGTTCCAAGCTCCCCTCTGCCGCTCAGGACCCTGGGCAGGCGAAGCCCCGAGGCACCAGGACGGCACCGAGCCCCTCTGCACAGAGCTGGCCCTGCCAAAATAGCACCCACCTGCTCCTCCCAGCTCCTCCATAATTCATGCGACATCCTCCTGAAAGAAATATCCTCCTCGGGCATGAAATATTCATGGCCCCATACTTTGCAAGGAAACGCTGCCTTCGTTGGAGCACGACCAAGCAGGCAGGGCCGGCACGGATTTTCCTTCGCAGGAGTAATTACGTCGCTCATCAATTGGGTGCTGCAACAAGAGGGGCTGCACTGGGGAGGGATGGGGGCATCGTGTCCCAGCCTGTGCAAGAAATCTGCTTTTGGAAGAGGCCCAGGAAGGTTCACACAGCTCGCCGGGGAGCCCCAGCCCTGTTCAGCTGCACAACATTGAAGGAAAGCAGAGGCATCCATCCCCAGCGGCTTGGCGCATCGCTGTAGTGCCTCCACGAGCAATACTTAACGACAAGCATCAGTCCCAGCCCCACAGGACATCCCCAGAGGGGATGGCACAGCCCTAAGGGTGGCTTCAGCGGGGAAGTTGCTCTGGGGGCACAAAGGGGTGGAAGATGGGGACAGGCGAGCACCGCACCCAAAGGGATGCGCAACGAAACCCCAGCACGGGTCCCTGCTGGGCAGCCCCTTGGCTGCGCTTGGAAAGCCATCTGTTAGGTGCTGCCGCGTGCCGTGCTAATAGTTAAACATGCTTTAAATTTAAATAAACTACTGTATTTTTATAATAAAAACCTGCAGTTTCTCTGAGGCAACGTGAGGCATCCCAGGGCCACCCCAGCTGGGGACAGCGCGGGGCAGGATGAGGGCCTGGGGCTGAGGGAACTCGGTGATGCTCCACGGGGGCGAGCTGGGCAAGGGCCTGGCCACGACTGCGCTCCTCCATCCACACCAGCACCTTCCCGGTTTTATTTTCATCGCTGCCGGCTTTTTCACTTTCCCAAGCCCTGGCAGCACCACCAGGTCCCGGGGATGGAGCAGCCCAGCCAGGAGCATCCTCCGAAGCAGGCAGCTGTGGAGGAACCCACACCCAAGGAACTTTTGGGGGGAAGTGTGGGCCCCCTGCCTCTGGCCCAGGACCCGCTCACAGCTCAGCATCCCTCCAGCTTTCAGGCAGCAGCGCCTGCCCCCCAGCAGCCCTTTCCTCCCTGGCTTTAATCGCCCCCGCACGACTTTTCCGTGGTGCTTTGCTGACGTTACAGCCCTCACAGGGAGCTCGTCGGCGCTGCGCCTCTAAGGCTGGGGTCAGCACCATCAGCCAAGGATTTTGACGTGGAGAGAACAGCTTCCTACAGGCAGACTGCTCCAACTTGGCTCTGAAAATTAACACATAAATAAAAATCACTCTCCTAACCCAATCCATCCCCAGGCAATAAATCAAGCCTTTGCTCAGGGGTCCTGCCAAGCCCCCCCAGATGTTCTGGCACCCAGATGTGCCTGGCAGTGCACATCTCCCAGCAGGGAGGGGACAGCACCAGGTACACCAGAGCACAAGGGGACAGGATGTGAAGCAGAGCCCCCCCCCCTCCCCAAATCAGTGGCCCGGGGCGCGTTAACCACCGCCGCCTGGGGACAAGCCCACGCTCGAGCAGCAGCATGCGTTTAATTAATCCCATCTTGTCCGGCGTGATACAAGCTATAATAAAACATGGCCCAGATTTCACGGTTCCTCACATCGTAAGCCAATTAATAATAATAAAAAATAATTAAAAAAAATAAAAAATAAAAGCCCGAACACGGAGCCTGCTTCCATCAGCCAGCCCTCGCCTTCAGCCTCCCCGCTGAGGCTCTGCATCGCACCCCAAGAAGGGGGCCTGGGGGGGGATTCCCCAACGCATTGGTTATAGCAGGGTGCAGAAAAGCCCCCCACCCCTGGGGGTGATGCTGGGTGCAGGGCCCTGCTGTGAGGTGTTTGGGTGGTGGGCAGAGAGGAGGGGGCTTGGCACAGCGCTGGGGTCCCTGCTGAGCGGTGAAAACGGAGCCGGGGAAATCTGCGCGCCCGGGATCGACTCAGCTTTCGCCAGGTCCCGAGGTGGTTTCGGGTGGCTTCTGCGGGACCCGGGGACCTGGTGTCAGCACCCAGGGGAGTGGGGACACGATCCAGCTCCTCCAGCACTCCTCCCACCAGGAGCCTTTCCGAAATCCCTGGGGAAAATCCCCCCGCTCCCAGCCCACGGGCTGCACACGCTCTGCCCACGGCTGCCACGCAGCCGGGACCTTCAGGTACCCACCGGATTTGTGCTTTTTTTTAAGGACAAGATTCAGCCGCCGGCCCACAGCCGCCTTGTTTCGGGCTCGTTTCTCCCCCAGAGAGGGGCTCTGGGGGGATCAGGGCAGGAAAAATCTCTTCCCTCGCCCTGCTCCAAGTCACGCTGAGCCGCCCCCCCAGCCCGCGCCGTCGTGACGCTCCCCTCGGAGGGGAGCCGCGCGCCCGCCTCGTTGGGCTCCAGCACCTCCATCCTGATTAGCAGTTGCTAAGCGAGCAATTAATCAGGCCCCTGAGCCGGCGGGGAAGGCGGCTGACAGCCTCGCTCACCCCCACCGAGCCGCTCGGGTGATGGATGGATGTAGGGGACCACAGCCCACGGGATGCTCCCCAGCAGTGCGGGGACCCCCCCCTGAGCCGCTCCCCAGCATTTGGGGGCACAGAGGGGTGCGATGCTCAGCCCCACTGCACCTTGCGGCCCTGCAGAGCCCCCCCAGCCCCTCACCTCTCACCCCTTGGGTTCCCCCTTCGTGTGTCTGTGCTGGCTGAAAGCTGAACCCCCCCATGGAGGTGCCCAGCGTAACTGGAGCTGGGAACAGGCAGTGACCACCCGGCCCCATTATAGCCGGCCCTAATCCCCTGGGTGTCACGTCTCCCTTGGGATGGGTGAGCTGCAGCACGGGGTCGGGGACACGCCACTTGCCTGGGTGTCCCCTGCTAGGAGGGGGGGAAAAAAAGGGAAAAAATACATAAAAATATCAGGCCACCCATATGGCTCAGCCCCAGGCATCGCCACCACCCCCCATCACCCTTCCCCTTACCTGGTGAGGAGCTGGGGCCAAGGGTTCCCAGCAAAAAGCCCCCACCCCAGCACCATCCTGCTCCCCCCGCAGGGTGCTGAGCCTCACCACGGCCCCGCAGAGCCCCATAGGGCAGGCCGTGGGGCAGCTCCTGCCCTCCCTGCTTTAAAAGGGATGCACCTGGGGGCACAGCTCGGCTCCCGCCCCCAGCCCCCTGCGTGCCTCAGTTTCCCCCCGGCCCTACAAAGCCCCAGCCCGGCTGCGGGGTCGCCTGTCCCCGTTAGATGGCAGCAGGCAACCGCGGTGCCACCAGCCCCGGCGATGTCACCGGGGTCGCCGGGATCCGGCCACCCCCAGCCTCCTCCCCCCCATCTGGGTGCCCCCGAGGGGCCGCATCCTGCCCTGTGGTGCTGAGGGCAGGGGCTGGGTTCCTGCAGGATGCCTCGTCGCCCCGGCCACGCCGCGTTTCGCCTCATTTATTGTCCCAGCTGGTGCCAAACCCACCACCCATCGCCGCCCACTTCCCTCGAAGGCAACCAAAAAGAGGGGCCCACGAGGCACGGCACCCAAAAGCGGCTCCAACCCTGCTCCACCTCCTCCGGCATCACCTCCTCCTCCTCCTCCTCCTCCTCCGCGGCCACCCGGAGCCCCCGCAGCGGGGCCGCCGCCAGCGGCTGAGTCAGGCGTGAGCAGCACCTGAGTCACGGGCACCCAGGGAAGTCCCCCAGCACTTTTCCATCCGGACTGGAATTGGATTTGGCCGGGAAGGGTGCTCACGGGGAGCCCCGGCAAGGAGCAGCCCCCCGGGCACATCCTCCAGCCCCCTGCAGCCCCCCGCACCAGGGTCCCCCCAGCTCTTGCCCCCCATGCCCCCACCCCTTGCAGCACCTCCTAATTTGCCCCTGACCCCCCCCGAGGATGCCGCTGCCGGCTGCCGTGGGCTTCTCTGCTGCCCTGTTTATTTTGGCTGTGGTGTTTGCAATAAAACACCTTTATTAAAAAAAAATAAGGCCGGCAGCTCCCCCCCCC
>CM021790.1:1050795-1149473 GCA_011076525.1 Nettapus auritus
CCCCCCCCAGAACACTGCAAACCCCCTCCCGTGCACTGCACCCCCCCGGGGCATTGCACAGGGCCCCCCGTACATTGCACACACCCTCCGTGCATCGCAACCCCCGCAGCATTGCACCCCCCTTGCATTGCACCCCCCTTGCACTGCATCCTCCCCGTGCAACCCCCCGTGCATTGCCCGCCCCCGTGCATGGCCCCCCCGTGCACCGCCCCCAGCGCCCAGCACCCCCCGTGCATTGCACACCCCCCGTGCTCAGCACCCCCCGTGCACCCCCCCGTGCACTGCCCCCCCCCGCTTTTCCCGCGCCCCCCCCCGCTCCGCGCCCCCCGCGCGCGGCCCGGCCCCGCCCCTCCCCACCTGCGCGCGCCGCCCGCACCCGGAACCCGCGCGGCGCGTGACGGCGAGGGGCGGGGCCTGGCGTGGGCGGGGACTTGTATGGGAGGGGGCATGTTGGGGGCGGAGTTTGGGGAGGGGGCGGGGCCTGGTGCGCGGGGCCGGTAGGGGGCGGCAGAGACCGGGCACGGGGGAGGGGCGGGGGGGAAATGGGGGAAAAAAGGGAGAAAATGGGAAAGGGAAAAAGGGAAAGGGAAAAAAGGGAAAGGAAGGAGGAGGGAAAGGGGGAAAGAGGGGATAAAAGAGGAAAAAAGGGGGAAAAGGGGGAAAAAGTGAAAAAAATTGAAAAAAAGGGGAAAAGGGGAGAAAAAGGGAAAAAAGGTAGAAAAGGGGAAAAAGGGGAAAAATGGAAAAAAATGGGAAAAGGGGAAAAAGAGAGAAAAAGGGAAAAAGGTAGAAAAGGGGAAAAAGGGGGGAAAAGGGAATAAGAAAATAAAAAAGGAAAAGGGGAAATAAAAAGGAAATAACGGAAAGGGGAAAAAAAGCAAAGGATTACAAAAGTATGTACGAGGAATAAAATTTTAAAAAATAAGAAGAAATAAAAAGGAAGCAGGATTTAAAAGGGAAAAAAAAGGAAATAAAGGGGACGGGAAATGTAAAGAGGAAACAGAAACGTGGGGAAAGGGGCGGAAGGGGAAGGGCAGCGGGGCGAGGACGGGCTGGGGGGGACCGGGGGGGCAGGGGGCGGGGGATGGGGGGACGGACAGACAGAGGGACAGATGGACAGAAGGACATGCAGGTGCCCCATGGACGGACAGAGGCCACGGGGTGCAGGTGGCGCTTGTGGGGGACACCAAGGCCGGGCCCCCCGCAGCCCCAGGCCCTGATCCCGCCATGCTCCTAATCCGCTTTGTGGCCAGGAGCAGATGGCCCCGTAAATAGGTCGGGGGGGAGCTGGGGGGGGACAGGGACAGCCCCCGGGGTGCTGAGGCCACCCCTGGGACACCCTCACCCGGGCTGGGTGCGGATGGGGGGCACCCAAGCACTTTGCTGCAGCGGGAAGGGGTCGTGCGGGGTGTCCCCGTGTCCCCTTGGCCCTACAGGCCCCGGTGGTGCCGGGGATCGCGGTGTCCACAGCATCCCCCATGGCCCTGCTGAGTCCCCGGGGGGGTCCCAAAGGCCCTGGAGGGAAGGGAGCAGGGTCAGAAGCTGAGCACTGGGGCCACCAGCACCCCAAAACCCCTCAGTGGAGCCCACCCCCTGCACCCACCCTGCCCCAAATCCCTCCTGGCCCCATCCAGCTCCGTGCGCCCTTCCCACCCCGGGTTGGTGTAAGAACGGGGTCCGGGTCAGCTTCCTTGGGGTTTCTTCCACCAAGGCTGCTGGCTCGGAGCGTGTTACCAGAGGTGCTGGGTAGCCCCCCGGGCGCTCCACCAGCCATTGGGTTTGATATTTGGCAATTAATTTGGATAGTTTGGAAATGAACATCGTGTGCAAGTTGCTCGTTTCCACCTCCCTTTGAATAGCTGTGTCCCACCTCTTCCCACAGTGCCGGGCACGGTGCAAGGCAGGAGGCAGCTGAGGGAGGGCTCTGCCGTCTGTGATGAGCCTCTAAAACGTCCTTCTGCAGCTTGCAGGTGAACCAAAGCACCCCAGGAAGGGTTTTTCCCCTGGTGCCACCTCGCTGCCCGAAGCCCAAACCCACCACGTTACCGCGGAGGTTCACAGCGCGCGACCAAGAGAGAGCAGGCAGCAGTGCGAAATACCGGCGTGTTTATTGGGTGGCACGAGGTTACAGCCTGCGCTCTTGTCAAATTTGCTCCGTTTGTTCATTTAACTCGTTTTTTTTTTTCCTTTTTCTTCTCAGGACAGCAAGGGGCTTTGGCTGTGGCCCGGAGGACGGCACCGAGCTCTTGGATGCACCTGGCCGAGGTGGGCGCAGCTGCCTGGGGACCACGGCAGCTTCCATCGGCTCAAATCAGGCTCAAAAGGCACCAAGCTTCACCTCAGACGTGGGACTGGGGGTGTAACGATGCCACGGCTGAATGAGGAGTGGAAAGAGAGCCCCCTGCTCGCCCTGGAGGGGTCAAAATGCTGCAGGTTGGTGCTGGGCTCGGCAGCCAAGACCGAGCCAAAACTGCGTTGTTCATGAGCTCAGACCAAGATGGGACCCTCAGAGAGAACCAAAAGTGTTTCAGAGAGAACCAAACGTGTTTTCTGCTTGAAATTCCTCGGAACAAGCATGTCCGAAGTAAGAACAACGCCAAGTTGGTAAGAAAGAGAAAAACCATCAGCCAGAGCTGATTTCTCAGGCGTAACTTCGAAATTCTCACTTTCCCAACAAAGCAAAACAAAAAGAAAAAACCCCAGCAAGTAGCACCTAAAAGAGACCATACAAATCCCCTAAAACACACCTTCAGCCCCGTTAACGTTCCTTTCCACCCATCCACACCTCTCATTAATTACCTACAGACCTCGTGGCAAATTACGGACACAGCCCCACGCGTGGCCACGCGCCGCCCTCCCCAGTGCAGCCCCAGCTGTTCCCAGATTCCCTTCAGCACCGAGAAAAGGGAGGAACAGGCACGGAAATCGAGGTCTGTGTTCGTTACGTACGCTGCAGCGTGAGCCCGGCCGAGCACAGCAGTAGCGAGGCCACCGCAGGCCCCATGTAGCCACTAGATGATGCCATCCTATTGAGCAGGGACAAGAGCCAGGAGACAAAAACCATTGAGCAGCAGGACCACCGCAGCTGGTGACTTATCAACGTTTTTAAGATGCTGATAGAAGGAAAGAATCCTTCCAACCTTCTCCTTTCCAAGCCCACCCAGGTGTGTAAGATGCCCACGAGCACCCCGAACCCCAGGACTGATGGCACAGCGAGCACCTCGACGTGCTGTGCCCTAAGGATCCGGCCTGGGAGAGCCCCAGCAACCCCATCGGCTCCGTCTGCCCCGGTATTTTTAGGACGGTCAGCTCGGCGTGGGGATGTTGCAGTTGTGCCTCCCGCCGTGCCTGCTCACAGTGACCAGGCACCGGGAACAACCTCACCCGGGGGTGTAGGTCTGGATAAAAGGGACCGGGGGCTCGTCGTCCCCGTAGCTCCTGAGGATCCGCAGCTGGCACAGGTCCGCGTTCAAACCCACCTTCGGCGAGCTCCCGGATCGCCCTCGCCTCCTGCCAGGGGATGCGTTGTGCTGGCTGCAAACCCGAAAACACGTCCGGGTGAAGTAAAACTGTTTGGAAACGATGGATTCAAGCTGTTATAACGGGGAGGGAAACACTCCAGCAGTGCAGCATCAAACGTTTTTGCTCTTCTGAAGCAAGCAGCGTGTTGCAGAACGGGGAAGCAATTTTCTGTGGGGAAAACTCGAGGCAGGGCCCCGAAGCCACTGCTAGAAGTGGGGAGGAAACTGAGGATTCCTGACATTCCCTGCCCACGTTTCCAGCCCCGGAATACTTCGTGTCTGCACAAGGGAAAAAGCAACACTCCAGCAGATTCCGAGCCCTTTTAATTCTTCACTTTACTTGCTCGCTTTAAGGCACCTTCGAGACCACACCGAACCAAACCGAAGAGCCCCTCCGCTAAAGCCCACCCTGTCCCCTTCTGGTAGGTTTTAATTTCTGGTTCTCGGGGTTTACCAGTAACACCAGGTTACTTCAGCTCTGTCTCAAAGCATCACGTGAAAAGAAGGCAGTTCAGCATCACAACTTCTGCTTTGCCTCCTTACGGGTGACTCAGCTGCCTCACACTGACCAAGCAGCCCGATCCTGACACCCCGCCTTCGACGGATTCATCTCAGGACATCTCAGCTGGAAAATCACAGCCAGAAGTTCATCGTCTTGGTCTGAGAGTCTGAAACCACGAGCAAGCAGCACTTGCCCTACCTGATGCTCGTGGCATCTACTGAGAAAGTCTGCTGCCGCGTCCTGCCTCAGTCACCACCGGGTCAGTCCCAAGGGGCACCTAAAATCCAAAGCGTTGTGACTGGGGAAAGTTACCCATTTTTTGGAGGAAAGCGGGGCTAAAGGAGGTGCGGCACAGCACCGAGCTGCCCTACCACCAGCAAACCATTGAAACCCAACAATCCGTCCTTGTGAAGAAGCCGAAGGACATCTTGGTGAAGAGACCAGTACTTCCACAGCACCGAGTGCCCGCTTCAGGAACAACGGAGGAACACCCTCGGTTAACTCTTTTCGAGGAGGATCCGAGCCCGGCGTTGCCTCGCTCCCCGGTTTTGTTGTCGTTGCCTCGAGCCTCTCGTAGCCGGTCGTGAACGTCAGCACGTGCAGCTGCCTGGCACGCCATGGAAAAGCATCACCGGATAGAAAAGAGTGGTACTTTTAACTGAAAACAAAGCTTTTTCCTTTTCAAACATACCTCCTGCTGGGGCTTTCCAAAGGCAAGTCACATCTGAAACCCCAAAACCACCCTAAAGTAACAACGAGGGCATCACACCGTTTGCTGCCACGCGATTTCCAATCTGACGTTAACCAGCGCGCAGAAATCCCTGGTCCACCACGCCGAAAATGTATGAGCAAGGTTTCCTAGAGCTGGACACACACAATTTCAGCTCTGCTCCGTTGAACTACACCTGGTACTCGCTCAGAGGGCCGCCCAGCTGCCCCTCCAGCTTTAAGCCTCGGTTAAAATCAGCGGGGAGGTGCGGACCTGGCAAAGGGCTGCGGGAAAAATGGAGCAGCTCTCGCTGCGGGCATTATTCGCCCGGGGTGTCGTCCGTTTTCTCCTGCTCCTGTGCTGGAGTCAACCAAAGAGAACAAATGCCAGCAGAGCAGCCATCCAGCATCGCTTTCAGCCACCAGCTGATGTTTTACCGCCGCAGCAGTAACCCCAGCTTGCCTGTCAAACGCTTCCAAGGACGGAGATCCAGGTTTCTGTTGCATTTTGAGGTTTAAGAGATAATCACGCTAAGCAGCGGCGTTTAAGTGCCAAACGCACTTCCCTTCTCCATTAAGGTCTCAAATACGTTTAAAAATCCAGATGGCAGGATGTGAGTCCCCTGTCCTAGGATTTAATCTCGACGAGAGGAAACGAATTGCTGCTGAAGGGTGGGAACAGCCCTGAGAGCTTCTCTGCAGCAAGCAGCACGCCTCCTGCCCCTGCTTTGCCACCCATCCGGCATCCTGAGGTCACGCTTCAGTGCGCAGAGAAATCCAGGCTCGGGTGTTTCAGGAGCCAGAAACCTTCTCCACGTGCCAAAGGAGCAGTGAGGGAAAAGGGAATCCTCTCCGTGACTTCACCCCTCAGAAGCCGCAGAGGACACAGGAAGCTTCGTTTCCATTAGAGCCCCGGAGTGCCAGGAGATAATTAACAGAAGCCGCTCTGAGCTGGAGCCTCACGAGGAGGGCTGGCGTTTACCTCGGAACTGAGCTCAGAAAGCTAAGAGAAGCACACAAAACCTGCAGCGGCAGGGAGACTTGCTGAGCTGGCTGCAAACTCATGGGACGTGGAACGGAAGCATCACTCTGCTTAGACACCCCCTAGGAACACGCCGGGACCGAGCGGGATCGATGCCACGCTGAAAGCCAAAGAACATTATTCGTGAGCAGGAGCTGGGACACACCGCAGCGCTCGGTTTAAGTCCGGCCACTGCAGGCCTGGAGGGAAGAAGTGCCCTAACTCCCCCAGCACCAGCCGCGGCACTGCTGGAAGCCCGAGCCCGACCCCGCAGCTGTCGCCCTGCTGCCTTTTCGCAGGCGGCCACGAACTTGTGGGGTTTCGGCAAGCGGCACCAGCGGCGCTGCGGAAGCAGAGCCCTCCTGTCGCTAAGGAAGGCAGGGCGGTTGTCGGTCCCGAAGCAACTCAGCACAATTTGGGTAGCATCGCCCTGTCGGTTGCTGCGGAAGAACCTCGGGTGCTGAGGAAGACAGGACCTGGGGTGCTGCAGGCAGATCGAGGCGGAGCAGGACGAAGGCCCGTCCTCAACTCACCTAGTGAATAAAAACGACTCCTACCCCAGGAGCTCTTTGCAGTTAAGGAGGCAAAAAACCTCAGCCGCTCGGTGTTACTGCGTTAACAGCGTCGATTCATGCCACGTTAGAACACTTTCTTGGCACAATTTATTTTTCCGACCCAAACAAATAAGCCATTAGCAAGTCAGTAACAACACTCTACCCTAAACTGTCAGTTTAACAGCCCTGTAAAAACATTTTTTTTTTAGTTTAAAAACAACAAAAAAAAAAGTGTGCATGCTGTTGATATTAAAACTGCAGTTACTCTTTCAGGAGTACCGGCTGTTTTGTGGCAAAGCATTTCCAACATCCTCATCTGCACACAGCAGACAACTCAGAGAAGGCAGCAGGTGGCTGGCAGGTTCCACTCGCGGCTCGGTGGCAGCGGACCGCTGGAATTCCTCGCCCGCTCCCACATCCGACAGATTCAAGCCCTTTGGAAGGTTTGGTTCAGACCGACCGGCACAGAGCGAGGAAGTTTTGTACATTCGTCTCTAAGTTGAAGCGAACTGAACGGGTGTAATTTAGGCTCGGTTCCAGACGCTGCGTTTCAAGCTACTCCTTGAATAATGCCTCTCGGCTTTTTCTTATGCACGGTTTTTCATGTCAGCAATCACTGGCACTGCTTTTGGCCTGGCTACTCCACACCGCTGAAAGCAGGGAGAACAAGAACAGGAACAGAATAGGATCTTAAAACCAGCAGCTTCTTGCCAAACCAGCAAGGATACCATTCCCCCTCGTCCCAGGCTCCATGGATATTGCTATCAGATTTTCGCACGTTAAGCGCTTCTTGGGAAGAGAGAGAAACTCTGGAACAGTGAGTATTTATTAGAATATTTTTTTGTTAAATAAAGAAGGAAAAAAAAAAAAAAGAGTACTGCAGATTTAATTTCACATCTTGGCTATGCTCTGACAAAGGAGAAGTTACTGAATCCAGCAACTGCTTCTTGTCCCAAGCCAGGGATTAATTAATGCCCCTCCCGAAACTTGTACCTGTCCCGACCCACCCCCCAGCCCCAACCCTTCCCATTTTATTTCTCAACTAGACAACACTGTTGGCAAATCAAGACAGCATGAAACTTACATCGATAAAAACAGAACAAAACCAAAGTGAAGTGTGCCAACGCATCGGGGGAACTATCCTATCGACCGGCGCGCTCCTCCAGCCAGCAGTGCTGCTCGGGAGTCAGCTGTACCTTTCACCGAGGGAGAGTTTAAACATGCTCAGCACGCTCCACGGTGCAACTGGAAGTGCTGCAGAACCACAGGACAAGAGACCGAACACCTGAACGTTTCCCCCCGGGACTCCTTTCTCAGGAACACACATGGTTGTCCAGCCAAGGGTTGGCGCAGTAGCGCTCAGGGAGTACAATCCGATGCTTTAGCACAAGTTACAATATCCAGTTCAGCACGGTGTAAGGCATGTGGACAAGAAGAGACATCAGCGGAACGCAGCAGGATCAGCGGAACAGCGTTGGTGATCGACGCTCCAGTTTGTCAGACTTTGAGCCCGCTCCGAATCCCTGATTCCTACCGCAGACAATCCAATTGGTTTTCTGTCGTAGCGTTTCTGAGGCTAGGTATTTTTGGCCGAGTGTTAAAAGACCGACTCCTTTTGTTTCGCTCTGATGTAAGCAGCAGAAACGTTGGCGGAAGCTGCGGGAGAAGCAACTGAGCAGCAGGGATGTCTGCGGGTGATCAAAACTCTGCCCTCAACTTCAAGTGTCACTGCACTAAATCGGGGGATACTGAATGAGGAGTAAACTGGCCCAGCCAATAGCACTGTCACAGAACGCGTATTTAAAAAAAAACAACAGAACAAAAGGCAAAACAGATTAATTATGAACCTTTCTTTTCAGAAGCAGACCAGGATTAAAAAAATTCCCGCAAAATTAAAACGTTAGATTCTCCACCTAAAAAAAAAGGTTTATACATACGCGCTGAAAGCGAGCGCCACGCGGCTCTGAACAGCACCTTACAGTACAGACTAAGACTTAAAGAGCTGATCTCACATTTGAAGTCTTTTAATTAAAAAAAAAAAAAAGTGGCTATGGCTGGGATGACACGAACGGGACGCTTCAGAACACAAGGCAGAGGCAAAATTGGCAGCCTCGCTCACCAGGCCATGGAAGCGGTGTGACGGGAAAGGGGCACTTCATGCACAAAATGTATTTTACAAAATACATATCCAAAAAGCAAAAAAGCCAACAAAACAAAAAAAATAAATCCCACCTTGCACTAAATTGCAGCACTCTTAACACTTGCTCTGCCACAGACTGCTGCCCATGCCTTGTTTGATAGAGGAGGCATGTGAAAAAGGGGAGGGGGGAGGGAAATCCACGTTTCAGTCTGGTTTGCAAAATTTCTCTCCTAGGGACGTCTTCAGTCATCTGATGTCAGACACAGAGCTCTCAGAGAACGTCGTGGTCATGACTGGAGTGCCGTTGTTCGCCAAACAGCCTTGCCTCAAGGTTTCAAAATACGAGGCCTGCACCGGTTTATGATACTGCAGAACTTTGATGGCATCTTCTATCTTAAACCATTCCCTTTTCCTTCCTGCGGGGAGAGAGAAAAGTCAGTAGGTGCAACAAAACTTATCTTCTCTGCGCTGGTTAGCTTCCATCATCCTCACACGCGTGACACCGCGCACCAACCACCGCCCAGCTTCCAACAATTTCCACGTGGCTTCGCTATGGGTGGACAGCTCCTTCCTGACTGTCAGTAAAACATTTCTAACTCAGCCCCAGGAAAGGAAGGCCACAGGTGCTGCAGCGCTACTGACAAACCCTGCGTGGAACCACAGGTTCGTTTTCATTTAGCAGTGTGACTTCACCAGTCGGTGCTAACGAGCACGAAGGACTTACCAATATTGACAGAGTCCTCCCAGTCTTCCAATACTTCTGTGACAATGAGTACGTAAACATATGTCCTGTGTTTCCTGTCCCGGTTCTGGAAGGCAAAGCAGACAGGATAACGACAAAAGAGACAAGGCGATGGCACAGTGACTACGGGTGGTGCTGCCAGGCCTGAAGAGAGGTTTCCCTCGCAGTTAATTAGTTCTAAAAATGGTGCATTTTAAAGGACTGGTGTGAAAACATTAATAGGGTTGCAGGCAGGAAGCCTAGCTCCTGATCTGCAAGGCAGTATTTGGTAGGTGGGTACGGCTGTAAATCAGTTCCTCAGCTGGAAATAAAGCGCAGGGAATATTTGTATCTGTTTTACACAGCTCAAATAGTGAGGTAACCACTGCGAAGAGCGCCGTTTGGTAACTGCAGGTGCTAAAAAATGGAGGGCCACCGATCCCCACCTGATGGGTGGCTTTTTTTGGCAGCAAGGGAGGAATGAAGGCACTGGGAACGTTCGCTGCTGCACTGGATTACCGCCGCTAACTCCAAATGAACCTGCAGACGATCGATGCCACTGACAAGATCAGCAGGTTTTTATGTGAACACGGAGTCTGAAGCTTTTCTCCCAAGCAGTTACCTAGCTTGCTTCACGGCGAGCTGGGCGGGGACTCTTCCTCCACGGGGATTTTACACATTAAAACTTCACAACCCCAACCACGTCTGAAACTTACCTCAAAAATTCCCACCAATCTTCCTAACGTCCCTTTCACGCCAGCCTGTGGAGAGTTCAAAGAGAGAAAAGAAAGGCTTTAGCGACAGCTCAGGACCGATTTCCTCACTCGCTGGGCTGAAGCAGCTCCTTCAGGACAGGAAGCACACAGTGGTTCGGTTAACCTGAGAACAACACGGTCACAGGAGAAACGCCACACGCATCGCGAGCTCTAACCACGCGGGCATCCACAGGACTTCTTTTTTTTGTATTCGAACCATTCTGGATTCAGTCTGGAGGAAAAAAAAGGTGTTTTTTTTTCTCTTACAAGCTAACAGCATAACCTCAACCACCTCCACGCTCCTCTAAGGTTAGTCTGCGCGTGGATAAAACTTGCTTTGGTGTTTAGCAGTCCCACCTATGTAATTGGTCCCACCTATTTATTGGTATCGTGAGCTTTCAAAACCCACAGGAACCTCCCACCTGGGCTGAGCTGTACACCAGCTCTTGACAGAGCGAGTAATCCGCACACAAAAAGCCAGCGTCCGTACAGCCAGGGCTTGGTTTAAGGGGACACGACAACACCAGGTAGAACTCAGTCTCCCTCTAGTCTCTAACGAAGTCTCCTAAGATATTGGAGTTAAATATCTGTGGCCGTTATCACCAAAGCAAGCCTGATAATGACCAGCACAACGCTTGGAGCGCGCTCCCAGCCTGTCGCTGCTCTACGGGCCGCCCCTCGGCGCCTTCCCTCGCTGCGGGACGACGTTCTTGGAAAGCTGGATGTACAGTCACAGGCTCGGCCAGGACTGGAGCCGGATCTAAGCCTTAATTTGCACCAGATGACTCTGGAATTTCTCCTCGGTAGTAAACGCATCGGGAATCCTCTGCCCTGGCAGAAGCAGCACGGTTCCTTTGGGCACTCGTTCCCCCACCGAGCGTTGGAAGTGGCGCGCGTGGAGCCTGCGCTGCCGTCCTCAGGATCCGCGCGCGTCCCCGGGGAGAGGCACGCTCCTGAAAGGAGACGGAGCTCACGGAGGCAGCTTCGTGTTCCCTGCCCCAGCGCACAGGACCCCAATCGGCTCCCAGCGCTTAACGAGGGCCGAACTGGAAGGAGAGGCGGGCTTAGCGAGAGCGTCGGCAGCAGCCAGCTGCCCCAAAACAGCGCCCGGCTTCAAACCGCTGCCAAACGCCCCGAGGGGAGGGCCGGGCGTCCGGGACAAGGAACAAAAATCTAGAGGAAATGAAGCTTTACTAGTTCTGCTGCTGGTGGAGCAACTTGTTTTAATAAAGAAAAATTGTTGAAGACATCCAAGAACGGCAGGTTCAGGTTTCAAAGCCGAAAATAAGTTCGGGTCAGATGCAAAAAGCAGCCTGCAGCAACGCCATCTGTTCCCGGGGACAGCTTTTATTTCCTTCCATCTGAGCTGAGGAAAATGTGGGTTGGAATTTCAGCTATTTTACTTTGCTCTATTAGGCTCAAAGCCTGCATCTACTACAGATGACTGCCGGGCAAGGGGAGCGTGGTAAAACACCCGGATCCTTGCAGAAGGCGGTCAGTCACAGCCGGGACTGCCGGCTCCGACAAGTCCCGAAGGCACCAAGTACACGGCAGGCAGGCAGAATTTCCTCCTGGTGCCTCAGAGGGGGTGACGCTCCCTCACCTAACCCTTCCCAACGCAGCCCACCCGTGCTCTCCCATTTAGGGAGCATCCCAACGGAGCGGAGGGCTCCCAGCCGTTACGCTCGTTTTTCGGAGGTGTGAGCACACGAGGCAGCAGGGATCTTGGGCTGTTCGCACCGAACATCCCGAAACCTACCGAGAGCTTAAAGCCATCACCTCAGTTGTTCACTCACCCATGGCCCCAGGTGGTGTTTCCCCAGAAATACAAGATCTGGGGCTTCCTATCTTTCCTTCTTCCCTTTCCTACTTCCCCCGAGCTGAAAGACGGCATTATTACGCCCCCCATCACACCCCAAACACATGAAGCGGAAGAGATGATTGATAAAACACATCTTGGAGGAGAACTACTGGCTAGCGACCAGATCAAAGTGCTGGCATGACGGAACGCTTCTGATGCAGGCATCAATTGCCTGTTTGATCACAGACGAGGCCCAGCTCATCGGGCTTCTTCTTCCCATGCAGAAAGCACGACTAACGCGCTCGTCGTTTTATAGAACCTGACATTTGCTACGGATTTGAAAGGTCAGGATGTGAAAGATGCTGGAAGTGCAAAATTAAACGCCTTTGGGCTTAACAGATGAACGTGGAGGCTTTCTTCAAAGCGGCTCCGTAAGAAGCTTAATTTCAGGCATCTATTCCCAAAACGTGCTCCTCACCACTGCTCACGCCCATAAAAAGCCTCGCTCCCAGCGCGAGGTTAATTCTGGGCAGAGAATGCAACAGCAAAAAAATGCGGGAATGAAGAAAAATGTGCTACCTTGGTACTGCCGAGAGTTTTAAAAGGCCACATCATTTGTTGTAAGGGGAACCTTCCAACATACCTGGCGGCCGTGTAAGACTGACTACCTCACCTTTCAACCATTTGTCAGAAATAAGCAGTTTTACCCTGAAAACACCGCTCTCATCCAGAGCCCGCGTGCTCCTCTACTGCTGCTTTGCCTAGAAGAACGTCAGCACCTCGGTCACGTCGCACTTCGTGGGGACAGTGGCGAGTGTGACAAGCGTTGGTACCTGTCTGCTTTAATACAGCTGCTGCCGCACATTAACGCGGCTAAGGACTGCCTCAAACGAGGACAAGGACTAACACGCGGGCACAGAGGGATGGCAGCTTCCGCTCAGAACTGACGTTTTTCAGCACAGCGACAGCAAAATGCTGAAAAGCAAGGGGAGGGAGAAAGAAGTCAGGCTCCTTTGGGTGCCGACCGCTCCAGCAGCCACGCGTGTCGGCTCAAACACGTACGTGGTGGAAGGAAAAGAGGGGATGCACAAGTTAAATTCTCCGTGTGGGGGAAGCGTGTTTTAAAAAAGAAAATGCATACCATGCAGAAAGAATGCACTGAGAAAAACCAGCCTATTGTCATCTGCAAAGACCACAAGCAACGGAAAGGGGAATGAGCCCTTCCAGCTCCTCCAACTGGCTCTTGTTAAAGCGGAACAGGCCCACCAAAGGCAGCGAAAGAGAGTCTGCAAGCTTCTTCCCTAGCTTTGGTCAGCACAAGAGCCACCTTCTGCGGGGACAGAAGTCCCTGCGTGTTCACAGGCGTGGGGGACAGGGGATTTTCTCTCCCGCCACAAGCAGCGGAACCCATCAAGCTGGGGCCTCCCTGTGACCGCCAGCCGGACCTGCCCCAGGAGAGGAGCTCCGAGCTCAGACCTCCAGGGAAAGCAGCCCCAAGAAGCTACATTCACTGAAAGGATGACCAGGGGCGACCAGCCTAACTCCCACCAGCGGGCTCCGGCGGATGCACATTCCCATTCTGTGGACGCAGCACGAGCGGCGGCCTGGAACACAAACAAACAGAAGCTGGCCCCCGTTTTCCACCCGTGTCAGCTGCTCTCGTGATCACCAGCCGCGGGAGAGCTGGGGGGATCGTACCCACGACAGGCTGCTCCTGTTGGGAAGCTGTTATCGTAGCGGGTTGCGATAGCTTTCACGTCCAGCACGGCGAGGGGCTCCGCTCGTCCTGCTGCCTGGTCGCGGGGAGCCACCTCGCTGGGAATGACTCAACCCTGCCAGGCTGCCACAGTTTGAGTTACATTCGCATTCGGCACCGGTCCACGTGAGCGAGGGAACACCAGCTGAGCGAGAGGGATTATCTCAGCCAGCCCAAACCAGTTTCTTCGCTGCAGGTTGAGTCCGTGCCAAGGCTTCCTTTCAGCCGCTGAGCTGCCACGGAAAGAGAGCGACCCTTCCAAGCTCCGCGCTGCCTGGGGAAGGGAGGGCCGACAGGGATTTATTTTAGGGATGTGAAAGGCGAAGCCGCGCATCTCCTGAACGGACCTTTGACTTCTGCAGCAAGTCATTTAATTATTAATAACGATTAGGTGGTAATAAATTAAATACCGTCATTAAAACGCTTCTGTGGTTCTGGTTAAACTCACTTGGGCTTGATTAGTGAGTTGCTAAAGAAGCCAGAGCCGCGCCACAAGCTGGAGACACAATTTCCAGCAGCAATCCACGGGACTAGGGAGACCTACGAAAAGAAAGCGGCTGCATCGCCTCAGAGCTTTCCGATAAACTGCTGGATTAGAAAAGCACCCAGAGAGAAACACGCAGCTCCGGAGCTGCCGCGGGAAGGCCAAATATCAAACGTTGTTAGAAAGCACCGGGTATTTCCAAGCGCTTTGTGGGGGGAACTTGACAGACGAGACAAATCGAGCAACTGCTGGGGAAGCTTCCCTCCGAGCCCCATCAATTCGCCCTTTATTTCTGTTCTACAGCACCAAGATTTACAGCCCTCCTGAAAGCGTTTTAATCCTTCCTTACGTAACCAGGAACCTCCTTGCTCGTCCGTACGTAACCACCGAATCGTTTCTGAATCCACGCACCTCTCCGTTTCAGCAACACTCGGTTCTAAAGACCCATGTCACATCCAGCGTAACCAACTACCGTTTGCTGGCTTGAAAATCCTTAAAAACCAAAACCAAACACAACTGTTCCTCCAGCTTTAAAAGAAGCGCACACCTTCCCCGTACCGTGCTGCTCTCTGACCCCATTTCTGGGACAGCTCCAGTTCAAAAACAAAACCATGAACACATCAGGAACTGTTGCTTCTGGTAACGTTTGCAATCCATTAGTGTAATTCACAGAGAACTCCCAATACACAGCAAACCCAAACTTACTGACATTCCTACACGTGGGGTGTCTTTGGTGGCTCGTAAGGGCTTGGTTCTGCTTTATACCTCCTGATTAGCTCCACAAAAGCAAAGCTTTTTATTCTTTTAAGCTCTTTTAAGAAAGCCCACTTCACAGGAAGGTAACAGAGCAGAGAATATCGTCGTGTGTACGGAAAATTTATGGCTTCATTTTATCCATTTTCAGTTTAAAGTATCAGGTGAGATGCCAAACGAGAGCCTTCATTACACTCCTGTGCGTGTAGGACTCTGCTTTCCCTCCCACGTACCGCGTGGACACCAGCAGCGACCCCGCGCTTCCCTGCACCCCCTGGAAACAAGCTGGGGCGCCGAGGACGCCCCCCGAGCGCCGGGTCCTTACCTCTTCACAGACCTCTCGCACCGCGGCCACGTTGGGCTCCTCCTCGGGCTCCATGCCGCCCCCAGGGACAATCCATCGATCCGGGTGACGACTGCTGCTCACCAGCAGCACCTGCGGAGAGCAGAGCACAGCTGACGGGCGAAGGCACGGCGACGCTCCTTTCCAGAGCCCCGCTGCAGGAGGAGAGGCGTCTCTGAGCCTCTCCCACCCCCGACCCAACGCGAGCCCTTGGACGCGCTCTGCTCTTCCCATGGCGATCTCTTTCCCCCTCGCAGGCTGCAGGCTGAAGTCCAGCACTCCCAGTTATTTCAGCCATCGCCTTCTCGCCGCTCTCGAGCGCTGAAGAATAAATGAAGGCTCTGCATCCCAAACCAGCAGCTTGCTATGCAACAGCCCCACAAAAGGCACGCCGCCAGAGCCTGCCGCCGTACCCACGGCCACCACGGAGCCCCGACAGCAGGGGATACGCGCCGTGCACCGGTCCGAGGCTGCCCAGAAGCTGCTGGGCACCTCCACCCCCCGCACAAGTTCCTTGATTTACCTTTATCAGGAGCTTTGGCCTCGCTGAGCTCTGCGGTGCCATTAATGGCACACACACGGCCACGGGATCGTTTCAGCGAGGTCTGCCACTTCCCCGCCTGCCCCTTTGGTAGCAGGCAGCGAGGGAACAGCGCTCGCTTACTTGGGGTTGGGCTGAGGTTGTCCAAGGGGATGTTCAAGCAAAACAGAAGTTGAAATAAAACCAGCTAAGGGCCCTGCCAAAGGGCTGCAGAGACGGGCGGGCTGCTTTGCCATCGGGAAAATGATTCGACCGCGTTCGACCACTTTCGCAGCGGTCAGCTTTCATGGGCATTCCTTGTGGGATCTTTCCTGAAACGCTTTATCCCCACGTAGTGCTGCTCCGTACGGTTCTCTTCGTCTCACTCAACTTCCTTGCCGTCCTTTGGAAGCAAGAAGCTAGCTAACAAGCCCAGCCGGACGAAGCTTTCCCCAAGAAAACCCAGGCGCTGTGCTTATTAAACTGATTGCAGTACATCCATGAGCAGAGGTGGAAACTAAAAACAAAGCTAACGCTGTTTTTCAGCTCTCTAAGCAAAGCCTGCTCATTGCAGTCACCGTGCCGTACTTCATCCCTGCACCGGCACAAAGCAACTTGCTCCAGAAGCTTCCCAGCACGGCAGCCCAGTTCGGTTCCGGGCCAGCTGTAACACTTTCAGTCGGACATTTCAAAGTTAAACTGCGCGAGGCACCGCAGTCCCGGGCCGTACCGTGTAAATGTTGATTTACCAGGAGCATAGCAAAAGATTTACACTAATTACCGAGAAGAAATCTACCTACGGGATTCAGGGCTACACGTCTGGGGCAGAAACAAGCCTGAGATTTCAGAGTTTCGCGGGATTTTTCTCTTCTGGAAGCTCTCATTGCCAGCTGGCCACCTCAAAGCGATTTGGGCTGAGGGTGCCCAAGGGGCTGGGGAGGGCTGAGGAGAACTGGGACCAGCCGCGGGCTCCAGGCAGCGGCTCTCCAACCAGGAGCGGCAAAGCTAAAGGCAGAAATCGAAGAGGGGTCACAACAAACGTTTTGGCAACTGCCGGCCTAACCTTTCCCAGCCTGGAACTAACCCGGGGGGTTCTCGGGTGTCAGAAGGGCTCTGAGGGGCAGCCTCCTGGGGATCCTACGAATTGCAACGCCTCAAAGCCTCCTCTTCGGCCGGACCCCACACCTCCGTCCTGCAGGACGTGAAGCAGCAGCATTTCTGAAACGATCCCGTGCCGGTCCCCGAGCACTGCCCGATCTGTTGAATTAAGGCAATTAGAATGAGTACCGGACATGAATTAAGCCCAACGGGCAACCTTCGTCCTGCAGCTTCCTAACGGAGCTGCTCCGGCTCCCGTGGCAGGTCGTTAACGCGAGGGAGCAGCAGCTCTTGTATGAGCACCCCCGGCGTTGGCCTTCTTCAAGGGAAGGCAGAACTCCTTTTCCCCGGCCTACACGGAGGAGCTCGGACCGAAATCCCTAACTCCCGGTGAGGAGGTGATTCTGGGGACGAAGCTAACAGAACAGGAGCAGCCGTTTCAAGCAGAGGCTTTCCTGTCGGGTGAGGAAGGCTCGCGGCTGCCGTTCCTGGTTCCAGCTCAAAGGAAAAGGGGAAAAAAAGAAAGCGAGGCCGCAGAAGCAGCTCCGTGCACACCAGCAGGGCGCAGGTCACGGCGCTGAGCTCCTGCCGCCTTCTGCTTGTGAGAAAAACTATCTGCGGGGGGAACGGCTGCGCCCAGGCTTCCAAAGGAAAGCCGCCTGCATTGTTCGGGCCGTGACAACGCTTCCCCCACGCAGCAGGAGGAACTCCGAGGTGTAAACACGGGTTTTAGGCAAAGCAAATTAACTTCGGCTGGCCCGGCACGGAGCGTTTGCTAAATAGAATTAGCACGAACAGCCCTCGCTGGGAAGGAAAGACCTGTCATTCTCACACTTTTATGTAAGCAGACTATTTCCTGGTGAATAAAAAGGAAATCCCATCGAGAGCGAGCAGGAAACGTGCCCTGCGAGGTCATTCTTTTCAAACAGCTCCCAACAGGATGTCGCTGCCGACGGCTCCCCCAGGACAAAGGCAGGCAGTTCACCACCAGGGTGAGACGCTGCCGAGCCCCCACGGCTCCAAGCGTCCCAGGAACGCAACGCATCCGAAGGAAAAAGCTCACCTGAAGCGTGGCTCTGGGCTGTAAGACCTTACAAACGGCCCCGAGCCAGGAGCACGAGAGCTGCTGAAAGCCGCTCGTATTCTGAGGCCCAGGCTGACCGAGGTAAGGGATCCTCAGAGCTGCCCCACGGCTGGGGGGACACCACGTACCTGGCACCTCGCATCCCTGGCACCTCCGTTTTCGCTGAATTTATTACATAAAACCGTTCACCTGTCCACAGAGCAACAAAGATTTTAATCGAAGCAGTCAGCAAAAAGAGCGAATGTCGCTTATCTCTGCTTAAAAGCAGAGAGGAAAACACCAGATTTCTGGGAACTGGAACTGCACAAGTTTAATCTTTAAGGTGCAGCCCAGGCCTCTGCGCCCCTCGCCTCGGGCAACGCGGCCTCCGTCCTGCCTGGCGGCTTCCCTGGGGCACCGGGAAGCTGCCCCTTTTCGGAGCCCAGCCTTGACGTCCGCCTCTCCGTCCCCCCGCAGAAGACACCCGGGGTCCCCTCGCTGCTCGAGGAAGACTTGGGGAGCTGCCTGCTGGCACTGTGAGAGGATACAACCGAGGCTTTTGGTTTAATTCAAGCCAAAACACAACGGCAGGTTTCCGTTTGTTTTACTCTTGCCGTGCAGCCGGCTTTGCGGTGTGGGCTGAGGCTCTTGGCTTTGAGGCTCTTGGCTTTGAGGCTCTCGGCTCCGAGATCTCGGGGGCAGCTTTTGGAGCCCAGTCGGGGTGGGAAAGCATTGCAGGTACCACGTCGCCCGGCCAAGTTCTGTTTCCCAGGAGTTGGCAGACAATTATGTCATCTCAAAGCAGGGAAACCAGCACCGCAAGCCTCTTCGGCAAGGCGCGCGGCAGCCCAGAAGTGGCTCTCAGACACAATCAATGAAAAGAGAGAGGTCAGAGAAATGAGCAGCGTTTGAAGCCTGCAGCAGGGGCTCCCGAAAGCAACCTACACGCTCGTGCCACGCTTTATGGGGACCGGTGCAGAAGGAGGCTGACTTCAGTGACTTCTGCCCGCACAATCTGCCTTTGTCTGAGCGTTTTGGTGGAACGGGCGCCCTGCGTGCCGCAGCTCGGAGCTCAGCTGTGCCGGCGACGCTCCCGCTTGTCCTGCGCCCAGCCAGGGCACGGCAGCCGGCACAGCTCCGTGTGTCCGGCGTAACAGCCGCCTCCGCTGCTTCTCCCCAAGCTGCCGCGTGCTCTCACAATCCCCAGTGCATCTCCTGCAGGCCAGGGGCTGAGCGCGTCAAAACGCGACGAACGCACGGCTGACAAACCGAGCACACGGGGAAGAGGAGGAGGAGGAAGAGAAGGAGGAGAGGGGCACCCAAAGCCATGCCAAGCCCACTGCCTCCCATTTAACTGGAGGAAACGCAGCCCCGCTTGTGCCACCACAAGCCCCGCGCGTTGCCAAGCTCGGGGGCAGCCGGCCGCAGCGTGCCGAGGAGCGCCAGGTCTGCGGGACGGCTCCCGCCACCCTCTTGCTATTCGGGGCACGTCACGCAGTCAGCGGGCAGCGGGTCGTAGCCAGCCTGAACCGCGGCGACGTCTCCGGGAGCAGAAGCAGGACCGAAATACCTCGAGCCGCAGAAAAAGCCCGTCCTGAGCGTCACGGGAGGAGCACGATCCTGCAGGAGCGCTGCCGGTCCTCGGCTGCACACGTTTTCTTAGGCTAAGGTTGTTCTTCCGCAGGCACACACACCTTGCTCCGCGGCAGGATGAGGTGTGACTTCCAACGCCATGCCGGGAAAACGGAGGCAGCTAATGAGTGACAGAAAGCTCAAGGAGGAAATCGTTCACGCTACGGATCTCAAGGCCCGAGCCTCGAAAAAGGAGGAAGAGGTGAACGGGAAGAGGTTCAGGTCACTTCGAGTGCTTGGATCACACCGACGGAGTCATAACCAAGATGAACACTAAAGAAAATCCCCTTGGTTTTCAGGCTACTGCTTAGAATAACAACAACAAATCACCCGCGCTGCTGTGCCGGCTTCCAAAGGCTCACATTGCCCCTACCACATGGTTCTGGTAACTCCGAGCGCCTGTGAACCCCTACGGAAGGGAGACAGCCCAGGGCCCTCCCGGCATCCCAGCCACGCCACCAACCTCCTCTGGGATGTGCTGTGAGGGGGACGAGGGGCAGCAGGCGGCCGAAACGCCCGCACGGCGCCGCTCGCCCGGCAGCACGGGGCTGATAAGGCGGCACTCCCAGGCTGAGCCCCGATAACCGGCCGCTGCCCGCCGACAGCCCTCGGGCACCGCGCGGCTCTTCCCGGCAGACCTCTCCTGGAGGAATGCTGGCTTTTGAGACGCCTTCTCTAGCTTTTTCCTAAGGAAAATGGAGTTTTTTGGTTGTTTTTGCTGCCCGTGCGTACGCCGCCCGGTTTGCGGAACAAGCCCGATTCATAAAAGGCGGCACACAAAAATCCTACAGCCACGAAAACTCCGAGCAGCTTTTCAAATCTAAGTAGGTAATCCCACACAGAACATCACTACGGTGTTTACACAAGGAAAAGTAACTGCCCAAGTGGATGAGAGTAAAAATGACACGAACTGTCTGAATTATGTCTTTTTTTGTTTCAATCCACCCAGCGGGTGCCTGCATCCCTCTGAACTTCACACGTTAACGTGACGCGGCCGAGAACAAAGGCGCCGCTGCTCCTGGGCCCTTCCCAGCAAACGCGTGGGTTGAGGGGACCCTTCCCTGCTCACCCCTTTCCTTCAGCTGGAGGAACGAGGACGACTCCCTTCTCCAGTTCCACAACAGCTTCCAGCGGGATCAGTGAAAACTGAACAGTTTCCACCCTTTTGTCCTGTGGCAAAGAGGGCTCAGAGCTGCTCGTCAAATTCCTCGTGAAGGCTTGGTTGTGAAAAGCGACCACTTTTAGACGAAAGCTCGGTTTTGCAGACGTTTAAACTCCTGGCCTCGGAGCGAACCAGCCACCGGCAGAGCGGAGAGGGGCAGGAGAAGCACAGACGAGAGAACTGCTTCTGAACCGGCCCATATCCCACTGGGGACGTGCTAACGTGTCCGCAGCGGACAGGGAGAGCTTCATCTGCTTCCAGCCACAAACCTTTGGTGCAGCTGGAGGGAAGGGAAAGAGTCCCTGCGACGGGGACCCCGCCACTGCGTCCCGCCGACAGCTCCGCGGTCATATGATGCGGAGCTCCCTTTACTCCCAGCAGCAAAGTGCTCCAGGCGGCTGCCGCTGATGATATTTTTATACCCAAGCGAAGCCCCGAGGATGGCAGAGGAACACCGGAAAAAGGACAACCAAGCCCGGACGCTGTTCTTCATGAAGCGTTTCCTCCAGAAGTCTTTGAGAAACAGCGCTGGGTAAGGAGCTGCTCGGCCGTTCGCCAGGCACAACGCAGGCGTGCTCCCACCTGCAGCTCGGGCCTAAGGCCGAGCAGCTCCTCGCGGTCCTGCTCAGAGAGAGCCAGAGCTTCCGCTATGGCGAGGCCTTAGTAAGTGTTCTGGAACCCTTCCTTGTGGAAGCAGCTGGGCTACGCAGAAAGACACCGGGATGATTTAGAAAGGAGGCCCCACAGCGATACAAGGGGCGAGAGAACGGAGGACGGGGGAGCTGCTGACCTGCTCGCCCCCCTCCTCTGCTTCCCCAGACGCAGCGAAGAGCTCACACCCCGGAGCTGATCCTGGCGATTCCCTCGTCCTCCCTCCTGCCCACGGACCCTCTTTTAGAATTTCTCTAACTTCTTCTTGCTCATTGCCAAGGTTGTTTAATTCAGGAACTAATTAGGGGCTCGAAAAAAAAGGAGACAAACTTGGTTTTTCAAAATGTTCATAGTGGGAAGGGAAGGAGAAAAGCAAGAGCCGACGGCTACCGCTTCTTAAGAAGCCGTGACCAGAAGCAGCCCAGCCTCCAACCAAATCACACTTCAGCGCTAAAAGTCTGAATTATTTATCAAAAGCCCTCGGGCCTTTATTTATTTATTTAAGATCAGTTTAAGAGATCTCCAACCAACATATCCTGGTTCTGTTTTGGGTTTTTCCCCCCCCCCCGCCTGGAGCAAGCCTTCAAATGGATCTCCCTTTCCATTTAAATAGAAGCAATCAATACTAAGTAACATCACTCGGTGATATTTGCTGCTAAATAATAGCACCGAGGTGTGATTTTCCAAGAGAAAATGGAAACCAAGGCATTTTTCAGAGTATTTTCAAAGTTACGGTGTGTAACTGAACGTGGACTGACGCGTTTCCAGTCACTGAAAAAGTGCAAGAAACAATTAGACCAGAGTAACACACTTGTCTCAAATGAACTGGACTTTAAATAAACACCAGCAAATGAGAACTGAGCTAAAAATAATTGGGAAAAAAACAATAAAATCAGGGTTTCTTCCCTGCTGATTTCGATCATTGACACCAGCAGGATTTACATGGCTCCTCGGCCTCAGATGAAGAGCAGATGGGCAGAGCGAGCCCACGCCAGTACCTGTCGGTGTGCTAACAGCTTCCCTAAGTGCACTTCTTGAACAATTCCGCTGGGTGACCAGCGACGGAAGCGCCCGGCGCACCTTCAGCTCTCCGTTAAATACAGATACCAGAAATCAAACCCAAGCAGCGCCGAACGACCGCGTGATGTCCTCAGGAGGCCAGCTCCAGCTCACACTGAGGACATCCCGCAGAGCACCCGGTGCTCCTTCCCGGGAGGAGCAGCAGCGACCCGAGCTCCGGGAAGGGCCAAACACCCGGCGTGGCCAAACCTAAGGCGGGAGAACGGCGCCCGGCTGCGAGCCCACGCTGCCCCGGCACGCGGGAGGCTTTCCAGGGCCGCGTTTGCCGCCCCCGTAACAGATCTGTGGAAACGACAAGGTGCGGTCAGGGAGACAGCTCCTGGCTCCTGCTTCTGGGAATGGATTTTTCTGCTCTAGGTCCTACGAACTCAAGACTGAAGTCGCATCGGCTTAAACGAGACGCGGCATCCGCCGAACGCCGTTGCCAGGCACAGCTTTGACACAAAGCCTGAGAAATCTCAGCCGTAACCAAGCGGCAGCTTGAACTGCAGCAAGGAACTGCCCCAAGTCAGCGTGCCTCTGGACGAGCTGGCTTTTACTTCTTCGTGCAGCTCAGGTCAGTGCTGTGAAACTTTCACGTGCACAAACCTTCGTGTCGCCAGCCCCCGGCCCCGAAGCCCGCGGGGCTCAGACCGAGGAGACGTAAGCCCAGCAGCAGCCGACTGCATCGGGGAGCTGTTAACGCGACGTTTGTATCCTTAACCAGAGCGTAATCAAACGTGGCCAAACACCTAATCCTGGAGAGGAATTGCCACATTTGCCTCACAAATTGTGTAAAGTTGCATCAGAAAACTCAGATGCCTTCAACCACGCGTGCTGATAAGCCTCAGTGTCATTACACAACGCGATTACATTCTTCTCCATGGGCAGTTCAAAGTACCATAAATTCCCTGAAAGCCAGGGGAAGGACCGGCCACGATGAAAGCGGCACCAGAACGCGTTACATCGATTTATTTATTTCAGATCATTTCGAGTTGAAGTGTTGACGCTTCACCATGACAGCACGGCTCCGAGGGTTTTGTTCAGCCTCCTTCGCCACGTTAAATAATAACCGAAGGCTATGCTAATTTCCTTTCCTCCAGCGAACCGTCTGCATTCCCTTCTGATTTCCTGTAGCTACAAATAGGATAATCGGGAGAACAAAGCCCTCAGCCCTGCCACTCAGGAGCCGGTAAATGAAGCGAGGTACGAAGCAGCCTCGTTTGTCCCGAGCACCGCGAGCCCGCGTCAAAACCGTGATAGAAAAAAACGGTGGAAAGCTCACATCTGAGCAAAGTTCCTCTTTGTAACTCCGCAGACAATAGGAGCACTTAGCAACGCAGCCGCTCTTCAACTAACCAGTTTACCTTTAATTCCCACTTCCTCCCAAGCCTCGCTGGACAGCAGCTTCTGGCACTCCATCAGTCCCCTTTTATCCCAGTTTCTTTTTATAAAGCCAAGGTCAGGTTTCCTCTCCTATCTCATGTGATGTGCTGGACTGAAGTTCTGCCAGCGTGGTTGGTCCGGTCAACTGCCAAACCCCGTCCCGTGCCACAACACTGCTTACCAGACTGTTCCACCACCCTGAGACGTGTAGGCTTTCCTTCTCAGCAGCTTTCTTGTGTTTAGTAACGCCGGGGGGGGCGTGCAGACCCCCAGCTTTCCCACCGGCATGCAAACACACCTCCAACAGACCCCGCAGGGATGGCGGGGCCGCTCCGGGAGGGCAGCGTGAGGCACCAGGCTGCTCCGAGGCACCCAGCTGCACCTCGCGGGCTGGATCCCAGCCCCATCCCCAGCCCTGGGCACGCACCACCCCTGCCCCTACCCCTCTGCCCCTTCTCACCCCCTACCCATCCCTTCTGTCCCCCTATCCCTGCACCTACCCCTGCCCCTTCTGCCCCCACACCCCTGCCTGTTCTGTCCTTACCCCTTCTCTCCCCTACCCACTTACTCCTGCCCCTCCTCGCCCCCATATCCCTGACCCCAGTATCCCACACCCCTGACCCCAGTACCCCATAACCCTATCCCCCTACCCCATAACCCTGCCCCCCCACCCCTGCCCTACCGCTTCTCCCCAAGCCCCCCCGGTGCCCCCAGCCCCCCAGAGCCCCCCCCCCAGCCCCCCGGCCCTGCCCCCCGCCCCTCACCTCCTCCTCGCTCTCGCTGCGGAAGCACAGGCAGGCCGCCCGCTTCTTGTAGCCGTCCCCGTCGTAGGTGCGCGTCTGGTTGGACTTGAGCTTCATCATCCTCCGCTCCGGGGCCTGGAAGGGGGAGGCCGGGGGCGCGGCGAGGCCTGAAGGGGCCGGGAAGGAGCCGCCGGGGCTCCCGTGAGGGGCGGGCGGGGAAGGCCCGGGGAGAGGAGGGGGGGGGGGGAGTACGGACAGGGACCCGCCTCCCCGCGAAGTCTCTCGCTCTGGCTGCCTCTTTCTCCCGCAAGCCGGGAGCCGGCCGCTACTCGCTGCCGCCTTTCGGCCGCCTCATCCCTCCCGTCGCTTGCAGCCGCCCCTCCGCCGCCGCCGCTCCGGCCACCGCCGCCGCCTCCGACGACGACCGCGACGCCATCTTGGGGCACGCTACGCAAACGGCGCAAAGGGGCCGGGCGGGGGAGGCGGTGGCGGCGGCCGCCCCCTGGCGTTTCGCCGCGCGGTCGCTACGCAGACGGCGCAGCTCGGCTTCCAGAATCGCTTCCCCCCTCCCTCCCTCCCCTCCCCAGACACCGCCACCACGCCTCCGCCTCGCCGCCGGCCCTTTACGCCAGCGGAGCGGCGCGGCCCTTCGAGAATAAGGCGGCGGCTCCTAAGCCCTAGTGGGGAGCCCTGGTGGTTACGCAAAAAGCGGAGGGAAGGAGCCGGCCCCCGGCGCACATGGCTCCGCTTTGACAGCGGCCCTACGCAAAGCGCGCAGACGCGGGGCGGTGAATAGGAGACTTACGCAAGGGCGGCTTACGCCAGCGGCGGAGCGCAGGCGGGGGGGGCGGCAGCGAACAAAGGGCAGGGCTGGGGCCGCGCCGGGGGGGGGGGGGCGATAAAAAGCGGCCCCGGGGGGGGCTTTTGGGGGGCCCCCCGGGCTGCCCCCGGGCGGGGGGGGGTACCTGCACAGCCCCAGCTCCCTAGGCGGCAGCTCAGGGCCTGGGGAGCCCTGTAGCAGCTCCCTGGGGGGGCACAGGAGGGAGGCGAGTGCTTTGGGGCGCCCCCAGGTCGGGGGGCTGCTGTCAGCAGCTGGGCTGGCTTCAGGAGACAGGGAAAAAGAGAGGCGTTATTCACCTGATACTGCTGTGATTTGGGAGTTTCTTGGATAAAAGGGGTCTGGGCACAGTGCAGGCAGCAACTGGAGAGACTGGGGGGGGGGGGGGGCCGAGAGCGCAGACCCCAGAAATGCGAGGCCAGGAGCTGTCGGGCACCTGCTCCGCTCACAGAGCTCCGGCTGCATAAAGGAGGGCAGGAGATGGGGAAGACATCAAAAAAGGTAATATTGCCTTTGTGGCACAGCCTTTAGTGCTCTTCACCCCAGAACTAAAACAACTCATACACATTATCGCGGATCTTCCTTCCCAATGCTTTTTTTAAACAGCTTAAATAAAACATTTAGCTCTCCGTACCCATTGCTCCAGTACTCCGAGTGAGTTGAAATAGTTGCTTAATTTCACAGAACACTGGACATTTGGCTGAGCACAACACTTCCCAAATAGCTTTGTTAATTACAACACAGACTTGAAGTCTCTCTGCACAGTTCCATCCTTCTCAGAGCTCCATTTAAGCTAATTACACGCCCCCCGTTCAGTCAGCCCCGAATTAGGGCTGCCATCAGCTCCTTCCCCAGCGGGCTGCCTCGCACCTCAGTGACATTAAGGCTGCCCTACAACATCTGTGAGGCTGCACAAACCATTCCCAATTAGCGCCATCCCGTTAATAGTTTGCGGGTGACATCTACCGGCAGGCCGCGTACTGCAGCTCTGCTCAGCTGCAAACAGCAGATGCTGGCACAACTCTCTCGTTAAGCCCCGGTTAATTAACCCCATGATTTCAGAACGAGGACAGAGGGAACGCCGACCTGCCTGCATTGTCCGTGTTCAATTCACAGAGGACCTCGGGCCAACACAGCTGAACTCGGGGAATGTTCCGTCTCCAAACCAGAATCGTCTCTCTGCAGATTTACAACTAGCAATGAATTTCTTCCCGGGCAGAGCAGACAAACTGCCTGCGGCACTTCTGTACTGCCCCGAGCCAGAGCTCCTCGTTCCTCCCTAAGAATCACCTTTGCACGTTAGCAGAACCTTACCTCAGCAGTCAGCAACCTCGGAACTTCCTCCCCAGAACCTGTTTCTAACACGCCAAGCCTGAGTCACCCCCTGCTACGCGAGCTCTCGGCTCAGGCACTGCAATAAAACACGCCGAAGGAGGCCAGGTGGCATTTTCACCTATTTTATTATACACAAAACATGAGCGGGAACTTCTACTGAGGAGGCTGACCACGTCCACGACCAAATCCACCTCTCTGCAACAGAAAAGGAAGAGCATTAGAAGTCACGTTAAGCGAGCGACAGCAGCAAACACTCCACAAACCCCCGCAGCGCCGTGACGGAGCTGGCTGCCTGTCCTGCACTTTGAGAAGAGCCCAGCCGCCGAGCTGCAGCACGCAGATCTGACCCAGCCAACGCCTCCCACTCAAAGGCCCGCGAAACAGAAAGGCAGCTCGAATACAAACACTTACAAACTGGAATTCAGTGGCTGCTCCAGCACCGGCCTCAGCCTTCTTGTCAGCACCAGCTGCAGAGAGAGAGGAGTTAGTGACAACCCCCAGAGCCCCGTGTAAATGTCTAAGCCACGCCAGGAGTCTGATTTCCCCCTTCTCTTCTCAAAAGGAGCTCCAACCCCGAGACAATTCTCCCAACGAGGAAGCCGCACGAAGAGCGAGCTCTGACACTCACGTGGAACAGCGCTGCGTCTGTACGTGTCCCTGTCGGCTTCTCCCCGAGTGAGGCGCGCAGGGCGCTCCCCTTCCAGACCTGGGAGCAAGAACAGCAACACACCCTTAGGGACAGCTCGGTTCACGCGTGGCCCTGCGTCATCTGAAGGTGGGGAAGATCTCTCCAGTCCAGCATTGGACCTGCCAACACTCACACCTCGGACCCTCAGCGCATATAAACCGAAACGGAACAGCAATGGAGCAAGGGAAAAGTCACTCGAGGGCTAAAATCTACCCGAGGGCACCAGCGTGCACCCGGGCTGAACTCAGAAATGATGTAAGAGCTGGATCAGGGCACCCAGCGCAGCTGCAGACAAGAATCAGAGGCACGGGGAATCTGCCACATCCGACGAGCTCGTTCCCAGCCAAGTCACACACCGAGATCCTGATCCCGAGCTAAACGCAGCCACGCTATCGCTGTCGCAAATCCCCCGCCACGGAGCAGATTAATAAACCTCAGAGCAGATTAGCCGTGTAGCAGGAGATTAGCGC
Source organism: Nettapus auritus (assembly GCA_011076525.1). Taxonomy (NCBI): domain Eukaryota; kingdom Metazoa; phylum Chordata; class Aves; order Anseriformes; family Anatidae; genus Nettapus; species Nettapus auritus. Next base: position 1,078,500 of record CM021790.1, read on the forward strand.
TCGCAGGAAAAACCCGGGGTGGAAATGGCGCTTTCTGGGTGACCCCCAGAGCTCCCCAGGACCGAGACAAAAACCTGCACCGCGCCGAGGTGTCCGGGCTTCCCACGAACCCACACAAAAACCAGCTCTTTGTATGAGACTTGATGACCCGAGTTACAAATATCATCTGGGCAGCAGCCTGAAACATCCTCCAGCCTAAGTGCTCCAGCGTCTGCACCAAGCCTCACTCCAGAGCTGGCAGAACTGCACAAAAGCACCAGAAAAGGCCCCAAAAGTTCCAGAAGCCGGTCAGGTTCTGCAGGGCTGGCATCCTGCACGCTTCGGTCGCTCCCAGTTTGCGCAGACAATGGGTAATTAACAGAGAAATGGGTAATTAACAGAGAAACAGCACTAACAATTCTCAGCTCTACCAGCTGGCCCAGCTGGAGGTCACTGGCACTGCAACGCGGAGCTTCCTCACAGCACAAACCTGGAGCAGATTTTAAGCCTGAGCTGGAGAAGCCTCGCCCTGACACCCGACGTGCAGCCTCTCGAGCTCTCTGGATGAACACAGCTTCTGAGGAACAGAGTTGTTAACATCCAAAGCTACCGAGAGATCAAAGGAACTGACACCTTCCCAGTCTGAGCGCAATTCTTCCTTTTGAAGCAGACGCTGCGATTTTGGTTGGCTACAAACCAAGCTGCAGGAGCTGCAGGCAAAGTTCCTCGCCAGCAGCAGCCCACGGCGCAGCACCAGCTCGGCAGCGCTGCTCCGCCAGCCCTGGCTGCGGTGATTCTCTCTTCTCTCTCTCATTTCTCCACATTTCCAGGGTAGTTTTGCTCACAACCTCCTTCACCCCATCACCAAACACAAAAGCAACAAAACCCACACCCCCACAAACCACCTACCAACGCTTCCACACCCCAAAATGTTTCCACACCCCCAAAACGACAGCGACTGGCACCAGTCTGCGCCAAAACCAGCCAAACCCAGCTGCTTCCCGCCGGGTGACACACGCCGCCTCGCTCCCCGTCCCTCCTCTCAGCCTTCTCTTTACCTTTGGGCCGAGGTCTGCCGGTCTCTGGGCGGCTGCGGCGCAGGGTTGCGGGGACGATCTCCGGGGGAAGGTGGAGGTAATCGCGCAGGTACTGGATGCCCTCGTTGGTCAGGTACCAGTAGAAATGCCTCCACGCAAACTGCTCTTTCACATAACCGCGGGATTTCAGAGACTAGGGAAAGAATTCTCGGTTATTTCGGGTAAAGATCCAGAAACAGACAGAAGTTCACATGTGCAAGATAAATCTAAGAGTATTATTCCCGTTCTGTGAGAAAATATAAGGCTACCGCACATAGAAGCGTCACAGCTTCCAAAAAATAAAGCTGGGGATCACAAAAAACACCTACAGCTGTGGAGAACAATACAGTAAGTAAAGGAGGAATAACGATAATCAGGAAAATGGGACAACAACCGCACTAGGAAAGAAACAGCAAACACACGGGATGTCTGACAGTGTTTATTTGCCAACAAGTGACAGGATTTATTTACAAACAGCGCCCCACAGCCTCCAGCTGGGCCCTGCCCTCCGTACCTGCATGGCTTTCATGACATGGAGGTTGGGCACGTTCTTGTCGACGAGCTCGGGGTGCTTGGGCATGTGGACGTCTTTCTTGGCCACCATCACGCCCTCCTTAAAAAGGAGCTCGTAGATGGCAATCCGGTTCTTCTTGGGCATCAACATCTGAACGAGAGAGAGGCAGAGAGTAAACACTGACGGCGTGAAACGAACGCGTTCAGGTGACGAATGGCTGCCAGGAATGATACAATAACCACACCGGGGGTTTGTATAAAAGCCTAACAGTAAAAAACAACAACATGTGTTGTCTGTAAAAGGCCTTTTTGAAGTAAATTTCAGCATGCGAGCTCCTCAGCACCCCAAACTCGGGCTTTTTAACACTAAACTGGATTTCTAACATTAAATCGTAGCCTCGCGTTGAAGTCTACACGTAAGCTACCTGCTGTCAGAGGGAAAAAGGGACAGGGGCTGGCGGGGCAGAGCCGGTGCTCAGGGCAGCGCCTCTCCCAGCTCCGCGGTGGGTGCTGTTGGGCTGCTGCCCCCCAACCCGCCCCGCACTCCCCGGTTCCCGGTTCCCCTTCCGGCCTCAAGCTTCCCCCCGCGGCCTCTGGCTCCCCACCTCGCCCCGACCCTACCGGAGCCCCCCCGAGCTCCCCAAACACCCCCGGGCAAAGCCAACCCCGCCTCGGGGCTCGCCTTGGCCTCCCGGAGAGCGCCCCCGGGGCCTACCCGCGGCCTACCGCCCCCGGGCCCTCCCGCCCCGTAAAATCGGGCCCCGGGCGAGCCCCATCCCGGTAATTTCCCCCCGACAGGGCCGGGCTTCGCCCCCCCATCGCCGCCCGGGAGCTGCCCCTCGGCGCCTCCCCGGGATGGCTCCGATGAGAGCCCGATGCGGGCCCGGAGCGCGGCCTCACCGTGGCGGCGGCGGCTGGGCCCGGACCGGAAAAGGAAGGCGTGTGCGCGGCGCCGCTACTTCCGGCCTCCCGAAGGACCCCTCCTGGAGGAATGAGGGACCGAGGGGGGTGTCCGCGGCGCTGCCTGAGTGCGATGGGAAAGCCCCCAGAACGGGGGTGTCCCGCGCGGTGCCTGATTGGAAACGTCCCCTGGGGCGTCACTGCCCCTCCCAGTGTCACCCCCCCTCAATAAACGTTAAATATTTAATGGCGCCAGTAAAAACACACGGGGAGAGCCTTGGGGCAGTGCCAGGGGACAGGTGCTCAGCGATGGCCTCCATCACCGGCCTCTGCCACCTGCCACTGCCACCAGCCTCCTCCTCCAGCCTCCATCATGGAGGAGCTGCCCCCTGTGCAGGGCAGTGCCTTGTCCCCCATCACCTCGTCCCCCAGCCTCTCGTCCCCCAGCCTCTCGTCCCCCAGCCCCTCGTCCCCCAGCCCCTCATCTTTCAGCCCCTTGTCCCCCAGCCCCTCGCCCCTCAGCCCCACCAGCACCAGGGCAGCCCCAGCAGCACCCACACGTGCCCGGGAGTGATGGGATTTGCGGTGCCAGTGGCTGGGCTCATCCTCCATGGATTAGTGTTTGAGGCTGGACTCGCTCTTGCCCCTGCCTGTACGCCCCAGGCTGGCCTGGGCATGGCACAAGGGGCCAGCGGGAGGACGCCCGTGGGGGTGAGCCAGGCAGGGGAGACTTGAGCAGGGCTCCGAGCACGGCCTCCATTTGGTGAGGCTGAGACATTCACCGCAGGAGGCTCTCCCGCAGACTTCTGCAGGTGCTCGGAGGCAACCTCCCGGCGAGGAGGAGCAGATCCACCTCCACCATGTCTGTTTTCCTTGGGGACACACTACACGGGGACGCTCGTGATGGGGCTCTGGCTTCCTTGCCTCCACCATAGCCCCTCAATGGGAGGCCCAGAGCCTCGGTGCTCAGTGCCCGTGGTCTCTCATGGGCCAGATCCACCGCTGCCGCCAGTCCTGCCCTCGGGGAAGGGCTGGAGGCAAGGAGGAGCTGGCAGCGCCCTTTGGAGCTGGGCTGTAAACCCCTGGCTGTAAATCCCAGGGGAGCAGGATGGACGTGCAGGTGTGGGGAGGCCGCAGACACACGCCCAGCGCTGCCACTACCGCTCCCACTCCCGTCCTCCACTCCATCCCGTGCCCTAAATGCCGCCTGTTTGCCCCAAAAAATGTCATATCCAGGTGTCAGCGGGGTGCTCCTCATCCACCCTGCGTGGCCCCAGGGGCTGCCTGTGGTCCCCCTACCCGTGATCCCCAGGGGGAGATGTGGTGGCTCGGGGCCAGACAAAAAAGAGGAGAGTGGGGAAAAAGGGCTGCAGAGCGAAAGGGTACAGGGGAAGGAAGGAGCATGGGGAGACACAGCCCGCAGGGAGGCCGGGAACCCCCCCGCAGCCTCCTGGGCTTATTCCTCGCCGCTCCTGCGGTAGCGTTTTCACCTTGTGCTGCGAAGGAGTCATTACGGCGAGCCGTGGCGGCGATTGGCTGGCTAAAAATGCCTCGGTAATCTCCGTGCTGATCTTTACCCCCCTCCTCCCCATCTGCCGTGACCTTCCTCCCAATGTGCAGATCCAGCCCGAGCGAGACGGAGCTGACGGCTTCCCCGCCGGAGCCCCGGCCGCCCCCGCTGCCCCCTGGCCTCCGCGGCCCCGCAGCCGCCCCGCGCCCTCCCCTGCTCCCCGCAGCCGCTCGCCCAAGGTACCGGCACGCGTCTCCGGGGCTCCCAGCGCGTTACGGAGCCCACCCAGCCCCTGGGAGGTTGGCAGCGGTGGAAGGGGGCTCGCGGCGGGGGACGGTGGCAGTGGTGGCCCTGGGAAGCAGACGGGATGCTGGGGTTTGGCACGTCCCCGTGCTCTGCGATAGTGCTGCCACCCCGGGAACCCCTGCATGGTCCCATGGCGGGGAAGGGGGATATATTTTGGGGTAGCAGCTCGCTGCCCGTTGTTTAAAGCAATTTCCAAACTTCTCTAGGACTGGGGCTTGCTTTCTCTCATGGGTTCACCCCCAAAGTCCGGGCTTGCCAGCTTTTTTGGGTCGCAGCGAGGGTGCCTTGGGTCTGGGCTCAGCCTCCTGAACCTCCTGGGGAGCTGCTGATGGGTGGGAAATGGCAGCGGGGGTCTCCCTGTGGGGACACAGAGGCTCTGCAGCATCTCGGGGCTCGGAGGACACAGGGCCGGCGCTGCTGTGCGTCCCCACCCTCGCACACCCCGCTCCGTGTGTTATGCAAAACTGCATCACCCCCATAGCCCACGCGGCCCTGCTGGCCCCCAGGGGATCCTGAGGGGCTGTGGGGGGATCTTGGGGATTGTATGGGGATCCTGGGGGCTGTGGGTGGGATCCTGGGGGGCTGCTGGTCCCAGGGATGGCCACGCTCGCCCCACCAGGCTGGGGGCTGGCACCGGGGGTGGCTCAGCCGCTGCGCCGCCGGGAGCCCACGGGCCAGCCCGCGCCAGGAGCGGGGTCCCTCCGGCTCCCCGTGAATGCACAGAAGAGGGCTGGGAGCCAAAAAGCCGCCCCGAACAGCCTGCGATTGTCAGGGCTGTCAGTGCTGAGCAAGCGACCGCTTGTGCTCGCCTTCCCCCTGCCTCCTTGGTATGCGCTCGGCATCCCCCTGCACGCCTGGGGAGGAACGCGGGACCCTGCACTCAGCCCCGGGAGCGGGCTGGCTTTGAAGGAACCCCTTTTATCTCCTCATTTCTGCCCCTTTGGGACAGCAGGGACAGGAACACGTCTAGGAGAAGAAGGGGGAAGGCCAAACCTCGCAGGGCAGAGACGGGGAGGCTGCGGTGACCGCGGCAGCCCCCATGGAGAAGCACATCTCCCGGTCCCGCACACCCACTGGGGAGAGCTCTCCCCACCGAGCTGCCCGCGGCTCCTCCTTGCCGTTCTTCCACCTGCCTCGGAAATGGCAAAGCGAGCTCCGTGCTAAACGGATTAGAGCTGCGCCTCCCCCCGCAGCCCCCCCGAGCTGCTCCCGCATCCCTCAGCCCCAGCCATAAAACTCGGGGCAAGGCACGGGGCTACCTGAGCTCGGGGGGCACGGTGACCCCACGCTGGTTGGCAGCACACGGCAGAGGCGTAACGGGAAGGCAGGAGATCAGCTCTCGCCCCAGGGATGGTTTTGGTTAGCGGCCCTGCTGGTGGCATCCTTGGGCTGTGTCCCCATGCCCTCCTCGGCTCGCTCAGGGGACAGGAGCTGGAAAAGAGAGAGGAGAGGCTCGGGAAGAAGATTAGAAACGCCCAGCGGAATTGATCAGCTGCCGGCCACAGCGCTGAGCCCATCCCGGGGTGCCTGCAGCGATGTTCCCAAGCCTGGCCCCGTTCTCTCCTGAGGCTTTGCCTCTCCCCGTGGTGCCAGGCTGGGCTGCATTTGCCTAAAAAGACCGAGGCAGGCGAGGCTGAGCAGCCGGCAGGCATCGCCTCGTGCACGTGGGCAGGGCAAGGAAGGGACAGCACCGGGAGCAGCAGTGCAGGAGGAAGGTGCCAGCACTGGGGCCACGTGTCACAGCCAGCCACAGCCCAATTTTGGCTGCACCTCTCCAGAACCCCCCCGTCCCCTGGTGCTGCTGCTCCTCCTCGGCCTTGCGTGGGCACCTCGGGGTGGGAACAGTGCTGGGATGGAGCTGGGCTCTTCCCCTGCTGCTCGGCAGGAGCGGGGACACCTGGCTGACAGCTCTGCCCCACGGACAGACTTTGTCCCCAGCGGGGCAGCCAGCGAGGCCAGGATTTGTACAACACCAGGGCAAACAGCGAGTCCTGAAGCATTTTCGTGGAAGAGTCTTGGAGCGGGGAGCTTCACCGTGGGGCCGAGCTGGCTTCGGGCTCCCCTCGGCACCAGGGGAAGGAGGCGGTGAGGCGTTTTCCCAGGAAAAAATGGAGCCTTTATGTCCCCGACCCTGCCCCTGCCCCGGATGGGGCTCAGAGGGTGCCTTCGGGGCCGGGTATCTGCAGACAAAAAGGGGATTGTGTCGCGGCGAGCTGGGTTGCTGGCAGCACCTGCCCCGCGCCGGGGCTCTCCACAATGGCTCGCTTTTCTGCGTAATTGCTGCAGAGGGGCCAATTATCCGCCGCTGCTAATTACGGATGCAAAATAGCCCTGCGCTCGCATTCTCCCAGCGAGCCGGGGGGCTCCGGGGACCAGCAGCACATCTGTGGCGGGGGCGAGCCCTGGGCACGGGGCGAGCACAGGGGCACCCACGCCGCCTCCTGCCCCCTGCACCCTGTGGGAAGCGGCAGCGGGAGGGCAGGGAAGGGCTCAGGACCGGAGGGGAGGCAGACAGGAGGATGCGGTGCTTCAGAATCCCCCCTTCATACTGCAAAGGCCAGCATTCACGCCCCAAAAAGCATTTCTCTCCTCGCCTGCGGAGACGCAGCGATGCCTGCGGGGCATCCCCGGCCCCACAGGGACCTTGCTCGCCCCGGGGCCGCCCGGGCTGGCTGCTGGCAGCACGGCCGGGGATGATTTGCTCCTCGGTTCGCCACGGCGCTCGAAGAACCGTAACTCCAGAGTGCCAAACGGCCCGATAAATCAAGGCTCATTTCCTGCCAATATTGGCTGCCGCTTCCCACGAGGAAACTCGTGGGGGAGAGGTTGTGGGAAACAGCAACCGCCGGGAGGGCGAGCACAGGAGTTTGTCGTGGCCGTGTTTTTGGCAAAGGAGCCGAAATGGGCGATGGGCTGCGCACATGGGAACCCCCCAGGCACCGAGGTGCCCCCGTCGCCAGCTCTCCTGGGTCTGGCTCTGCCTTGTCCCGGTGCTGCTGCCGGCTCTACAACACTTTGAGGCCCTTTATAGCCATCTGCGAGGTGGGGAGACGCGCTGGGCTGGCAGGCAGGATGCACGGCAAGCCCCACCGAGCTTCATTAAGGACTGGAAGCGCTCGTTAGGGGAAAGCTGAGCCGGGCTGAGCCTCGAGGGACTGGGTCGCATTCTGCGGGCAACCCGATCCGGGCAGACGCAGCCCCAGCCAGCCTCGTTACCGCAGCTCCTGCAGGCGGCTTCAGTTACTCGGCTCGACCCGCTCGTCTCCTGCTGGCTTTTAATTTCCCTGACATCACCCGTGAGCTGGGGGGAAACGCAGGCGCGGGGAGCTGGAGAGCCCCTCGGCACCCCGACCGCGCTGGGCACACAGCCTCCGGGGACCTGGCACCCCACGATAAGACCCCGGGCACGAGCTGTAGGGTCTGGGAGGAGGCAGGACCCCGGAGCAGCACCCAGAGCCCCCCTTCTCCCCGTCCCGTGTTCCTGCCTCTCGTGCCAGCTCCTTCCCAGCTGGCACAGTTGGCGAGGGGGCGGCACCGGCTGCCTCTCCAAAGGCGTTTTTGGGGTTTTGTTTCAGCGTCTTTGGGGTTTTGTTTCTGCGGGAGCTCAGCCCCGGAGCCCTCCCTGCAGGGCCGGGGGGAGGAGAGGAGGGAGCGCCCTGCCCCGTCCCATCCTGCTGCCCCGCACCCCGTGCACGGGGCGCAAGGACCCCAAGGGGCAGCGGGACGAGGACGCCCTCGGGATCCTCGCTCAGCTCCCCCAAAACCGCAGCGCAGCGGTGGAAAGGAGCCTGGCGACAGTGGGGCTGAGCACCCTTGCACACCCAGCACGAGCTGGTGGCACCCTGCCGCTGCCTCCCAGGGCACCCCAAGAGCACCCAGCTCAGCAGGACACCCCGGCGAGCGGGTGCTGAGCACCCCCAGCCACCTGGGAGGCTCCTGCAGCCACGCGGCACCCCGGGGGCGCACGCAAAGCTGCCACCCGCTGCTGCGGGGGGCAGACAACAGACCAAGGTGTTTTCGTGCTGGGGTGGGTGTCCACTCCCTCCCCCCCCCCCCCCACCCCCGGGATGATTTTGTGCAACCTTTGCGAGCAGCGGCTCCATCCCTCGTTGTCTTGACAACGGGAGGCTGCAGGCTGGGCGCGCTCCCGCGGCCGCACGCCGCCGCTGCCCGCCTGGTGCTGAGCGCGGCGCAGCGCGCCCGTCCCGCCGAGCTCCCCAAAACCCCCTGCCCGGGACCCTCGCAGCCTCCCCCCCCTGCCCGGCCCAGGTAAGCGGCAACCCCCCGAGGGGTTTGGCTGCCGGGGGGGGGAGCCTGGGAAGGGAGAGGGGACGCCGCCGGGGTGCCCCGCGGGGATGGGGGGCGCGGGATGCCCGGGGGGGGCTTGCGTGGTCTGGGGGTGCGGAGGGGGTGCTGCGAGGGACGGGGCAGGATGGTGCTGGGTTGCATCCCGCTCTCAAGGCGGGACACGGTGTCCCCTGGGCCGTTCTGCAGGCTGGGGGGGGGACACGAGGATGACCTTCAGCCCCCAGCGCGCTTCCGGGGGGTGCTGGGGCAGGGGGTGCTGGGGCAGGGGGCAGTGCCTCGGTGGCACTGCCAGGTTTGTGCCTCAGTTTCCCCAGCTGCACACAGGGGCAGCAGCGGGGCCTCGGGTTGTTCCTTTCACTGCTGCCCCCCTGCCCAGCTGAGCGCCTCACTCCACTGCTATCCCCCCCCCTCTTTTGCCTCCCCCCCAGCACCCCACCGTTTCCTACCCCCTTGCTGAGCCCCCTCTGGCCCCAAGCCTCCTTCTCTCACCAGAGGTGGCTGAACGCAGCCCCCCCGGCCCTGCTCCCCACAGCCCCAGGCTCGGCCCCGGTCACCTCCCACCACCGCCAGCCCCGGCCCTGTCCCACCGAGGGGATGGGACCCCCAAGCCAGCACCCCATGCTCTGGCTCCCCCCTCCCCAGTGCAGAAGCAGGGGGCCAGCAGCACCCACCATACCCTCCAGCACCACCGTACCCTCCAGCACCATCGTCTGCTGCTTCTTGGATTAACTGCAGACCTCATTTGGGGATTTCTCCCCGCAAAAACCCCTTCTCCAGACCCAGAGCGTCCTTGTTTACAGCAGCAGGCTAAGAAGGGGGGGCGAAAAAAGCTGCAGAGCCAGAAGGCAGCTCGAAACCCCGCAAGCTGAGGCTTGGAGGCATTTCCCTTCCCCAGGCCTGACCACATGCGTGGGGCTGACGATCCTGCTCCAGTTCCCCGCAGCCCCGGAGCCCGTCCACCTTCCTGGCACAGCCGCGGTCCCCGAGCTCTCCCCCGGGGAGAAACACGGCGTTATCTGCAAATGCCACGCATATTTCCAGAAAGCTGCACGAGGCTCGTAAAAATCCCTAGAAGACTTTGATGGGCGCCCTGCGTGCCGAGCAGGATAACTCCGGGGGGAGGAGGAGGAGGAGGGGGAGGAAGGTTTCTGCAGAGCACGCAGAAGGCGAAGCTGCCCTGGAGCACCTCCTTCCGCGGTGCTCAGCCCAGCAAGACGGGCGTCCTCCCGTGGGACACGGGGCTCCTGTAATGTCCCGGGGTCAGGGAACCTCCTTTTCAAACCCTCAGGGTTTTGGGAAGCTGCGAGCCCTGCCCCAGCAGGGTGCAGCAAGTCCCTGGTGCAGCCGGACCCCCCCAGTTGTTGCCCCCCTCCAGCTGGGGCAGGGCACAGCCCCCGGCACATCCTGCACTGGGTTCTTTGGGAGAGCCTCTCCCAGAGGAGGTTTCCCACCGATGCCTTCCCCGATACCTGCCCTCGCAGCCACCTCGTGCGCCAGGGCCAAGCCGGCCCCATGGCACTGCACTGCCCAAAACCCCGGGGAACCCCCCCGGCACATGGGGACCCCCGTCCCCTCCGCCTGGCTGCTCGCCCCAGGGCTCCAATCCTGCCCAGAGCCCTCCTGGCAGGACGCAGCCCTGCCGTGAGCTGTGCCCAGCCTGCTTCCACCGAGCCAGCTGCTTGGGAAGGGCCCAGGTTCGCCTTCCCAATCCCAGGCTTCGGCTCCATTTGGTAATTAGCGGGGCGGACACGCGTTCAGCCCTTCCCCGGCTTGCTCACGCCTCTCCAGGCTGCTCAGCCCTGAGCCCTGGGCTCTGCTCAGGCTGTGGAGCCAGCTGCCAGCATGAATCAGCAGCGCCCAGCCCCTGGAGCAGCCCCGCTGGGTTGGGGACCCGCAGGCACCCCAAACCCCTGCCACCGCTCCCTGAAGCGGCGCTGGGAGGAGGACACGGCCCCATCCCGCAGCCCCCATCTCCCCACTGCCCCCTGTGCCCGGTTCCCCGCACCCCATCTCCCCTCACCAGCCCCCTTTTTTGGCGGAGGATGAGTCCCCTGGGCTCCCTCGGCTGCTCCGTGCCCGTTTGTCCTCGCCGTGAGCAGTTCCCGTGCGGGTATAGCGGCATCTGGTGCCCCACGCTGCAATAAGGGCATGGAAATAACCTCCCTGAGCACAGCACCCGAGCTGGGGCTGCTAAAACACAGCCGGGGCCCCGAGCGATGAAGCCTTGCACGCCCTGCACGGACGCACGGTGTCTACCTCGTGTTGCGGCTCCTTGGGAGGGTGTTGCTGGGCTTGCCGGGTCTCCGAGTTTAATTGCAATGAAAGCAGCTCAGGCAATCGGTTCGTTTCCAATTGCCCGAGCTCTGTGCTGCTGGAGATGGCCCTGCTGGGAGCCGCCGAGCAGCCACAAGGCAGCGGCACGCGGCAGATCGGCTCACGCGCTCCTGCAGGCGAGGCTCCCCGCGGCCGTGGGGCTGGGGCTCTGTGCTGGAGCTGGGCCGTGGGGCTCGCAGGAGGGGTTCACACCAAGGCAGCTGCTTGCACGGCATCGGTTTGGGCTCAGGGGTTGGTGTCGGAGAGCTCTGGGTGATGCTTGGCTCCTCTGAAATGCTGGCGAAGGGGACCCGGCCGTATGGTGAGCCCTTGCTGTGAGGGAGATCGGGTCTGTCCCCGCCACCAGGTGCTGCTCCGGGGCTCAGCACAGCCCTGGGCTGCTCCCAAAATCGAGCAAACCCAGCAGGGGCTGAATCAACCCAGCCCCAGGTGGGGACAGAGCCCCACCGAGCCCTTTTATTGCCGTGCGGGGCCGTCCCTCCTCGGGGGGGACACGGGCTGGGCTTTGCTCCTTGCGTCGCTCCGATCCTGCTTTGGCAAAGGGCTCTGCAGCAGGAAAACCACCTCCGGCAGGCTGCACAGCCCCTCCTGTGCAGGAGGGCAGGATGGGGACACGCAGACAGATGCCACCTCCCCGTGCCGTGCCCTGTTCTGGTGGGGCTGGGGCCGCGTCTCAGCGAGGCTGCGCTGGAGGCAGAGCAACCAACCGGCCTCCAGCCTCAACCTTCCCGGGACGGGCAGGTCCAGCCTGTGTCCCGCCGGGCACCGCATCCATCGGTGCAGGGATGCCCGGATCCCTCTGCATTGCAGCAGCCTCCTGCCTGCACGGGAGCAGTGCCCGCGTCCCCGGCCCCTCTCTGCCAGCTCAGGGCCCGCACGGGGGCAGAGACCCCCTGCCACGCCAGCAGCTCCGTCGGCAGCGCTCAGCACCGAGCGAGGTGCCGGAAAGGATGGAGACCCACAGGGGGACTGGCAGCTGTGGGATCAACCCAAGGACACGCCAGCCTCCGCGTGGGCATGAGCAGTGACAAATTTCACCGTTGCACTGTGCAAAACCCTCCGTAGTTCCTCTCCAGCAGCGTTTAGGGGGGGTGAAGTGAAGCCCTCCCAGTGCCCTGGGTGCTGCAGCACCCAGCTGGGGCTGGCAGCTCGCCACGGCGTGCCTTGGCTGCCGGGCATCGCTGCCCACTGCCTTGGTGTGGGTTTGGGGTGGCTGGGGGCCACGAGGATGCCCGGGGTGGTGGGCACGGGGCCGGCGTGGACTGTATGGATTCGGGGACATGAGGGGCACACGGGCGTGCATGCCCGGCTGCGTGCGTGTGGTGGTGAGAGAGGCACCAAGGCGGCAGCATGAGCCGTAGCAGTGATGCAGAGCCAAAAATAACCCCCAAGCTGCAGCTCGGACCCGATCACAGTGAGGAGCGAAGCTGCGGCAGCCAAACCCCGCAGTGCCCCTCAGCACCACTGCCTGCTGTGCCCAGGGGGTCCCACGGGACCCCCAGCCGGGTCTGTGCTCCCTCCACATCCCTTCCCCCCCGTCACCCCGAGGATGCCCTTGCACTTCCAGCGCAGCCTCTGCGACAAAAATTAAGATCTGGAGAAGCAGAAACATGAACCCAGAGCGGCCCCGAACACCCCGGGGCCCCGTGGGGGTGCAGTGGCACGGCTGGTGGGCATGAAAGTCGGGGACCCTGGCCCGTGGGGAGGGCTGTGGCCGTGCCAGGGGTGCTCGGGTGCTGCGTGGGTGGTGCTGCGCATCGCCGGGCGCGCGGGGCCGGTGCTGGCGGCGCTCGGCGGCACCGCGGTCCCCTCCATCTGCGCCTCCGCGGCGGGGCGAGGGACAGTCACGCGTTTATTTTTAACCGTCTGGGGAGGGCGGCGCGGGGATTGGTGGGATTCGTGGTTATATCACTAAATCCCTGCGAGGCTCGGTTAGTTCCAGCACAGCGAGCCCGGCCGCGGCGCTCCAGTAACCGTTTCGGCACCCCGTCCTCCGTGCCCCATCCTGATGGCTGCTGGGGCCGGCAGCACGCAGCCGGGGGAAGGGGGCACCCAGCAGGCTGAGTCCCATGGGTGGCACCCCGTGCACCCATCGCCCTCTCCCAGGGGCAGGATGTGGCCTGGCTGCGATGGTGCGTGGCACCGTGTGGCCGTGTCCCCCCTCCCGCAGCCCCTTTGGGGATGGGGCTGGGGAAAAATGGGGTGGTTTTGGCTGCTTTTTGCCACTCTGGTGGCAGATGCCAGGCAGGACAAGCCCACGGGAGCAGGGTCTGGAGCTGGGGCAGGGGGCTCGCAGTGATGCCCGTGGCTCCCATGGTCCCCTCTCCGTCCCTGTGTGGTGCCACCTCGCCGGCCAAGTCCCCAGCCCCACCGGCGTCCCCCAACCCCAAAAATGCGTCTCCGGGCAGAGCGGCAAAGGGTTAAGCCATGCAGCAGGCCCACGTGACGCCACGGGGATGCCGTTTTTCTGTAGATCAGGACGGATTAGGCTGGAATAACAGGACGAGAATTTCTCCCGGCTGCGTTCCCCCCACTCAGCGGCTCCCCCCGGGGATGCGCAGTGGCCGGGCCAGAGCCCCCACCGGGTAAGGCCCCCCCCTGCATTCCTCCCCTTGTTTCTCCATCCCAGCAGAGAGGTTTTAGGGTTTCGGTGGCTCTGCGGCGGCTCTGCCTGCCCAGACGTTGCATAAGAAACCCTGGGGCTCAAGCGGGGCTCGGATGCCCGCAGCGGGTCTGGGTTTTGCATGGCACCTTGTGGGGCGGGGGGCATATGGGGGGCACAGGAGGGGAGCTGGAAAGGCTCCATCCCCCTCCCCATCCCCTGCAGCTGGGTGCTCGCCCCGTGGTGCCGCAGGGGATGGGGATGGGGATGCAATGGGATGGGATGGGACAGGGCTGGGGTCTCTGCTCTGCCCCGCGAGGCTGCCGCCCACCCCCGACCCCTCTGCTCCCCCCCAGTGCATGAGGCTGCTGCTCGCCCGAGAGCCACCGAGCGCCCGCACCCACGGCCGAGGCCGCCCCGGGAGCCATGTCGGGTTCCTACGACGAGTCGGCGGCGGCCGCCGAGGAAACGACCGACAGCTTCTGGGAGGTGAGCCCCAGACGCCCCCCTTGTCCCCGCCGTGTCCCCGTTAGCCGTCCCTTCCCGAATCCAGCCCTGCGCGGACGTCCCTGCTGTGGTGTCCTTGGGGGGCTGCAGGAGGTCCTCCCCACCAGCCCTCAGGGAGGGAGAGGACGGAGAGGAGGTGGCTGGGAGCAAAACTTCCATCGCTGCACCCCCCCGGTCACTGCTCCTACATCTGCCTGTCCCTGTCCCCATCCCCATGTCTGTTCTCATCCCCATCCCTGTCCCCATCCCTCTCCTCATCCCCATCCCTGTCCCTGTCCCTATCTGTTCTTATCCTCATCCTTCTCCCCATCCCCATCTCTGTTCTCATCCCTATCCCTGTACCCATCTGTTCTCATCCCCATCCTTCTCCCCATCCCCATCCCTGTCCCTGTCTGTTCTCATCCTCATCCCCCTCCCCATCCCTATCCCTGTCCTCATTTCTATTCTCATCCCCATAACGGGCCCTATCCCTCTTCTCATCCCCATCTCTGTCCCCATCCCCGTCCCCATGCCAGGTGGGGAACTACAAGCGCACGGTGAAGCGCATCGATGACGGGCACCGGCTCTGCAACGACCTCATGAACTGCGTGCACGAGAGGGCCAAGATCGAGAAGTCCTACGCCCAGCAGCTCACCGACTGGTCCAAGCGGTGGAGGCAGCTCATCGAGAAAGGTACCACGGCCTCGATGGCGGGGAGCCGGGACCCCCGGGGGTCACCGGAGGGGGGTCGGGGCCTCGGGGGGTGCTCACCCGTCCCTTCTGCTCCCCAGGCCCTCAGTACGGCAGCCTGGAGAGGGCCTGGGGGGCCATCATGACGGAGGCGGACAAGGTGAGCGAGCTGCACCAGGAGGTGAAGAACAGCCTGCTGAACGACGACTTTGAGAAGGTCAAGAACTGGCAGAAGGACGCCTACCACAAGCAGATCATGGGAGGCTTCAAGGAAGCCAAGGAGGCCGAGGACGGCTTCCGGAAAGCGCAGAAGCCTTGGGCCAAGAAGCTCAAGGAGGTGAGAGGAGAAGCACGGCGTGGGACCCGTAGGACCCCCGGGTCCCTGCTGTCCTCACGTCTTCCCCCTCTTCTCTCCACAGCTGGAGACGGCCAAGAAAGCCTACCACCTGGCCTGCAAGGAGGAGAAGCTGGCCATGACCCGGGAAGCCAACAGCAAGGCGGACCAGTCCAACACCCCCGAGCAGCAGAAGAAGCTCCAGGACAAAGTGGAGAAGTGCAAGCAAGACGTGCAGAAGGTGCGAGCCAGCAGCGCCCTGGGGCAGCTCAACTCCGGGTTCACGCAGCATCGGGCACCAGAAATGGCCATTTATTCCCCATTTATGGACATTTATTCCCATTTATGGCCATTTATTCTCCATTTATTCCCCTATTCCTGCCCCTGTGCATCTGCACAAGTGGCTGGGGAGTGCAAGCAGAGCAGAGATTTGCCCCTCTCGCTGGGGCAAGATCTCTCCCTCCACCCTGTGATTTCGCCCCGTGGAGGCTCTCGGGGTGCTGGTGTAACCGGGGCACCCCCCCTGTGCCTTGCAGACTCAGGAGAAGTACGAGAAGGTGCTGGACGAGCTGAACAAGTGCACCCCGCAGTACATGGAGAGCATGGAGCAGGTCTTTGAGCAGTGCCAGCAGTTCGAGGAGAAGAGGCTCAACTTCCTCAAGGAAGTGCTGCTGGATATCAAGAGGCACCTGAACTTGGCCGAGAGCAGCAGGTAGGTGCCTCCCTGGCTGTCTGAGCAGAAAACACCCTTTAACAGGGCCAGAAAGCAAACCAAGCCCTGGAGGGACCGGTTGCTTCCAGGCAAACCCATCCCCTGCGATACCAGGGGGCTCTGGCCAACACTGTGGGCACCAAGAGTGGTGTCCCCCAGTGTCCCCTCAGAGGTGCCACGACCTGGGGCATCTCCACACCTGGTCCCCACCGCTGGGGCTCCCCAGGGGGGTCCATCCCACAGCCCCCCACCCCTCACCTCTCCCCACAGCTACGCCAACGTCTACCGGGAGCTGGAGCAGACCATCCGCCTCTCGGACGCGCAGGAGGATCTCCGGTGGTTCCGCAGCACCAGTGGCCCCGGCATGCCCATGAACTGGCCCCAGTTCGAGGTGAGGCTCAGAAACCCCCCCGGGATGGGTACCAACAGCCCCCACATGGTGGCCGGGTGCTGAGTGTGAGTGCTTTGTGCTCCAGGAGTGGAACCCCGACCTGACGCACACGATAGCGAGGAAGGAGAAGATGAAGAAGGGCGAGGGGGTGACCCTGACCAATGTCAGCTCGGGCGACACCGGCGCATCGGCGGGCGAGCGTGGGAGGTGAGGGCCGTCAGGGAGAGGGATACAACAAATACTACAAGCACTCGCTTGGGCAAACATTCCTGGTGCTACCAGGATGCCCGAGGCAGGTGGGATGTCCCTGGTGGCAGCCATGGCTCTGCTCCATCCTCCCTCCACATCTCGCTGGCCATTAACTAGGGGTGCGGCCCCCTTTCCCAATAAGCTCAAGAAATCCGCAGCACCCATCCGGATTTCGGCACCAGCCAGTGCCCGCCCGCCCCGCCATCCCCTCTCCTTTCCCCCCCCCCAGCGTCAGCAGCCACGACCGCGGGCAGACCTACAGCGCCGAGTGGTCCGACGACGAGGGCAGCAACTCCTTCAACGCCAGCGAGGCCAACGGCGGCACCAACCCCTTCGACGAGGACTCGGCGGGGAAGGGCGTGCGGGTGCGGGCGCTGTACGACTACGACGGGCAGGAGCAGGACGAGCTCAGCTTCAAAGCAGGTGTGGGTCCTCGCGGGCGCTGGGCTGTCCTGAGGTGCAGGTCTCACGGCTGTGCTTTTTGGTGTAAAGTGCCCCAAGTGGTGTCAGGGCTCTTCAAAACATGGGGTTGGCCAAGAGGGGAAGGCGCAACCCAGGGTGGTGGGACAGGGCACGTGAGGTCTCATGGGGCACCCCTTGCCTTTCCGCCCTGCAAACCTGCGCAGGATCAGTCCCAGAGCCCCCAGCAGCCCCATCTGGGGGAGAAATTTGGGGAAGGAGAGGCCCCAACACCTGCAACGAGCTCTCACCTCTCTACCTCCCGCTTCAGGCGATGAGCTGACCAAGCTGGGCGAAGAAGACGAGCAAGGCTGGTGCAAGGGGCGCTTGGACAACGGGCAGCTAGGTCTCTACCCCGCCAACTACGTGGAGGCAATCTAAGTCTTGTGGTGTGCTCCTCGTCGCTGTCCGCAGATAAATCCACCCTCCGTTGTCTCATCTCTCCGCCAGCCAGCCAAGCCATCTCGCCGTCCGGTCCGTCACCCCCTCACAGTTAGAGATTCAGACATATTTTCCGACCAAGCTTTTATTTTTTTAAGAGTTGTCTCCGAAGAGTATTTTGCATAGCCGCTTTTCTTCTTCTTCTAAGATAACGTGAAGCGAAAGATGACGTTGTCCGTGCTGCGTTAGCTGATTTGCCGAGCGAAAATTTGCCGATACCTCAAGATCTCGAAGCCCAGCCGGTGAGAGCTCCTGGCTGGTGGCTTTTACAGACACTGAAATCCTCAGCCACCTCCCGACTGGCTGCAACCGCTCCGAAATGCACGGCGCTGAAGCTCCTGGGACCAACATAATTCGCCCCCCCCAAAAAATGAGAGGGAATGGGGTTTTGCTCCATTTATTTTTTGGCGGTTCTCCCCGAGTCCTCCTCTATCCCCGAAGGAAGGGGACCAATGTCCCCTCCTACCCCGCAGCCGCCTGTCCCCGTCCAGGGGCACCGAGCGAGGCGGGACCAGCCCCAGCGTGGAGCTTGGTGGCATCTCTCCAGCTTCCTCCTCCTCCTCCTCCTCCTCCTCGTGGCCCTGTGCTGCCACCACGCTCCAAGCCGATGCCCTGCCTGTGCTGCAGGGAGCAGCAGCGGCCTCCACGAGGGTGTTTATCCCAGGCCAACCAGATCCTAAAAGCTCTGCCCATTCCCCAAGGACCTCGCCGCAGCCCCACGCTGCCGCCAGCACCCCGCAGCCAGCCCCGAACAGGGGGGACCCCACGGGAACCGTCCCCTCCGACCCCTTCTCGAGGTCTTGCACAGGAGGAACGGGAGCAGGGGGACACCCACCAGGCTCACCCCATTCCTGCACCTGGGCTCTGGGAGCAGCATCCGCATGGACCGGAGCCCCTCAGCACCCATGGGTGCCCCCGCACAGCACTCTCACCCCCACCCCTCTTCTCTGATTATTATTTCTTTTCCACGCCACCACCCTCGGCAGCATCGACGCCGATGCCTTCCCCACGTATCCTCCCCCTCTCCTCGCCTGCCCGCTCCGTTGGCTGGCGAATTTTTTGGCCCCAGGGACCAGGCGTTCCCCCGGGAGCAGGGAGCGCAGCGCCAGCCCCCGCCAGGTCTGCGAATGGGAAACAAGAAAAAAACAAAAACAAAAGTCAGAAAAAAACCTAACCGACCACCTGTCTCAGCAATGCACCCCGGTTTTTTGTACATTATTTGTGTAATTTAAGAAGTATATATATAATATATATATATATTGTGATCGTATTACCGTGGATACAACAACTAAAAGCAGCAAGCGAAAATAACCGAGCTCTGTAAGCGTTCTCCGGGTCCGGGTCCTCGTTTGCGTGCGCCGATCCTGAGGCAAATCTGGGGGTTACAGACCCCAAACCCCAGCCTGGGGCGAGCCCCCGAGCCTCCCTCATCCCCCCCCCAGACCCAGATCCATCCCAGGCAGCCCCAGGTAGGGGTACCCCGACCCTGAGGTTTTGGGGTGCTGCGGGACTGGGGCTCGGTGCTGAGCGTGCAGCATCCTGCGGGGAAGGCGCTGCCTTTGGGTTTGGCTGGGAAAGGGCCCGGGGAGCAGCAGGCTGGTGGTGTGGGGTTGGGGGAAACCCCGTGTCAGGTATGTGGTTGGGGTCCTGGGGGCTGTGGGAGGGGGGAGAAGCTGTTTTGGGGTGTGCTGACCCACCGGGCAAAGCCTTGAGGAGCCCACAGGGGGATTCGAGGTAAAGTGGCTTTGGGGGAGCATCCCCAGGGCCAGCAAAGGCGATGGGCTCTGACCAGTGCTTCCCAGTATAAATGGGAAGTGGGAAAGCTCCAGAGCTCAAGCCAATGCTGGCACAGCAGGCAGGGCCCTGCCACAAGCCTTAAAACCTTGGGAAAAGCTGCCTCCCCAAAACGACTCGTTTTGGACAGGATTTTCACACCGGATTTGGGGACCACCACTGAAGCCACCCTCAGGGTCCAACCTCCTGCCCGTCCTCCCCTCACACACACGAAAATCACAAGACACATTTCACTTTTCCCCCCATTTCTTTCTTTTTTTTTTTCCTTTCCCCCTTTTCCAGAGGCGAAGGCTGCTCCTTCCCCTGCTCCTCCTCGCCGTCCTCCAGGAGCTTCAGCCTCCATCCCGGCCGCGAGGCTCTGAGGCCGGCCCCGTGTGAGCAGCACCAAACAGGCAGCCCAAAAACCACCAGGAAGCCCAAAAACCACCAGGCAGCCCAAAAACCACCAGGCAGCCTGAAAACCACCAGGCAGCCCAAAAACCACCAGGCAGCTCGGTTCAAACACAAAGGAGCAGCCCAACAGCCCGGGCTTTCTTCTTTCAAACCCTCACAAAGTGCCTCGCAGCTCTCCGGGCCTCCCTTCCACCCCTCTCCGTTTGAACCTGAACCACAACTTGCTGCCAGCCAAAACCGGGAAGAAAAATAAACAAATAACAGTTATAATATAAAAGGTCAACATCGCCAGGTAACTTAGACCCTTGTGAAATGTGCAGCTTCAGCAGTCCCTGGGTTTGCGTCCGGGTCCTGGCTCAGAAAGCGGCGCTTCGGATTCGACTCCCGGAGGGAAGCAGCAGAGCTGGGAGCTCTTTTCCTAGAGGCAGGAATCAGGCAGGCAAAATAAAATCCAAAACCTTTGGATTTGGATGAGGAAAACCTAAGGAGGAGCCCAGGGCTGGGGACCTGGGGGCTTTGGGGGTCCCCATGCCCGAGGCTGGGGACCCGGCTCGGAAGGGGTGGGTGCCAAGGTCCTGTGCCCACATTTTGCTCCCTGAGGCCCAAAATTTGGGTGGTCCCTGTCTTGGCACCCCCGGGCTAAGCTGCAGCAAGGGGCAGATCCCCCCCGCCCCATCCCCAACAGCCAGGGGCTGGATTTGGGGGTGAATCCGGAGCAGCCCTGCTGCAGCGCACGGGGTCACCAGGGCCAAAGGGGACAGGTCCCACAGCCTGGCCCGGTGCTGGCACAGGGACAGGGTTTGGCTGCAGGGGAGCGTGGTCCCGGTGGTCCCCCGTGCTGGGACAAGCGATGCCGTGGGGATTTTGGGATCTCCTGCTGGGGGGTGCTTTTGGCCCCGTGTCCTGTTAATGCCCAAGGCTGCAGAGGAGGGAGGACGGCGCGTGGGGACAACAAGACACCCACAGGCAGGACACTGGGGTGTCCACGCTCCCACCCTGATCCCTGCTGAAAGGCACCAAGGCTTCGGGCAGCCCTCACCCCATCAACAAACACATCAGTCCTCATTTTGTCCCTGTCATGCCCCTATCTCCTCCGCCGGCCCCAAAATCCACAGCCAAGAGCGCTCATGGGAGACGAAGGCTCCGTGTAGGGTCCTGAGCCCAGAGCTGGGCACACTGGGGGTGGTCTCGGAGCTGGACGCTCGTCCCCACTCCAAGGCTGGGGTCTGGGCACAGGGGGGTCCCTGCGGCCCGTGGCCAGTGGGATTGAGCCTCCCGGTACCCCAGCCCCGGTCCTTTAAGTGCTGGCTGCAGGTTTGTGAGGTTGGGGAGGCGGAGGGAGGTGGCGGGGGTCCCCTGTCCCTCCTGCGCCGCTCAGACCGGGTGGACGAACTGGTAGACGAGGCGCTGGGAGATGTCGGGTTTCCGGATGATGCCCTTCTTGTAATACTGCCGGATGGAGCGGCTCAGCTTGTCGTAGTTCATGGCCGGGCGGTTCTTACGGATGCCCCACAGACGAGCCACTTGCGCCGAGTCCTCGATCTTGAAGATGCCTGCGAGGGGAGCGGGGACGGGAATTTTGGGGTCATTGCCTCGCCCCCCTTCCCCAGCCCCGGGGCCGCGGCGGCGCCCGCCTGCCCACCTTTCTCCTTGTTGAGCCAGCGGATGAAGCGCCCGTAGTTGTGGGGTTTCAGCAGCAGCTCCTTGAGGAACTGCCAGAGGTGGATGGGCTGCCCGGCGCAGGACGAGTCCACCTCGCTGTCCGCCCAGCTGGCATCACTCCCTGGAAGGGACGGGGACAAGTGAGGCCGGGGAGAGGGACCCCGCTGCGTGCGGCCCCCTCCGCAGCCCAGGGATGGGGCTGGGGGCTCTGGTTTCTGCTCCACGTCTTGCAGGGGGACAGCTCTGTCCTCCCCCCCTGCAGCCCCCCAAGGACGCATAGCTGCAGGACGGGGCCGGTGTTTCAGTTAGGACAGTTTCTTGCAGCTTTTCCCCTTTTGCTGCACCAGGTGGAAGCCCTCGGGCAGAGGGAACACAATCCCACGGATGCCAACACGAGGGATAATCGCAGTTAAACAGGGAGCAGCCTCTCCACTACCCCAGACCCACATCAAGGGCCGGGCTCCGTGTCCACCTGGTGGAGCTGAGCCCGTGCAGAACTCACCGCAGTATCTGACATCCCCCGGGGCGGCTTTTTCCTTCATCCACGCGGCTGGAAGGGAGGAGCGGGCGGTCAGAGAGCATTTTCCCCAGCACAGCACCACCTTTTCCCGGCTCCCTCCGGTCCCCGGCACCTTACCGGACTTCCAGATGTCGAGGTGAGCGTGGAGGACGTCGCCGCAGACGGGCGAGCGCTGGCAGAACTGCTCCTCGGACATGGCGCACAGATCCTTCCCCGACAGCTCCTGGAAGGACTTCCCGATCTGCGGCAGCCGGTACTGGTGCTCCGTCCACAGGATCCACTTCTGCACGTTGCCGGGGCTCCAGTCCGCGGGGTCTGGGGCCGGGGCCGGGCGGTGAGCGCAGCCCCCCCAGCCCCATCCAGGGGCACCCCGCTCCCGGTCCCTGCTTCTCCCCGAGTTACCAAGGGCGAGGGATATTTTATTCAAGCAACCAGCCCTGTCCTGGAGCGATGCCCGGGGTTGTGAATGCATCGGGACCTGCAGCCCTGGCACATCCCTCCCGAAATGGGACCGACCCTGCTCGTACCCCATGGGGATGGCTGGGGGCACCCCCCGCCAGGCCCAGGTACCCACCTGCGGCGATGTTGAGGAGCTTGCAGGCCGTCTCGATGTCCTTCAGCACCTCTCCCACCACCATGCTCTGCATCTGCTCCAGCGAGTGCTCCTCCAAGGGGAGGCCTCCCTGCAGGTCCCCCTCGGCCCCCAGCCCCAAACCCTGGCTGTCGATGACGGGGCACTGCTCCGGCTCCTTCTGCGCCTCGCCTCGTCCCCCGGGGGCACCGCTCTGCGACGTCTCCCCCACGCCCTTGGAAGCCCAGGCGATGTCCTCCGAGTAGAGCATGTCGAAGTAGTGGAGGCAGAAGGCTGGCAGAGGCTGCTCGGGGGTGCTGGGGGGGCTCGGGCTGTCCGGGCAGCCCCAGGCACGGGCGCTGGGGTCCCAGGGGAATGGCAGGGGAGCAGCGTCGGGCCGGGCGAGGCGGCCGGGGGGCAGAGCGGTCAGCCCGGGGCCGGCACTGCCCATGCCTCCTGCGCTCAGCGCTGGCTCCGGACCTGCCGGGAGGGGAGGAGAGGAGAGGCTCAGCCCCGGCGGCAGGCACAAAGGGAGGCACTAAGCCTGTTAGAGGGGGAAAATCCTCCCAAGAGACTCCAAAGGGGAGCCCACAGGATGAAGGAGGGCTCGGGTTTATCCGGGGGTGCTGGGAGATGTCCTGTTTTTTGGGGGGAAGGAGCCCAGGCACCACGGGCTTTGGGGTTTTCCCGTGAATTGGGCACCAGGAGGGTCCCAGCTGGGCTGAAGCCCCTTGCACGGAGCCTGGAGGGCCCCCAAGGAACCTGTGCAGGGTGGCCCGTGGGCGTTAAAGGATGGAGGATGCCTAAACCACACAGGCACGTGGGTGTGCGTGGAAAACATCGCCTGCTGCTTCCACCCGAGGGTGCCCTGGTGGCGACGGCACCCGGAGCTGCCTCTCCCCGGGCACCTGGCCCTTGGCCACCTGCTGCCAGCCCCCGGACCAGAAGTTTCTTTTCGCTCTCCCACAAGAAAAAGTCCCCGAATCGGCCCATCCCCATCTGTCTCCGGTAAGCGGGGAGCCCTGGAGGCTGCGGAGAAGAGGATGAGCCTGCTGAATTTCCATGGCAACACCAGGGAACGGCTCCATCCGCGGAGAAAGCTCCCCGAGAGGCATCCGGAGGCTTTGGGAAGGGAAAGCCACCAGGAGGGGAGAGGCTGGGGACAGGCACGGTAGGGTCAGGGCACTGCTGAGCTCCTCGCCTGCCTCGGGGCGTTTCTCTTTACAAGAATTAAAAATAAAAATTAAAAAGACCTGGGGCTCTTTAGAAGCACAAGAAGTAGCATCGGTGCTACCCAGTTTTGCCATGGGAAAGGAGCCGTAAGGAAGGAGCCTGCAGAGCCTGGACCAACCCTACACCTCCAAGACCCCAAAGGGACCCAAGGAAACGAGGGAAAGGGGAATGGGGCAGAGCGGCTGGTGTGAGGCCTTATCCCATTACTTCTAAACCCCGGTGAGGGGAAAAGGAAGGGTTTAAAGGAATAAAGAGGAAAATAGGCCCTGGGAGTTCCTGCAGTCCTATAGTTTCTGCCAGGAGTCCCTTGAGCCCAGGTGGCTGAGCCACTGTCACCGTCCCCAGCGCTCCTGGAATGCCAAAAACCCACCGAAACCCCGCATGGAGGAGCCGTGGGCCGAAGAGGAGGAGGAGGAAGCCGAGCCTGCACTGCGGGGCTGCTCCCACCTCCCGGGCAGTTTCCCTGAGAGATTGGTGCCCGCTTCCAAACCTCTCGTTTATTTGCTCTGGATTAAAGGGAGAGCTTTAACAGATCAGCCTCAAATCCAGCCCCACGCTGCTGCCGGCACAAAGGAGACGCGGTAACAGCTTGCGCGGCTCCAGCCTGCAAAGCACCGGCTGTGGGACGGGGACGAGACCCTCTGGGGCACACCGGGACCGGGGGCTCCTCTGTGCCCTTCTCTGGGACCTGCAGCCTCTGGGCAGTCACCTCCCTCGGGCATCGAGCTGCCGCAGCCACGGCACGAGGAGGAGACGGAGGGAGGCAGCGGGGTGGCGGCAACGCCACCGTCCCCATCCCGTCCCCTCCTTCCCCAGCTGGGACAAGAAGGACCCGATCCCTTGGGAAAGTGGCCCCAAAAGCCTGAGCAATCATCCGACAAAACGTGCTGTACTCTCAGGGCGGGGGCCTTTGTTTGACTTTCTCCCGCTCTGGCACGCAGGCGGCCGGGCTGGGTGGGGACCTGTTTGCTCTAAGAAGCCGTTTTGGGAGGTTTTTCTCTTTCCCTTTCCTCTCCCTTTTCGCTTTTCCCTGGAAAACGAGAGCCAGAGGTGCATCCCAGGGCAGCGAGATGCTCGTGGGGAGCGCCAACACACACGGCTCACCGAAACCCCCTCTGGTTTCTCCGGGGCCACCCCGGTAATCACGGCAGCCCCGCCGAGCGCTCCCTGCCCTGGGCGCACGCTGCCAGCGCCGCAGCTCGCCCGCGGCGACGCCACGCCAGCGTGGCCCCGCGCTCGTCCTGCTGCTCGGGGCGAGAGAGGAAGCGATTAGGGACTTAGCTCTTGCAACACTTTTTAAACAAACAAGTGCCACCGAATTCGCAAAGCCCGCCGGGCTTCCCAGGCTCCCGGGAGCGCGGACACCGCCAAGCAGCTGGGTGCCCGCAGCGCGAGGGAGAAGATCCAGGGCAGGGGGCAAAGGAGCAGCCCCCAGCCCAGGATGGAGCCATGGAGCCCCCGGGGTTTTTCTCAGGTCCCGGAGCAAAATTCAGCCATCTGGCCCTGAAATGACAAGGGATCCTGTGCTGGTCCTTGCTGCGGATGCCAACGGGTGCCAGCTCGGATGGGTGCCCCCGCTCCCCGCTTTCCCTGGCCCCATGGGGATGCGCGGCATGGGGCAGAGCTGACAGCACCAGGGCTCGATTCCTGCTCTAGAGCCTGGAGCAGAGCAAGGAGGAAAACACTCCTGCGTAGCACGGCAGCAGCCACAGCTGAAGGCACCGTGACAGCCCAGGTCCTTCTAACCGTAACATCGCCTTTCCAAATCGCTGAGAAAATAAATCATCGCCTTCCCTCGGAGCGAGAAGCACCAGGGGGCTGCAGGGCTCGGCCAGGCGCAGGGTTTGGGGCAGCACCAGGTCCCTGGTGGGCTCGGAGCTCTGCCCCTGCTGCGATCCACCCGTCTGGGTCTCAGCCCCATCGGGGGCTCGGCGAGGCTGTGGACGGGGACAAGGCCCTGGCCTGCAGTGCCCCGGAGCTCTCTTGGCAAACGTGACCCGCAATGGCACACAGCGGTGACAACTGCGTCTTTCAAGGGATCGGCCTTTGAAAGCAAGGAAAATAATAATAAAAAAAAATAACCAAAAAAAAAAAAATCCACCCCCACCCTCGAACAATGGGCCCGTTAATTACGACTAAATCCGCGGTTGAACAGGTTGTGCCGGAGCGCGGCTCAGGAAGCCCCGTGGGACCCGCGCAGGTTGGCCGGGCGCGGAGGCGGCACCCAGGATGTCCCCAAATCCTCCGGGCGCTTCCGAAAGCCCTCCCCGGGCTTGGGATGTCCCCAAATCCTCCAGCGAGAGCCACCCCAGCGCCCTGGCAGCGGGATGGGGACGGGGACGTGCTGTGCCACCAGGTCCCCATCGGCAGCACTTCCCTTTAACTCATCCTTTAAGCTTCCCCCTCCCCGTGTGCCTTCAGCTGACAGCCTGGGGACGGGAGATGATGGGCGACCCAGCGATCCCCTCCCTGCCCCCAGACCCCTTTACATCTTCAGGTTTTGGCTGTTCCTGATATTTTTCCCCGGCATCAGACACCGGGGTGCCCAGAGGCAGCTCCCAGCACCGTAGGGTCCCACCAGCACGTGCCACCTGCCCTGGCACCCCCTACCACGTCCCCCCCAGCCACCGGTCCCCTCGTGGTGGTGCCACGCACCCCTCACCTCTGCACACAGCGAGGGGGGATTTGCCAAATGGGGCTGGGGGCTTGAGGCAGCACTCGTGGAGACGTGATGGATCGGGGTCTTGCTACGGCAAGAGACCACCCCGCTCGGGGCAAGCCCACTGCACGGAAGGGATGAAGCCCACATCGGGGTCCTGGAGCCCCCCAGCTGCCCCCCAGCCTCCTGCTGTGCCCCCCAGCCCCCTCCCCATTACCTGCATGGGTGCTGGCATGGGGACCAGCGTCCCCACGGGTGCCTGCGCCCCAGGTCAGGCTGCCCTGGCCACTGGTGCAAGGAGGCAAACAGCAGCAGGGGGGGGACTGGCACAGCCCGCCGGGGGCCGGAGCACAGCCCCGGTGCTCGGTGTCCCCCAGGTGAGCAGCAGAGCTTGGTGTTCCCCATGCGGGGCCAGGGAGCCCCTATTTATAGCAGCACGTTCCTCCCCCGGCAGCTCCCTGCCCATGAGAAAGGCCGTATTGTGGGGGATTTGGCAGCCGAGCGGCGTTTGTCTTTCACCAACCGAGCATAACCATAAAAACCGAACCTAGAGCCAATGTGCCTTGAGCACTGGAAAAAAAAATAAGATCCAGAAAAGCTCCGCAGCTCCAAGAAGGTGCAGGTCTGATAAAAGGGCTCCGAGCACTTTGCGGGTGTCCCTGAGCTCGCAGCACCTCGCTGGCAGCCCAAGACCTCCGTATAGGGCGCCAGTACCCATCACTCACGTGGTGTCCCCCAAAATTCATCATCCCCCTGCCTCCTGGGGTGTGCAGGGGTTTGCAGGACCTTCCCTCGCTGGGGAGGTGGCACAGGGACCGTGGTGGGTGCTCAGGCGGCGCCCTGGCTCCCCATCCTTACTCAAGGGATTTGCAAACCCTCCTTGATTTCGGGTGACACCACCCCAAGAAGCCCCAGGAGCCTCACACCGGGGGACAGCCACGTCCCCACCTAGCCCTGACGGCAGCAGGACCCGTGGGACGGGATGCCCACAGGGGACGTCCCCAAACCCATCCCAAACCGGTGCCAAACCTCCAGGGAACACAGGAGGGGGCTCAACAAATGGTCCCACGGGAAGGACGGGGACGGCGTGGGGGGGTCTTACCTCCAAGGGGCAGCTCAGAAAAGGCATCGGTCCCGGCGGCGGGTGGGCAGAGCCGTCCCCGGGGTGCTCGGCACGGCGGCCGGGGTGGGCATGGCCCAAAGCAGGGTGCCCCGGTGCCGGCGGGGAGGGCGGCCAGCGGCACCCTGCCCGGCTCAGCGCGGTGGCGGTGCAGTGGCCAGGTGGAGCCGCATCGGCTCCGGGCACCCAGCACGGGGTCGGGGACGAGGCTGGGGCGCACGCGGCAGTGGCCGAGGGACGAAGGCGGACGCGCCGAGGGACGCGAGGGGGACGGGGGGCAGGCAAGCCGAGTGCAGGTCGTTCAGCAAATGCCTCCTTTGGCCATTATATCTAATTCCTTCCTTATTTACCTGAACAAACAGGCTGTGTGCTTACCTCAGCTGGAGGTGTTTGAACAGCCCAAGCGGGGTTAACCCTTGAGGGGTGCAGCGAGGTGCTGGGATCAGACCCAAAAGGGTCCCAGGAGGGGAGCGGAGCAAATCGGGCACCGTTAACCCCTTCCCACCTGGGACACCCACACAAGGGATGGGGATGCCACACAGGGCAAGACCGAAGGCTCCTTTTGGGGCCGGATCCCGCGGCACAGAGACCCTCTCGGTGCACGACAGCACTTGGCAGAACCCCGTGGCACAAACATCCCTGGGGTTTTGGTGCCAGGAGCATCACCAGCGACTCGTGCACCAGCACAGCCACATGCGGCTAAAAGCTGCGAGCGAGGATGCTCTGAGCCACCAAGGCCACGACCCCTCGCTCCGTTCCCCAGCCCAAAATTGCAGGGAAGAGGTGCTGGGATTTGGGATTTGGCACCTTCTCCTCCCCGGGTCCGCGCTGCTGCTGCGTGCGGGGAGGAGCGGGGCGCCGGGGGCACGGCGGGAACACGCAGCGCTCCGGGCCCGGGTTGTCTGCACCGGCAAAAGCAGGAAAAAGCTGTTCTGACCGAGACAGACCCCGAGCTGGTATTTACTGTCGTTTTTTAACCACGTAAAGAACGCGGGGTGGTTCAGGCGGTTCTCCTGCGCACGCAAAACTCTCCCATGCCCTAAAACCCCACGATTTTACTGTGTCAGCCAAAAAAAAAAACAGGCACGAACACCCCGGTGCAGCCCGGCTGCATCCCACGCCGGCTGGGACCCACGTCACCTCGTCCCGGGGGGGTTTCGCAGCCCCGTCCCGCTCACCCCGGAGCGGCCGGCCGATAAGCGTCCACCAGCGATGTTTGCCGGGAGGAGAGAGGAAAACAAAACCCCGTCGGAAGGCGGTCGGTGTGTTAATGTTATCTTATCCCGTGGAAAACATTGCCCCCAGATTAGGGCTCCTGCCACCCGAGGTGAGTTTTCTCCACTGTTTTGGTAAATAGGGCCAGGTCCGTAACACGTGGCGGCGGCGCAGGGGGGAGATGGGGGCTGGGAAGGATGCGGCCCCGCTGGGGAGCTCGCCGGCCCCAGCTGGGCTTTGGCATGGGGTGGGCGCATGGGACGAGGACGTGGCGCAGATGGCGTGGTGGGGAGAGGGGTCCCAGCCCCCCAGCACCCACCCAGCACCCCCGGCTCACCGCAGCCCCAGCAGCACCCCGAGCATCTTCGCCCTGCTTCGGTCAAGGCACAAGGTGCACGACCCGGCACCGCTTCGCCACGGCAGCAGGCAGCATCCAGCATCCCACAGCACCCGCTGCCAAGTGCCAAGCAGCTGCAGCGGGTCGGGATGCCGGGGAATTCCTCCTCCCCATCGTCTGGGGGCTGTGCCTCACGCTGAGGGGTGCCGGAAGCAGCAGGATTTGGGCTGGCATCCCTGCCTGCCATAACAGTTCCCGGACAGAGCTCTGCTCAGCTCCAGGGTTTGTGCACAGCGCCCAGACCTGCTTTAGGGTCCCCACGTGGGATCCTGCGTCCCCAAACAGGAGCCAGGCACAGCCCCGACCCAGCACGGCCCCGCAGCCGAGGCCACGCAGCTTTCTGCACGCTGAGACCTTTATCGTAGCTTATGAATGGCAACAGAGGTGTGTCAGCTGGGGAAACAGCGATACGGAGCAAAGCCGACGTGTAGCACAGACACCCATGCACCCGGGGAACCGCCGCGGCCACCCCGCGCCTCCCCGCACGTCCGTCCGTCTGGCTGGCCGCTTCCGACCGCCCCGGGCTGCAAATCATCAGAGCTGCCCTCTGAAACGTTTAATGGGAAACGTTGCCCTGCTTAATGGGTTTAATTATCACCCGTTGCCAGAGCAAATAGCAGAGAAGCCCGGAGCAAACTGGAGGAGAGGGCGGTCACCAGGCGAAGGGGACGCACGGCCTGGCCCCGGGTCCCCTCTCGGGAGCATCCCAAACCCAGGTCCTCCCGGTCTGCCTGGGAGCCAACGCAGCAGCTCTCATCGGGCTCTGAAAAAGCTCTCCCTGCTGCTCCTATCAGCAGCACCGGAGATTTCTATAAGCAGAAGAGATTAAAAGGAAAAACATTTCCCTGCCTCGCAGCGCATTGGCTTTGCCCTGGGAGAGCTGGCTGGGCTGGCAGCAAAACGTGGGGCTGCAAAAACAGGGAAGCATCCCAAAAACGGCCACAGGGACCGGGGGCAAATGTCAGACCTGGCCCGAGAACGAGCCTCTGCTGCAGGATGCAGGCACAGCTCGGAGCCCCTGCTGCCTGCCGTGATGGGGCAGCGGCGGCTGTGCCGCAGCGCGTCCCCAGAGCCGTACCCGGCGCTCTCGGGCAAAACCAGGAGCTCTCAGTGATGGTGGATGGAGAAAGTGAAATCCCTCAAAACCAGGAGGCTGGCGGCGGATTTGCCCCATCCAAATCACTCTGGTTCCCTCTCCGGAGCAGGCTGGGGGCTGCGGCCACCCGCGTAACCCCGGTGCGGTCTCACCTCCCTTGCGCAATCCCAGCAGGGCCACGAGGCCGTTGCAAGCAGCTCTGGTTACATATGCAAAACAGGAAAAGAATAGGTTGCAACACCTGTGGGACAATGAAAGAGGGGAAATAGTCTGGCTTTTCTGCTCCGTGTGCTCAGTTTTGAACGCTTTTTCCTTGTCCTGGCTTTCAACCTGGCTCCGATGCCGGCGCCTTTTGCGCTGAAAGCTCAGCGCTGGAGCAGGAGGGGACGGAGCAGAGGCTCGTGAATCAGCCTGGAGGAATCTCTCTGCCCACCCTCCTGCAGCTAATCTCTGGCTCCATCGCAAGAATAACAGATAAGCGGCCATATAACGCACAGATATAATAAAACCATTGAAGGGACTTGATGTCACGGCGAAAACCGCAGAGGCAACCGAGCCTGCTCCGTCACCAGAACCGAGCGGCGTTTCCTGGTCTTCCCCAGCAGCGGGGTTTCCTCCACTTCATTTCCCACACCACTTTTGGGAACGGCAGCGTTCCCATGCAAAGCCAGCCCACAAACTCGGGTCCCTGAGAGGCCAAATCCTGCCTCCACTGCAAAGCTGGTGCCTGCGCTGCAGGGCTCTGCAGGGGAGATGCCCAGAGAGGAGGCAAATCCCAGGCTTTTCTATGAGCCCAGGAGGCTGGAAATGGTTCAAGCGCCTTTCACACCCCCACAGGCTCAGCCCCACTCTGCAGGCGGCTGCCTCCGTGCGAAGCGCTCAGCACCCCGGCCCAGTCCAGCCCCAGATCTGGTGGGTGTCTGCGTCCCAAGGAGGAGGGCTGCATCGCGCATCCTTTGGGTTTTCACCTTCCATCAGCACCCAAACAAGCTCACGGCCGCATCCACCCACAGGCCTGGGTGCAGATCCCAGACACCAAGGGAGGAAAAATCCTTCGGGCTTCGGGAACAAGCAGCGGGGAAGCGCCGGGACACCGGGAATCCCTCCTGGGCCATGAGGGCCAGCCCGGGGATGCTGTGCAGGAGGAAGATCCCCGGCGGGAGGCGGCTGCTGCTCCCTCCCCTCCCGCTGCCCGTAATCTTAATTGCTCTTCCCCGGCTGTTTGCTCTCCGCCGTTCATTTCCACCCAGCCCGCACCGAGAGGTTTTATCGCGCTCGCTCTTGTGTTATTTCAAGCTAAGGCACGTACGGGAGGTCAGAGCCAGGAGCGCTCCCCGCGATCCTAGAAAGAGCCTGGAAGGAGAGGGGCGAGGAGGAGGAGGCAGCGCAGATCTCCCCTGCTGCCTGCCAGCTCCTCCCTGCCCCAAAACGGAGCAGCCTCGGCGGGGCTGGGGGTACCGGGCTCCTTCCCCATCCCAGCCCCACACTGCTGTCCCTCCGAGGTGTCCTCGTGCCACCAAAGCAGAGCAAACTGCCGGGAAGGGAGCGAGGTGCCTGCACACAGCACCCAGCGGGGACAGAGGGGTCCCGGTGCCCAGCTCAGGAACACGCTGCCGGGGCTTGTGGCGAGCTGGGGGGCTGCTCTCAGAGGGGAAATTGGCTTTCCAGCAGAGCTGGGACCCCACCACTGACCAAATTATCAAACTGTGTGGGAAATAACCCAAGGGCAGGCTCCGAGCAGCCCACAGGCTTTTCGTTTGTGTGACGACCCCGTGCAGACATCCCAGGGAGCATCTCTGGGCTTTGGACCCGATGATTTCTGCATGTCCCTTCCGACCCCCCCCAGTCCTGTCACCTTCAGGTGGCTCCAGAGCAGAGACCAAGCGACCCCCCCTGAAATTCCTCCTGGCCTCCAGCCGCACGTCCCCCTTCCCAAAACACCCCCGTGGCGCTGAGCCAGGCAGGGCCCCTCCCGTTTATTACCCTCCGGGCCACGCTCACCCCGCTTCCCCATCTCCCAGATGCTGCCATAAAGCCCATTTATGGGGCGCCGCGCGTATGCTCAGGGCAAACAGCCCCGGTTATTGCCGCCGGCACCCTCGTGCGGGGCCCACCCTGATAAAACAACCCCGGGGCTCCCGACCGCGGCCGCTGCCAGCTCTTCACTCCTGCACCCCGGTGCCCGGTGCAGGATGCGGCCAACCCCCCCGGCTCCCCCCCGTGCCAAGCGCGGCTGACGCAGGCGGGGAGGTCGCAGGGCACGCGGCCGGGCTGGGAGCAGCGGGATCCACCTGCGTGTTTGCTGTTCCCTGCTTAACGCCCCGCTCTTTTCTTCCTCCGGTGGCTTTCTAAGCTGCTGCTTTTGTCTCCCGGGATTAAAAGCCTGGAAGTGGCCGCGGGTCGCGCGGCGCTGCCAGGAAGAGAGGGCTCGGGGCGGGTGCGCCCAGCTCGGCGGCAGAGCGAACGCCGGTGGAGAGAGGGTGAGGACAGGTCACGGCCACCCCCGGTGCCGTTTTGGGGCGCACGCTGTGGAAACACACAGATAGGGGCAACCCCTGAGCTGGGCTCCCCATGCGGGTCCTCCCCATTACCCCGCAAACCCCAAACCCTTCCAGACAACCCACACAAGACTGGTAGCCCCGTCCCCTCCCTGTTATCTGTTCATCCCACCGGTGGGACTGGTAACGGGGCAGCGTGGCCGGCACCCCCTCGGCGTGCCGTGGGCTTGGCGGCGGTTCCCAGGCACACACGAGCAGCCAGGTGAGACCGGCAGGGCCCCGGGCCAGCGGACGCGATGTTGTCTTTTCACACAGCCCCGGCGCGGGGCCGCGCAGCACCGAAACCCTCGGCGGCTTTGTTTTCCCACAGCGGCTGCCACGGAGAAATGCAAATTCATTCTTCTCCTCCGCTGGTTTCCCCCTCCGAGAGCAAACGGTCCCCGGGCATAACGGCCCCACGGAGAGGTGGCCCCGGGGCGTGGGAGCCACCGCGGCCGGAGCGAGCGGCACGAGGCGCTCCCATGGCCTGCGAGCCCAGGACACGCGGTGCCCCGCGGAGCAGGAGAGGCTCCTGGCCCCAGCTTCCCCTTCATCCTGCACCGTCCAACCCCATAGAGCCTGCGGAAGGGTTTTGCCCCGGCTGGGAATCCCTTAAAATAAGCCTAAAATGGGCCCTCGGGATGTTCTGAGGATAAGAGGTGGCAGGGCTGGATGGAGAAGGGGAGGCAGGGAGGTGAAGGGGAGGCAGCCGGGGACAAGCGAGGCAGTGCAGAGCGAGCAGTGACTCAGCCGTGACTCACTGGCTCCGAAGGAAAGGCGCTGTTCCCGTAAGCATCACCCAGGTCAGAGCCCCCAGGCAAAAAGGGGGCACAGGGAGGACCCCGAACAAGGCACGGGGATCCCCAGCAACCTGCCCTGCTTTCATCCCCTCCCCAGGTGCTGGGCTGCCCTCTGCCTTTGGAGGAATTCGATTTTTTTCCCAACAAACATGAGCTGCCTCCCATCCTCGGCCTCCTGTGGAGGCGCAGCACCACGAGGAGCCTCCCAGAGCTTGGCTGGGGGAGGCTGAAACCATAAATGACACCCGGAGAGGGGCTGGGAGGCACAGCGCTGGGCCACCAGGACCCCAAACCCCTACTGGGTTGCACAGGAGGGGACATGAAAGCAGACCACGATCAGTGCTCCCTGATTTCTTGCAGGAGCTGGGCTCCAGACCCCGAAACAGCCAGCCCAGCGTGGGACATGACCCCAAAATGGGGCACCCCTGCCCCGAGCCTGACTCTGCCCCATCCCAGCGCTGGCTCGGGCCCCGGTGCAGCGAGAAGATCGCTTCTGTTGTCAGCCGTGGATTTTGAGGGCAGCAAAATGTTTGTTCTGTCAACACGTGCCTAATCCCCGACCAAAAGCCGATGAAAAAAGCATGGAGGGGGGGAAGGATGGGAAGGAGCTGCCCTTTGAAACAAAACCCTCGCCGTGACATCCGCGGCCCCGAAAGGACGGGTGACACCGGGGCTGCCCGGGGTGAGCGGTGCTGGTGCCGTGGGGGTGAGAGGACAGGATCCTGCTGGGGACACGCCGGGACCCTCAGCCCCAGACCCCTCCAAGGGGGACAGAGGACACTAAGGCACACCAAGAGACTCAGATGACAGCAGCACAGCGAGGTTTAGGGTTTGGCCCAGGACCACATCCTTGCTCCAACCTCACGTGGCGCACACCAGGCAGCAGCAGCCCCAGGTTCCCACCTCCCCCGGCCAAAACAAAGCCCCAGGACACGGGCACTGCACCGCACGAACCTGCCCTCGGTGTGCTGTGGGACAGCAGCCAGCCCTGGGATGTCCCCACGTCCCCGATGGCACGCACACAGCTGTGACACCGCGAGCCCGTCACGAAGGCACACATCAGGATTGGCGTTTGCAGATGGCCCGTAAACCCCTTTCCTGGTGGGATGAAGCACCACTTTGTCTACCCGAGGCTCATTTCCAGCTTACAAGCACCCATCCCAGGGAGGATCCCACAGCCCCATCCAGCCGCTGACCCCGGCCCTAAAGGCACGGCCACCGGTGGGCACACGGGGACCCGCTCTCGTCAGCCGACGGCATCGGCACCGCACCCTCCGCCCGCAAAAAAAGGAAAGAGTGCCTTTCGCAGTTTCCATTTGTTTGCTCTTTAAATAACCATTTCCTTATCGCTCTGCGTGTGTGCAGATCCCTTTTAAAATTCGGACAAACCTGCTTCTCGGGCAGCATCGCCCGCCGCCCCGCACCCTGCCCGTGAGGTAAGGCAGAGCCAGGTGGCCCCAGAACCAGCCTGACCCCAAACGTTGCCCCCCTGGTGGTCCTCAGGGGTGGGGGGCTCCTCCTGGAGATCTCCTAAAGCCACCTGGACGTGGCCCTGGGCACCCTTTTTGGTGTGGCCCTGCTGGAGCCCACCTGAACCACTCTGTGCTCCTTACTCGGGAGCTCGAGCTCCCCCTCACCCCCTTGTTTCTGGGATGGGGGATCCAGGATTGTCCAAATCCACATCCAGGGGATCCCATCCTTTCCTCTCCACCCTGCCACACCACAGCACGGTGCGGGTGTGGGGACAGCAGAGGTGCTGCGAGGTCCCACTGGGTGCAGGGGAGCAGTGGTGGGACACCAAACACCGCAGGACACAGGGCCCTGGCAGAACGAGGCCTCTGCCCAGGACCAGCAGGAGCCAGGACGAGCCCAGAGCTGAGCAAACCACCCTTGTCACCCCCCAGAGCATTAGCCGCAGGCATTTAATTGCACCGCTGGCGTTTAATTGCACTGTCCCGGGTGGGTGCTCACCCAGTTACCCGGAGGGGCAGCGGCAGCAGGAGGCCACGGTTGCCCAAGGCTCCTCTGCTCAAAGTCCAGCTCCGTACCACTTGTGGCCACTGACTACAACCCTCCCGGGAGCCCCAGGGCCATGGGAGCCCACGGCACCAGCGTGGCACAGGTTTGGGTGTCCCACGTGTGAAGAGGGGGCACATCCCTGCAGAGCCTCGTGGCATCGAGGGGCATCTCGTGGTCAGCCCGGAGCGGCTCGGGGTGCTGCGGGCAGCAGGTGCCGGGCACGGGGAGCGATGGCTTTGTCCCATCTGGTCCCCGAGGTCACCCCCGGGGGCACATTCGATGCCTCTCCAAGCTTTTGGGCTTCACCACCGCAGGCTGACGTCACGGCCCAGCCTGCAGCTGTCAGAATTAATTGAGGAAACTCAAGCACGGCAAACAACGAGGAGGGAAAGCGGTGCAGATTAGATAACGAGGAATACGAGGCTCGCATTCGCTCCCTGCGCAGCGAGCCTTGCCCAATCCCACCTCACAGACCCCTCCAAGCCCCGGTGCTCCTGGGCCAGCAGTGCAAGGAGCTCAGCTCGTGTCCCCGTCTGCCAGGGCTGGGGACATCTTCCCTGTCCCAAGGGCTGCGTCTTCCATCCCCACCGGTGCTTCACCGCCAGCTTTGGCTGAATTTGGAGGGGCTGCAGCCCCGGCTGTACCTTCAGCTGCTGCACAGCACCAGGTCCCAAGGGTTGGAGGAGCCACGTCCAGCAGCAATGGAGGGTTGGAGATGAGGAACACGCTCAGCTCCCTCTGCTGGCATCTCCTTCAGGTCAGGCCCTTCCCCAGGGAAGGCGGCTGATAAATCTTCTCCGGGCACCTCCAGCAGCTCACCCTGTCCCCGTGCCACCCAGCAGGGAGCTGCTCCCCAGCTCCTGCGCCGGTCCCCTGCAGCCCAGCGCATCCCAGTGAGCAGAAGGACACGCAGGCTGCCCATCCAGCCGGCCTGCGGTCTGGATTCCCAGCTTAACGGGGAGGAAACGAGCTGGCGAGGGGCAGCTGGGGTGGGAGCAGAGCTGGGCGAGCAGGGATGAACCCCAGGTCTCTGCGTGCCCACACAGAGGGAGCTGGATGAGGCTTGGGACTTTCGATCTCAGCCTCTCCCCTAAAAAATAGGGCGAGCACCGACCTTGACGCCTGAAAGCGTGGATAGGAAGCAGCACAAGTGGGCACCTTCCAGCGGCTGCAGGGCAAAGCATCCCCGTTGTCACCACCCCACTGTCACCACCCTGCTGCCACCACGTCGGCCGCTCCGAGCAGCAGCTGGGCAGCAGGAGCCTCGCTTTTAAGTCAATAAATGGAGATCTCTGCAGAAGCAGCGCCGTGCGAGGCACCCTGTATGTCGGCCTCCCCCAGCCACCCACCTGCTCTCCCTCTCGGCCATCCAAATGCAGGGGTTTTCCCCATTTGGGGTTTATGGATGCTTTAAGAGAGCTTTGAACCTGTCTGCAAGATGCTGGCAGCTCTGGGCAGTTTTCTCGTGTGCCCGAGGGGTTCGGGCATCGCTCGGCTGGGTCCTGCAGGCACAACCCCCCCACGGGCAGCGCTGCTCCTGGATCACATCCCAGCGCACGCCTGCACCTTCACCGTGAGTCAGCCAAGCGAGATTATGCAGGGCTCAGCCCTGGCAGCAAGTGGGAAAGCTCTGGAGATTTTTATCCGTGTTTGCAGAGCTCCTTACCGAGTTCCTGGGAACAGCCGGGCCAGCACAGCCCCAGCGGGGTGCCTGGCTGCTGGAGAGCACCCCCAGTGGGGTGGAGGATGCTTGAAGGACAACAACTGCATCCGAGGGCCAGCCTCAGGCTTGTTCAAACACCCCAAGCTGGAACCACCTTGGCTGGGAGCAGAAGAGGCCAAGAAGCTCATGAAAGCCCCAGGGAGATTGGTTCAAAAACTGATTTTATGCAGAAGGCTTTCAGGCAGCCAGCCCTGATGGGCAGGAGCCGGGACTGCTCCCTCCACGAGGCTCCTGAGGGTCACAGCACAGCCAGGAGCTGCTCTGCACCCATCCGCACACCCCAGCATCGCCTCCCAGCACCACGGCACAGGATGGGGCCACGATTTCTGTGGGGTCACCAACCCACAGCCCAGCCCAGCCGCCTTGCAGGGTGCTGCCCTGGTTGCTCCATTTGTAAGCAGGTGAAAACAGGCCTCATTTTTTTCCCCATGTAAGCCCTTACCGGTAATTGTGAAGGTTTTACTACTGCAGGCAAAGATGTAAACAAAATAGGGGAATGCTCCGAGTGACAGCCTTCAAGCCAGCCCCGATCCCATAATATTTGATGGAGCAAACAATGCTGGTCCTTACCTGCGCCTGCCATCTGCTTCTGCTCTCAGTTTCCAGCGCACACTTTTAGCTGGCTGTTTTATGAATGGGGTAGGAGACCTTTAAGATTAGATTTCCTTAAAGCGTTTGTGTTTAACTGGCTATTTCCAACTAATGCACTGGCTGAGCATGATCACGACAGATTACGGGTCGCAGAAAGCTTCCCAAGAAAAGCTGCACTAAAAGCTGTTCCCGTAGATGTTAAGTGCAAATGTGCACGCTACTTCCCCATGCTGGCAGGGAAAAAAATATCCCTAGGGCCTGGGCTTTCGTCCTCTGCTGCACTTACAACTGCTCCAGGATGGTGCTTGTGGGAGCCCCAGACCTGGTGTGTGGAGGTTTTGGCACAGCCCGTTTGGACCTGTGCTTTGATCCTTGGTCAGTCGAGGAGAGCAGCAGCTCCCAGGGGAGCACACAGGCCAGGGGATGATGCAGCTCAGTCCCTGCATGCCCCTCTCCCCCTGTCCCTACAGCAGCGAATGTCCCACAACAGCCACCGCTCCAACAAATCAGATGATTAAGAGCAGCTTTTTTATTATTATTAACTTTTAATGGACTTTGATCTAACCCCCCCAAAAAAAAAAAAAAAAAAAAAAAAAAGAAAAAGGAGAAAGAGCAAAGCCTGACGGCTCACAGGTGACTGCAGCAGCTGTTTGAGCTGGCACCCTGCCGTGCCAGCTCGCCCCGCGCCGCGAACCGTGCAGGAGCAGCGGTGGTAAGATGACCTCCAGTCTAGCAATCGCTCCAGTCGCTCGCCTGCTCGGGAGATAGCGTTAGAAGGAAGGTGTGATCGTATTGTCCTGCTCTGGTGAACTTCTGACAGGTTGCAGCCCTAAAGGCAAACAGATTCCTTCAAGCAAATAAGCAGTAAATGAAAAGTTAGGGGGAAAAAGGGGGGCGACTTAACCTGTCCAAACACGGATCGGTCTCAGACACCCGTGAGCACCGAGCTCAAGGGGTGCGTTCTTTTCAAGGCACAAAACAAACACCCGTGGGCACAGGCAGCAGGATGTCTGTTCCCTGTAAGGTTTTCAGTCAAGCTGAAACAGCACATGAAAGCTCCAGGCACTTATTCAAATGGTAAAAGGCAAACCCAGCGCGCGCACACATTGAGGTTTCTTGCGAGGATTAATAACAAAGTCACACATAAGCAAGAGATCAGCTTCAGCTAAGCTGCTCCAGAATATAGTTTATATAGGCAAATGTTTCGGCTGGGTGCCTGGAGCAATAAGGGCTTGCTTGGGAAATGCCATCAGCCCGACGTGGCCATGCAAGTGGCTCCCAAGGACCTTCACATGTCCCCA
The DNA here is from genome assembly GCA_011076525.1 of Nettapus auritus. Classification (NCBI taxonomy): domain Eukaryota; kingdom Metazoa; phylum Chordata; class Aves; order Anseriformes; family Anatidae; genus Nettapus; species Nettapus auritus. Next base: position 1,117,421 of record CM021790.1, read on the forward strand.
TCCTAATACAGGCCACTGCTAGATATTCCCCTAGTGGTGAAAATAAAATAAATTTTAAAAAAATAGTAGGCTAAGTTCATTCAGAACTCCTCTGCTGATTACCCCAGGGTCCCCAAATAACAGCCCCTGTTTGCAGCCTGACACACCGCGATCCGGGGATGCACCAGGATGCCCCAAAACCACACAAGCAGCACGCAGGGATCCAGCTTTGTGCTGGTGATCATGTGAAGATGGCTAAACCCCAATTTCTGCTCCTCCTCACGCTGCCCACCTCGGTGCCACCTCCCCTCTGTCCGATTTCCATCCCGGATCCATTGGGAAGGTGCAGGCAGCTCCGGCAGCCTGGGCTCTCCCTGCTCAGTGCCGAGTCCCCCTGGCAAAACTGCAGGCAGCAGACACAGCTTGATGTGCGAGGTTCCCTGCCCATGGGACGAGGGACATCCGCTGGTGACAGCAGTGAGCAGGCCAAACCTCCTCCTCTTCCACGGGGCATCGCCGCACCTCAGCAAAGAGCCAGGCCGCAGCCACACGAGGGGCTTTGGGGTCACACCTGGGGGCTCAGCCCCGGCCCCGAGCAGAAATGTGGCTGCTTTGGGAAATGGCTGGCCTGGTTCTAAGCTCGTACGGCCTTCAAGGTTCCCAATGCCCAGCTTTGCCCCCAGGTGCTCTCCTCCTCCTGGGGCGGGTGCTGCCATGGGACCCCCTCCTCCCTCCTGCACAGGCTCTTCCCCATCACCTTTCACAAAAAAATCCATATGGGCCTCAGCCTCTCGTCAGGCATCTACCTGGGCTGGGAGGTTTGTTTGATAAACTCAGCACACGCTGAATTTCTTCTTTGTAAACTGAGTTGGGGTAAAGGCAGGGAGAGAAGTGAGCTTATGAGCCTGGAAACACCCCGGGGACAGAAGAAGTACGTTTAACTACAAGATGTCAGATTCAGATTCCTTTTTCAGCTTCAATAAAACTCTCAACAGCTACAGGAACATTTTTTTTCTGTGTTAATTTAATCATACAAATATTCATTTATACATTACGGAAAAAAAAAAAAAAAAAAAAAAACTTTTTATTTTTTATTCTTTACCCCCAATGTGCTATCATAGGACTCCTCCCATACTCCATGAGGCAACACACCATCCTGGGCTACACATGCACTCCCCCCAGAGAGAATAGACAGGCTGCAGAACCACCCACTCACTCACACAAGGAAAAAAAAATAAAATTAATTAAACACAAGAGAAACCCAGAGACGGGACAGCGTGCATTTCCCAACCCTGCGGGCTCCGGCTGCTCAACCCCACGCAGCTCTGCCCTTCGGAGGGGCAGCTGCATCCTGCAGCCCTCGAAGGCCACGAGTGGGACACCCGCCTCCCCCCGGTCAGGAACAGCGGCCTCACTGGGGTGATGCTGCCTCTGTACTGGTTCACCAGTCTCAACTCAGTCACGATTTCCTCCTATCTCTACCAGGCCTGAGGTGTGCACGTGTAACTCACCTGGCTCGGCTCACCTCGGCTGCCACACGCTCAACAGACTCTCGGTTTATTTACTTCGTGTATCTGATGCTAAGTCTCCGTGAGTTTGAATGCCTCAATCCGATGGAAACCCACAAAATCACAGGGCCCTGAAGTCACCTGGAAGGAGTTTTGCTGAGTATTTCAAACCCACCTCGTTTAAAGCTGGAATCCTGACAAGAGCAGTGTGAGGGCCGCCAGCACCACTAGAGAGGAAAACCACCTTCGGCCCCAGTGAAACAGTTTTTACTAGAGGAAAAACCCAGCGAGGTAGAGCAACCACCAATCTAAACGTTGTCCCGCTGGCACAGCAAGGGTCAGAACCCAACCTCCAGCACCCCCGGAGCTCCGCACGGTCATTTCGGAGAGGTCACCCCACGATGAGAGCGCTTAGCTCGGCTACCTGGGGGATGGCTGTGGGGTGAGCAGCTAGAGGATGCGGATTTCAGCAGCATCTCAGATGGGGCTCTGCCTCTCTTCACACCCTGGAGTCAGTGATCCTTGTCACGAGGCCACCACGGACCAAAATCGCTCGTGAGTGGATTCGGATCTGCGCAGAACAAGCGTGCCTCCGGAGCGAGAAAGCACGGGACTACGGGGGGTGCATGCGAGCTTGTTTCAAGGCAAGGAAAACTCAGCCTCAGCAGGAGCAGCACAGGTGTGGCAGCCACTCTATGCGGGGGAAGAATTCGTGCCTGAGAGCAGAAAGCTAGAGCAGGGGTAGCCGAGGGCTCAAGGGGCTCCCAGCCGACATGAGGCAGAGGTCACAGCGCCAGCTGTAGCATGCGGGCTCAGGTCTTGCTTCCCCAGCCAGCTGACAAAAGGAGCTCATAAAGACAAGGAATCACCTCGACAATCGGACAAACTGCAGTCCCTGGTGTTTTAGATGCTTTCAGAGGCGGCAGCATTGCAGGAGGTGCACTGGTCAGGCATGCATCCACGGCTTCAGAGCGTGCCACGCTGTTGGTGAGCTCCACCTGCTCCCCAAAGAGGGAGCAGGGAAGGGATCCACCTGCCCAGCACCACTGCAGCAATGCACACCACTCCCTGGGCTGGATGCTACGACACCACTGAAGCTGGGCAGAAGGATGTCACAGGACAAGAACCAGCCTGCAACACCCTCCACGGCTGCATTCCTGAGCAGCTCCATCCGGATCCGTACCTCGAACAACCTGAAATAAACCCAGGTCTTCACCAAACCACACATACACATGGCTGGCAATCCAAACCCCGCAGTGCCTGTTGCATACAGGTGGTTTCTCACATTACACTCGTTTCTCCCAGCAAGCAGATTCTTGAAGGGAGTCTTCAGGTAACAGCGACCCTTAATATCCGAACCCCAAATACAGACAAACCTGTCAGCTAGTTCCATACAAGTAGCAGCAAGCAGTCAGCGCGGGGCTACAGCATCCTAGCTTCCTCTCAAACCCTCCACGGGATCCACCTGTACGCATTGCAAGGAAAACGAAGCCTCTCCTGAAAGCCAACCAAGAAAACACAACCGGGAGAGAGCGACCAGCCCGAAGGCACGCAGCACGCCTGCGCTCTGCTCCGAAGAGGAGAGAGGAGGCTGCACCAGAGAGATCTGGAAGAAGGTAGCGGGGTCTTTGCCTATCATCATATCTTTGGCAGTTCGTTCAAGCTTCTGCACGAGCCAGTGACCCTCAGCTCGCCTCCCTTGGGAGGATGTGAAGGTGACACGGAGCTTTAGGAGCCCACGAGGCCGTCTCCCTCCCCTCACTGCGGGCTTTTCACCCACTAACTGCAGGAAAATGCAGTGGAGGAGCAGCAGAGCACCCCGCATCTATGGAGGAACAACCCCTCCTCTAGCAACAAGCCCTGGAGAGCCCGGTTAGAAGGCGAGAGCCTCAACAAAGCTACAAGCCAGGGTGATAAAGGCAACAACACAAGGCGACAGAGTGGAGCCCAGCTGCTGATGCTAACTCTTCCTCTACATTCAGAAATGCAAAGGACGAGCCTCGAAGCTAACACCTTATCACAGGAGAAATGGGTTCAAACTTAAATGTGTGTGAGAGAGAGATGGGAGATTCAAAGCTCTAAGGACAGCACTTGCAAAGCTTTGCAACTACCAGCACGTGAATTACAGCTACAGGAAAAGTTTCTTCTTGGCACGAGACCGATATACTTGCTTGGTCGCTCTAGGCACAGCTACTGTACATCAGAGTTAACAAAAAGGTATTCTTAAATGCTAACCACATAGCTCTGGAACTTTAATAAACCTGTTTCTTATTAACACGGGTGTGTATTTACGTGTACTTTGTGTACAAAGGGAAGGGGAACGAGCCCTCCACGCTATCCTAACCCAGTCCCAGAGTCTCTCCCTAATTGTGATGCCGAGACCTGGTCTCCAGCAGGGTTTCTAGTGACATGCAGGACAACTAACAGCAACACCCAAACCAAAAGGGGAAAAAAGAAGAATTAAGATTAAAAAGTTGGTAACTATAAACAGAAGGTGATATTAAAAATGCAGAGCTGGGTGCAGACCCAACCTGTCATTAAAACACATCCAACAAAAACAAGTCACCGCACAAAACCCAGAAGATGCTAAGCAAATTCCCATTCGGTAACAAGCAAAACATGACAGTTCCATAAAAATGCACGCTGTCCCTTATCGAAAAAAAATATGAACAGGAAACAAACAAATTAAACATTTGCTCAAACTACAACCGCTCTGTAGGCAAAATATTTTTTTAAAGATGGCTTTTTTCATTTTCGTTTTTAAATCTTCTTTTTAAGCTAACTAATTAAGTGTGAGAATGACTTCTAAAAAAAAAAAAAAAATCCATGGCGTTGGTATATTCTTTCTCATAGCATTAAACTGCACTCCTGAAATTCAGCATTCACACATGCATACTTAGATTTTTCCTCTGGAAACAGCTAGTCTTAAGTTACTGGGCTTTTGTTTTATTTTCTTCTTTCTCCAGAACATGGAGGCAGAGAAGGGGGCTCCACGCTGCGTCTGTCTGCCACGTGGGTCCCCCTCCCTTCCCCCAAAAGTCAGTTCTTTAAATTCTCCTCTTGCCGATACCCGTTTTGTGTGTTTGTGTTTTAAGACTGTCCGAAGGGATAAGGACCGTGGAAACCCTGCAAGAAAGTTGGAGACATAATCAATTTCAATCGGTAAGAAAGGAAAGCCATCAGCGTACGCCTACAAATACCGACCAGCCCGTCCCACGCTGCTGAACCCAACGCAGCCCCCTGCCCACCAAAGCCACCTCGGTCGTCCAGCCTTAGGAAACGCTCACAGAACGCAGGGTTCGGTGCTTGGAGCCTTCCCCCCGGAGGAGATGCCAGGTGCTACCCACTTACCTCCTTCAGATGTTGCTTTGCCAGGTTAAAACCAGGCAAAACGTTTCTCAGGTGCTACTGGGCCAAGAAACTCGGGATATTTTGTACCCCAGAGCAAAAATTGCTTGTAGGTGCCACAACATCTGCAAAGCCAGCGACTCCACTTCCACAGGGGTATTCTAAAGACTGCAGCTAAGTAAGAGGCCCTCACAGGTAGTAGAGGATATTCAAGAAAAAACAGGATTTTAAGTCCACATCCCCAGCGATGTATTTGCTCTCTAAGGTTATTCTAACCATTAAACCAACCGGCCGGTGTTTCATCACGAAGCAGAACAAGGAGACCGACGGGCAGGTAAGGGATCTCCCAAGTCACAGAGATGCTCCGTTTGTCACAATGACGGAGTTACAAACCACACAACATCCTCCCCCACAACACCCAAGGACATACTCAGGTCAGAAGCGGGACGAGGGAGAGGAGCTCGCTGCATTTCATTGCCAGAGTCACGAAGACCAACAGGCCAGGGCTCGTTTTGTGCAGCCCAACTTCTGAGCGTGCTGATGAGTTAGCCAAAAGCACAGCTAGCACAAAGCCCTTCTCTGTCATTAAGACAGCAAGCTCTGGCTTCCAGTTTTCACCATTTCACCTTTAGCAGGAAAAACCTCAAAAAAAGCCACCAAACCCACCATCGTTTCCCGCATGTCCTACTGCAACGCCACAACAACCTCGCTGCACGAGCCACGAAACGAGCCTAACACAACTCACATCAAGCACCAACCGCACTAGCTCAAGCTGAATCGCAAGAGCCCAATTTCAAGAGCTCTGCTGTGGATGTTACAAAGGAAGCCCTGCAAGTAGCTGATGATTCTGAGATGTCCAACGCTTAGCAAAAAATACCATCACGGAACTGGGGGAAGGGGAAGAGCAGAAGGAAACCTCTGGGAAACCTCTCAGGAAAGCCTTCTGGATCTTCAGGTACCGCTCAGGTCCTGCTTTCTGTAGCATCTCATTTAAAGCTACACAATTATGCTAATAATGAGTTAATTAAAAATACTCCCGCTGAAACAAGGGGAAGAGCAGAAGGGAAACTGCACTGAAGTACCATGAAGAGTCATGGGTGCACGTACACCTAAAATAATAAAGGATACAGAACTTAAGTTAGGCACGAGATCCTAAGTCCCACCTCAAAGGTGCTAAGCTGCTGTCCCCAGTACTGCTCCAGACAAAAATCGGAATTTGTGGCCGATTACCTGTGCAGGCATTTACCAGAATTTGCTCCATCTTTCACCCAGCTGCACCCGGGCTTTGTTTGCAGACCCGGCTGGCAAAGCTCCCCGGGGTGCTCCGCGCACGGAGCACTCCCAGCTGCCTGCTCCCTCTGCCGGGAGCATTCTGCTCCACAGCAAAACCTTTTTGTTGTCTCATTGAGCCTGCCATGAGCCGAGACACCTGCAGCACCTCCCGACAAAGCAATTAAGGCAGTTAATGAGAGCACAGCCCAGGTCAGACGCGAGAACAGCTCATCAGTCCTCTCGTGCGCAGCAAGCCCCTGCGAAGCGGCTGCTAGCCTCGTTCTCAGGGAACCCTCTGGATCTTCAGGTGCTGTTTTCTGCAGCACCTAATTTAAATTAGCACCATTATGCTAATAACGTGTTAATTAAAGTCAGAATTTAGCTCAGCTTTAGAGTCACGTTACTGAGCACCCGCAGCTCTGCGCTGCCCTCGACCCGCTGACACCGCCGCGGGAGCTCCTCGCCCTGCTCCAGGGGCTTCAAGAGCAAGGTGCTCCCCATCTGCCTGAACTCAGCTTTGTGCAATGAATCTCACCAAAAAGAAAAAAAAATCCTGGTTTTGGGATTACCGTAACGTAACTCTGCATACAAGGAGCTTGCAGGTCGTTTACCCCTGGGATTTATTGGTGCATGAGAACTTACAAGCTTGCTTCTTTAAGACCAAGAGCACGGGCTTGGTTTCACATCACACCTAACAGCTGGAAGAATTTGTTTTAAACTAGCACCATTGCAGGAAGCAAATCGCTTCAAGCTCTTCTGGATATTTCCAGGGGAAAACTAGAAATTGTGAAATTCAATTTCTGCCTTCTAGAGGCTGTTCACTAAGCTTTGCTTTCGTGTTTGTTAAATCGTCAGGACTGGGGTAGGAAGAAACAGATTTCAGTTCAGTTCCTAACACATTGCTAGGTCATTTTATTCAGGTGGTTTTTATCCTTCCTTTTTATCCATCCCTCAGCAAGAAACATTTACCCCCCCACCCAAAAATAAGCATACTTTAATACTTTTTCCTCTTCTTCATTAAGATGCAAGCTCTTCACTGAGCGTTTATTACATTTACTCAGCACAGTTATAACGGTGTCTCGGTACCCAAGGACTTCAGTTACTGTTACAATGCAAACACCAACCTCCCTTGTAGGACGCTTTCGAGAATAATTACCCCTCGTACACAAGATTTTACATCACGAAATGCAAAAATAATTCTGCATACGAGTGCAGTTTTACCCGAGCTATTCCAGCTGAAGAACTACTCACGCTATTTTGGTGAACTCGCTTCCATCCCGAAAATGAGATCGCTGCGTTTCTGAAAAGCTCAGCTGCAGCTCTGCAAATTCACTTTCAGCTCTTCTAGCATCTTCCACACAAGTAATTGCTAACTGGCTACGGAAAGCATGCCGGCTGTTCAGACAAAGGCAGGAGAACAGAGGGCCAGGATTTTTTCAGAAGCCTGTACACGCTCATTTTTGTTATAAATCACCAGTTGATGTCAGTGCCCAGGAGGGAACTGAGAGGTTTGGGGAAGCTGAAGGCCTTTGTAAATGTGGGTCTTTAAATGAAGGCACCTGTGCTGGGGGACCACGACAGCTGGATGTGATTTGAGGGCACAGGAGCACGCGTCCCCTTTCTGAACACAGCTGGGGAGCAGCAGAGCATTTTTAGGTAACACCCAAATGAAAGCAAGCTCAGGTGGATCTTTCATAAACCATCACAACACAGGCTTTCAAACAGCTATCTTTATTTCACCTTTGGGAGCGAGTCAAGATCAAGAAGAGGTACACTCGAGGAGAGGCAGGAGCTTGGTGCCCAGCTGCAGAGCAGTACAGGAACCTCCCAGCAGACACCGACAGCATCAGCCAGCGCTACTCGTCCCCCCGGGCACTGCTCCTCCAACCCACACTTTAACTTCGGAAAACTCAACACAAGCAGAAGAACAAAGTATTGAGGGCTTTTTTCCTGTAATTCCACGCATGCTGTGCAAACACGGGGCGGCAGTTCAGGCCGCTCGCGGAGCTGGTGGAGATGCACGGAGCTGAGGGAGCGCAGAGGGCTCGGGGATGTAAGTCACCATGCAGCACCGTGGCTTTTGTGACTTAACGGCAAGCTTTTAGTCCGTAGAGAGAAAAGCAGGGAAACCGCCTGCAGTGGAGCAGAGTCAAGCTAAAAATCACATATCACATTTCCCACAGTCCGAAGGCCCGGGGACTGTTGGTTTTCATGGATGAGCTGGCATGCAGCATCCAAACATGAGCCTGTCGCCAGAAAAGCAAAGCAGCTCACGCACTGCCAGTTCAGCCCGCAGATGCTGCAGCAGCCTGGCTGTCATAGTTTGGAGCCTGATGTTCTCCCACTTGCTCTGAACAAATTTAAGCATGGGGTAACCGGCCCGGTGTAAAGCCCAGAGACCAGAACAGAAGGAGCTTCTCCCTGCAGGGAGGTGTGCATCCCTGGGGCTAATTTCTTCCCCACAAATAGGGTTTGGTACCCAAATCGTTTCCAGTAGAGAAAATTCTGCCTGAAGTCTAGAGGTGCTCCAGGAATAGGCACGTTGGAGTGTCCTGGTGTGGTAAGAGTTTGACCCCAAATTCCAAAATGCTTCTCTTCTATGGGCTTTTAAGAGCATCGTGAGCAATGAGCTGAAGGGATTATCATCAGGCAAGTTGTAGAACATCTTTTGCTACGGCAATGACTCTGCAAATTGTTCCGTACGGGTGAACCCCTGCAGGTCAGAACCTCCCCATGCAGTTTTCTGCATTACACGGCAAGCAGCAGCACCTCAGTTCTCAGGGGCAGGCAGCTGAATTCAGCTGGAGATTTAGACATCTGCTTTCATAAGTGACAGGTACGATATGAATGTCAGTACACGGCTATCCACCTCAGAGCTTTTTAGACGTTTAAGCTGTACATTCCTTCCCTTCGTTAAGAAATTTAACCCCAACCCCCAGGCACTGTAAGAACGCATCTCGTGCTTTTAATGTAAAAGACTGTCCCAAGAGAGCAGCAGCGACCTCGACCGTGTTGCTATGAGACAGGAGCGGGTAAATAGAAGGAGGCTATATTAGCCTCATCTCTCTTGAGAATACAGAAAGTGATTGCCAAATAGGAGAGTAAAATACCCATGCATGGGTATATCTGACACAAGCTCATCCCTATCCTGAGATTAGCATCCCATCCTGCACTTAAGCACATGTTTAGTTCTAAGAACGTGCAAAAACTCCCCGGGGAACAGATACACAACATGCTTTGAGCAGTGCCCTTAACACAGACCCTGACCTACAGCCTTCCAGCAGTTTATTTCCTCATCTCATCTGCTTAGAGGGGATTCGGTGTCTTTTTCCTCTAGGAAAGTTTGTTTCACTGAGCACGGCACCCGTACCACGTGCTCTGGCCATTTCCACGTGTGAAACGTTGATATACTCGTCTCATCGGGCAGCAGATGGCACATCAGCATCACCGAGATCCTGGCTCCGCTGGGGAATTGCAGAGGACAAGTCACACCTGCTCAATTGCACCAGGGAGAGAACTAACACCGACAAGGTCTGGCAACTTCGAGGCTTTTAGCATGTTTTTACAGCGGCAGACGCCAGGAGCAGCTCGTTTTATCTCGGAGATTTCATGGTCTCATGCAACCGTGTGGCTGGGTTCTTCCCCATCTCTCAGCAGAGTGGAAGCCTCAGCAATGAGGTGACAAATATTCAGGGGTCTTACATAAACCTCACCCATCCCCTCTGCCGCATCTCACCCAGCGGTGTGCTAACTACGACTTGGGATTCACCCCGCTCACTGGCTGCATGAAAGCAGACAACATCACATGTTCTGCCCAAGATCAGTAAAATCCGGGTGTCCTGCATCCAGGTTTCTACACAACCACCCCAATACTCTTTGCCTGCTCCTAGAACTTGAAATAAAGCCTTTAACATCAATACTCAACCAGAAGACAACAATGTAGTAGCTTTCTTTCCCCCCAACAAGCAGCAGAGCACAGGTCCAGTCCCCAGGGAGGAGGAGGAGATGGGAGGCTGAAGCAGAGGTAAGATTACCAGCAGGAACCTGACCACCACCTGCTGACCGAGCAGTTTAATACTTCTGACACCCCATCAAGCCCTTTTCCATTTAATCTGAGCCCCAGCTGGGGATCCCACTTACACATTACCTATTTTTTAGGAAAAACTGTTTTCCAGAAGGATTTCCAGCTTGCAGGAAGAAGGGATGCAAGGCGCTAGGCCTAAACCTGGAAAGGCAAAGCTTGTTCACCTGACAACTTTAAACGAGACCAAATATTTAGGGTGACAAACCTACAAACACTGTTCACTGCAGAAACAGCACTGCACCACAGGGATGGCACCGATGCGAGCAGCAGGTCTGTGCCAGAACGTTCCCTGCCCTGAAAGGAAAGGGCACGGCTGGAGGAGGCCTCTGATCCTCACACCTACCTCAGAAACGGCTCTCAAAGCAACAGCTACCTGGTGTGAAGTCAGACAGAAACAGCACGTTAGGAACAAAAACCTCAACAGATCCACGAACTTCCTACACGGCCCATCCTGTCTCCACAAGTTACCCTTCCTAAAAAAAAAAGAAAAGGCAAGGTGCAAAAATTTCTGCTTTTATCTCAAACCTACCTCAAAACTCCCCATGAACATTCTGAAAATGCTCAAAGGAATAAAGAAGAGACAGAAGGCCACACATCCAAGGTTGGGTTATAACAACTCGTAAGAGTAACGCTGACAAACTTTGGGTCACTAGCTGGAACAGCTTTCTTCAATTTAGCAAGAATACCTGTGGCAGTGTTTCAGCCTCCTTTTTGGCTTTTGTTCGCCACCAAACAGCTGCCACAGGCTATGCCCTCTGCACCTCCAGGAGGCACACGTTTCTTACACTTGTGCTCCCCCTTAAAAAAGCCAAAATCTGCCCCTCAGCCAGGAGAGCCCGCTGGTGCACCGCGCCTCCTGCTGCCCGCACCGCTCTCGTTTCGGTAGGGAGGGCGAGGAATTTTCCACAGGGGACACCCAGTGAAAAAACGAAGGGCACGTTACTGCCAAAGGCCCGCACGGAGAATTTCTGTGCAGGAACTTTCTCGGAAGCGCAGCTCTCAGTGCCACATCTGCCCACCTGCAAGAGCAAACAAACGATGAAGCAACCGCTGAGCCCGCGCTCGGGGAGGGCAAAGGGGAAAAAATAAAGCTAACCCAAGCCTAAAGCTGACCACCGAAACTGGAAATGAGTTTTCTCACCTAAACGTAAGCCTAGTGTTAAGCTGTGAAAGGCTTAGGTGATTCCATCAACTCGGAGCTATACTTAGCAGCTGATTTTTACTCTTCACTGACCGATGCATGAACGGAGCTGCTCCCAACCTTGGCTGGGATATTACAACCCCCCCGAGCACCTGAGATGGAATTTATGCAGAGATGTGTCAGCACACAGGTGGCCTCTGCCCAGCCAGAGGACGTCCGTCTCTCCAGCAAACACCACGATGAACGGGCACTGCTCTCCACCAAGAAACCACCAAGCAGCAGCGACTTTCGGTCACCGTTAACCCAGACCGCATCTGAACTGACAGGTGAAAGGCTTTATTCTTTATTCATTGCTTAAGCCATCCATTTCATGTTTAATGAGCAAGAATCTCGAAGCAGAAACCAATACAGCTTATAAAAATTTATCTTTGGGGTGCAGAACACAAAACGGGTGATTGGCAGTCTGTCAAACAGTTATTCCCACGCATGCCAGCAGTAAAAAAAAAAAAAAAAAGCACAGCCCTGGTGCAAAGTAGGCCACTAAAATATAAAATATGATCCACTGGTAGAGGACAGGCAGTTCATCCAGTTAGGAACTAAAGTGCTGTAGGTGAACTAATATTAGGGCTTTATTAAGTCATTCAGCAACCAAGTGTTATTGTCCTACACAGCCTGCTTAAAGTACAGTAAAGCATTTTTAAAGGATTTTAAAAATCAAACTAGTTTGACATACGACAATACACACCTACACATACTGGCTGCATTAACAGGTGGATTCTGAATTGTAAATAATCCTGCTATTCATTTGTCACACACAAGCAAATAAAAACAGTCAAAATATCACTCAGACTCTTATAGCATCCACCAAGCAAGCTTTTGAGAGAGATTTAAAGTAAAGATAATTTAAAAGTCACCTACAATTATAAACAAGACAAGGACACAGACAGGAGCAGTCCTCGGACTGACTGTTCCTGACAGATAGCTTCTGGGACCAAAATGTTGAGCTCTGTAGTCACTCCACACCAGTTAAAAAAAAAAAAAAAGTTATCTGGTTAATCTTAGGTTTGGGGTGTGGTCATTTCTTTTTAATTCTGTAGAAACTCAGGAGCACATCTTGAGAGATATTTTGACTTATCTGCACACGCAGCTGGAGTAGGCCCCAGCCGCTAAGAGTTACAGCACCCAGACAAGATTATATAAACTTTAAGAAGGACTTGAAGCAAAAAACAAAAAAAAAAGGTGGATCTGGTAGAGTCTATCAGAGGCAAAAGTATTTTAATATAACATGAGGAGTTGGCAGAGTCAGACAGTCAAATTCAAAACCTTCCTTAGCAGGTCTGGCAGAAGCAGAAGGGAAGGGCTTTGCAGTTTGTAACGAAGAACTATTACATACACCACGGTCTCATCACCTACCCATTCTCCTGTTCTCCCAGGGCACCTACCTTACTGTATGTCACTACCGACAAGTTGTTCGAGTGACTGCTGGGGGAGAGATTTACAGAGTTTTGTGACAGTCCATTCTGATCTTGTTCGATTTGGTCAGGAGCAGGCCCCCACGTGTTTTTGCTGATTGTGCCTAGCTCGGAACCCCCAGGGTCTTTTAGGTTGTTTTCATCTGGTTGCCTGTTCTTCTGCGGAGAGGCGAACGGGTTAAAGTTTCCTTCTACCTTGCGATGCGGTTGCGTGTTGAACTCCGTTTCAAAGGATGACAGCTGCTGTGTTACTCCTAGAAGTCCTCCAACTTCCACGCTGAGGATCACCCAGATGACATCTGTGGAGAATGAAAGACACCTGGGTCATTGCTAGATGGAGTTTACGGAGAGGAGGGAAAAAGGAGGAAGTATGAATTCGTTTCTTTACAATAGGAAGAAAAGACTGATGGTTTATAACACATTTTTATAAAGCATCAGAAGTACTGGCTAGAAACTAATAAAGCCCAGCCCTTCAAGGGAACCAGGTAAATTTTACTCCTGCTGAGCTTAGAGGAACCAGGTAAGAACATATAAAAACAAGCTGACACGACGACTTGAAACTCCATACTTCAGATTACCAACAGGATGCACTGAAAAAGAAAACCCGAAGTGACTTTAACCACGGCTACGCAACAAGCCTGAAACGAGAGCCAGGCGGGATCACTCCCAGTCTTCTGCTCTGTTGACAAAGAAAAGGTCATGCTTTTTGGTCACCATTAAAAGGTTTGGCTCTGGGGAAAAAAAAAGCTTACTTGGAAGGTGATTAGGTTTCTGACAATTCACACTAAAATATCTGTATTTCAGTTCCAAAACATCCACAGCAGGTAGACAGGATGCACAGACTGGTAGGCTATGACACAAATTTGCAAACAAGTGGCTCAAATATATATGTGTGCTTACCGTTCTTACATAACGTGTGTCTTTTGTACATAGATAAGATTGTTTTTCTACTTACCGTTTCATTTACGCTTCATGCAAACACTGCGGCATATTTACACAAACACACTGCTTGGTGCCTTGCCAAATTCAGTCCTACTGCTTTTTTTTCCCCCCGCCCCTCCATTAAATGTGCTCCAGTTTTGTTTTGCTGCACAGAGAGGGAAAATCGAAAAGAAGAGCAGCAATTCCTTATCTCACCTCAGCAGATCTAATAACAGCCCCTCGTGTCACCTGGGATTCAGGTTCCAGTTTTCCTGCAGCGTTAACCTACAAGGGGCTCTTCTGTGCCGGCGGGGGGAAGGAGGCAGCAGCCACCCTCGCTGTGCGGCTTTACACCACAGCTTCACAAGCAGCCTTCGTTTGCTGGAGCTCTCCTTGCAGCCCCTCGCCAGGTGGAATGTCACTCATTAGCTTGCATTTTGTGACCCAATTAAGGGCGGTGGGATTCTACCTTACAAAACACGGCTGTTTAAGGACCCCAGCACCCTGGCAGAGCTGCGTGCCGACGCCAGGCACCCCCCGAGCTGGAACTGAGCTGAGGGAGATAAGCACCACCAGGGATTCAACGTACCACAGGAATAGCATCTTTGATTCAAAGCTCGGTTGCCAATTTCAATTTGCACGTAGTTTTCCTTCAAAAGGTGTAACTTGAGCAAGTTTAGTACGATCTTAGCCTGCTTCTTTGTCAGCGTGTAGGAAAACCTCGGGTTAATAACCGCACAGGCCCGCAGCAGGCAGTGCAAGTTGAACAGGCCTTTCAACCTAATTTATGCACACATTTCAGGGACAAGTTACATCCACTTTCAGCACAGAAGAGTCTTACACTCGCTGACAATTCTGCCAAAAAAACAGAGCAAAGAGTTATTTTTGACTCCGAGTGCTAACATCTCTCCCTCGAACCCGTGGACTTGGGATACGCCCAACTGCCAGAACAGGCACAAAGATGTTCTCAGTATAAACTACAGCTGGCTAAAAATCACTGAACGGCTCCAAATGAATGAAGATGTTGGTGGCTCAGCCTGAGGCACCACGCAAAATATCCCCAAAGTGATTTTTAAATACAGAAAAGTGGCTCCCAGCGGACGCACCAAGTTTAACTATTGAAACCTGGGCCTTTACTGAGCGTCACATGGGGTTTTCACCACTTCGGCTTTTATGTAGTTCACGGTGTTCAGCACTGGAAAACTTGGAAGCAATTCCAACAGGGTAAGAGTTTCAAGGAGAACTGTGCAAGGCCCTTTGTTTTTAAGAGCTTTGTGTAATCTGCAATTTGTTCCAGTGTTTAGAAAACAGTTCTGTGCTGACCAAGACAACAAAGCAGCTCACTCGATGTTTTCTCTCTTTTCTATATTTGGCCTCAGAGCCAGCAGACCTCTACCCTCCTGCATTTAGTCAAAGCTTGCAGAAGGCAAGCTTTCTGTCCTTCAGGTCTACCTGCGGCGAGGCGCACTGGCCCCCTGATTTGTGGAGTACGTTTACAAAATGGAAACCAGGGGTTATGAGTCCACAGATGGTTCTTACATCTTTGTACAGCGTGGTTTCGTGCCAACAGCCATGACAGTACATCACAGAAATTTAGGGATACACGATTTGGTTACCAGGAGGGTGTCCAACAAGGGGCCAGGAGCATCCGTTTACAACGGGAATACCTTGAAGAAGAGCTTCAAGTGGCAGAAAAGGGATCGCTCACCTCCGTAGTAGAGTCCTGTGGCAGTGCACATTCGCCACTGTCCCTGATACATTCCTGCTGTGCTGGGGCTGCACATCTGAACGCTGACGTCTGCGATCTCCTGGGGCTCCAGGGACCTGACCATCACCATGTTCACGTGGCCAAACTGGTCTCCCCCAACGTACTTCAGACAAACCCCCGGGGGCCAGGCCTCCGTCCCTGGGATCAAGCAGAAGAAAGAATTAGTGACGGTGCACCAGAAGTCGTGCGTGGTTGTGTGAGACCGGGTAAAATATACTCATCGGAACAGTTGTGCAATTGTTGAACAGTCAAAGGAACACCGAGGTATAGGCAGCACTGTCAGCAACTGGTACAGAATGCAGTTTTCGGACAAGGTGTAACTGGTCCACACTGTGACCAGCGGGAAAAATCCCATTTCTTTTGAAATAATCTCTAGCTCTTCACACAGCAAGATCCTCAAAGTCTGTGTAACAGCTGAAAACGTAAAAAAATCCAACAGAACTGAAATTCACATGTATTTTTCAAACGCCGTAGCCAAAGAGGTCAGGCCTAGTTTTACTTCTCCTCATTTCTGCCTCCCTACGCGCAGCTCCCGAGCCTTGCAACGTCAAAATACACGTTATTAACCCAAAGTGCTGGAAATCTTTTCTTTCCGATAAGAATTCCCTTTTCGGTCTGATAGTCTGAAGAGGAACAAAAACTGAATTACAACCGAAGAATTAGTACTGCTTTCTAAACGGATTTATTCCCCTTCCTGCACCAACCCTTCTCTCAGCCTTGCGCAACGGTGGAGAGGACAGCGGGCACGGTCTCGTTGTGGGGATCGATGTTTAGGCTGCAGAAACCGGGCCTGACAGCGCGACCTGGCAATCTGCAGAGATACAGCAAACAGCCACTGCGTGCAAACACAGCCGTCTCCGCCAAAGATAACAAGTTCTGGGGCAGACAAAAAGTAACGCGCTTCCAAGACTCACAAAAAATCAGCTTAGAATTTGCTTTTGCTTCTCCTCCAGCAATGTGGCGGGCCTGAGCCAGTGACTTTGAGAATGCCTTCTGCTTGGCCGAGGCTGCAGGGAAGAGCCGAGGGAAGCCTGATGCTCCAAGCAGCTTGGAAGCACTCGAGGCGAGAACGGTGGCTGCTGATCTGACCTCAGGGGCTGCCTCGAGGAGCATCCAGCGTGGGGGAGTCGGGTATGAAGCCTCATCTGAAGAGGCTGGCAGCCCAGCAACAGGGTTTAGTTTAAATAATTGATGTGATTTTTATCGGGTTTAATGGCTTTAGGCTCGCAAGGTGCCTGGAATGCCGCAGCCGATAAGGCCCACCGAGTGAAATGGTGATTACGTCGTTCTATTTCGGTACACTCGTCTCGCAGGAGATGATAAATCGTAGTAAGCGTCCTGCAGGGCCAGCAGCAGCTGGGGGTTGAGTGGGAGGAGGAAATCAGTCTGAAATCCTGCTGCTCTTTCAGCACTGCTTTCACTACACAAACCGGTCTTTCGGCCAAGCACCGTCCTGGAAGGTATCGGAGCAGGGTATTGGTTTTTAATAGCACACAAAAACCTGGCTGGACCTGGCTTTACCGCTTAAAACCGACAATCTCCCAGAGCTCTGCTTGTCACACGTCAGCCACCGAGCGCCTCCGTGACACATGCCTCAGGTATTCCCTGTTCTAGGACCGCATTCATTTAAAAAGGGTTCCTGTAGAGTTGTTAAAAACCTTGGCTTTTCTTCAGTGACCTACCGAACAAGCAGATATTATCTGGAAACACCACAGCCCTTTGATATGATATCTTAATCAAGCCTTAAAATAGCTTTAAAACGCTGTGGTTCTGCTTAGACTTCAGTCACAACACAGTACGTGAAGGTGCATTTCACTAAAACATGCCCCAACAGCATGACTTTAACAAGATTTGGCCTCCAGCAGCAGCGCTGGAGCACAGACGTACTTTTTAAGAAGTCGGGCTTTAACCCACACAGAAGCCAAAACAAATTTTGGCCTTGCCAGGAACTCAGGAGTCAAGATTAACTGGAACTACCCTTCCCCATCTCAGCAGGCCCAGGGATTTCAGAAGGTCAAACGTACCGAGAACAATAACACTCAGCCTAAACGAGGACGTTAAATTAGGGCTGGATTGACATGCAGGAAAGAGTGCATCAGAGGAACGAGAGAGGAAGGAATCCGAAAGGAGCCAGATTGGGGGCGTAGCCACAACACACGCAAATTAAGACACTAAGAGTGGAGAAACCAGATCCGTCAAACCTACTACGTTTGTAAGGTTTGAGACAGTTATAAAAAAATGCCAGTTTTGAACATTAGAGGAGTTCAAGCGAGCTCTAGCACAATGGAAAGGCAACGTGTAAGTCTGAGGCAGAAAAAGTAAATGGAAATAATTAAGGCCTTTCTCTAGAATACAGTGCTCTTGTTAGTGTTCTTACCTCTGGCGTCCTGAGGAAATACTTAGATTTTTACTTAGATTTTTACTAGTGTTTTTTAGGCTTTGTTGTACTTCGATGCACAAACGTGTGCAGCACTCACGCCCTGCAGCCCTTTACCAGGAAAAGCACTAACCCAGCCGTACCCGGCATGATTCACGGCATCGCACCTCGCTGTGCTATCGTGCTTCCTCACAGAAGTACAAGCAGGTCAATTAAATTCAAGCACAGAGGTTAAGCATTAATGCAACATCCTGTCATTGCGACAGTCAAAGACGAGGTGTTCCCCTCTGCATCCCTGGGTCTCATTTCTCTGACGGCATCCCCACAGACTGAGCGCTGGGAACGCATTCTGCCTGGCCTCACTTCCCGGATTTCGGTCCCTGCTTGGCGTTAGCTCACGCAGGAATGTGGTACCGCCAGCCCTGCATCCTCCTAACGCGTGAAAAAGCAATTTGGTTAAAAGGGCACTAAAAAGCAGAAGGTACCTGCCACGATCCCCTTGCATAGCTACCCCTTCTCTGGGTCAGACCTCTGCCTCCAGAGAACACGTTTCTACCAAGGGCCCAACCAAGTGACGGTGACAATCGGAAAAAAGGGGGCAGTGCGGGGTAGTGGTGATACACACAGGCTGGCTTTGAGCCTTAAAGGGATCCCTTCACCAACTTAAAAACATATTCCATTTATTTAAGTGATCACCAACAAAGACTAGCTACTGATTCTTAACCTCCTCTCAGATTTAACCACTGCCACCAAGAAAACAAAACGAAAACGCGTGTTTCGTTTTCTATTTACGTGCCTCTTCCTACAGCCGCTCCCTACAGCTTTTGTGAACGTGGAGGCAGGAAGAACAGCAGCGGGGCGCCGACCGAGCTGCACACGGAGCCACGGCGTTGTGCTGACGTCCCAAGGGACAGCGCAGGTCGGCAGAGGTGCGCGGGGATCTCCTGCCTCGATCCGTTAGATCTGCCTTGAGCTGTGGCTCCTCCGTTAGATCTGCCGCCGCGCCACCCCACCACCTAACCCTCGTGACACCGAGGGTTACACAGCTACACTTCGCCGCAGCGCGAGGGACTCACCTGTGTTCTGTATCCGCCACGTTTTTGTGAACTGGGTGTCGGGAGGGATGGACTCTCCTTCCCCGATGGTGACATCTTCAACAAAGGACATGGAGGGCACGTTGATATTGGGGCTCTCAAAGTCATAATAGGCTCCGATGGCGGCTTGGAGGTTCCTAGAAAGCAAAAAGCAGATTACAGCCTTAAGTACCCGGGGGGGCTGGGTCCTTTCCAGAGGTCCGCGTGGGTCAGCCTAAACAGGAAAAACATTCTCCCGATTAGATGAACTCCGCTGCTCGCATTTTCCTAAAACCTCCATCTTTATCACACACGGATTCTGCAAGATAACGGAGCTCAAAATACAGCTTTTCACCTTCCACGGCCACCACGTGAGATCACTTTGCTGCTTCTTATTTTCACTGCAAACCTGGGGACTCAGGCTTTCAGGCCTCCCCCCTGCGGAACTCGACAAAAACCTGGAGGGACGGGGGGTGAGCGCTGGGCAGCCGTGTGGGAACAGCTCTTCATACCCGCCTTGTTTCTGCAGCTGATTTCAAGAGGATTCAACCTAATTTTATTTTGGCACGAAAGATCCGGAGGAGCAAAACACGAGCAAAGCACACGTGCTAACTCTGAAGGGCACCAGCAGCTACGGACGACAACTGGAGCCCTGCCGCTTGTGAAACGCGGTCCTAGGAGCCACGAGCGCTCCCCGTCTGATTAATCATTAGGTGCCCGCTCGGCTCTGGATCGTCACAGCTCAAAGGAACTTACAAACCGTCCAGGACAAACAAACATCCTTACTGCTCCCAAACAAACGGCAGCGGAAGGCTGTGACACGTTACGGCCATCCGGAAAGCCGCAAGCGCTATTGATTCACGGGCACGGCGCAGCTGAAGACTCGGAGGGTAATTAATTTGAGAAGAGGAGCGGTCAAACAGGAAGAGGACTCACGAGGCCGAGCTGCCCTTCCACGACGTGTTATTATGTAAGTGTTGAGGCAAATCATCTAATTCCTCTGTTTACGCACTGCTGCGGGGTTGCGGCCCTGCTTTACACGTGGTGAGTAGGTGCTGCCAGAATGGGATGAGTAAAATCGCACCCAAAGCGCCGGGCACAACAGCTGCTGTTTACTCGTGATTGCACTCGGCGATTTTCCTTTTTTAAGCAAGACAAAAAATCCTTGGAGAAGCGGCAATCGCCACCTCGAGCAGCCCTGCACAAGGGTGGTCGGAAGCTGATTTACGGCGGGGGAGCGTTGTTGGGTCGCGCGTCCAACCCAGCGCCAGAAAGGTGAAAGCAGGAGAAACATTTGCAGCGTGACCCTGAGAAAGAGCAAACAGCGGGCTCCGGGGGCTGCTTGCCAGCTGGAAAGGGACTCGGAACGGTGAGCTGAGGAACTGCCTCCTGCTCGATCCCCACGGCGCTCGAGGGAAAAGCAAATAAATCAGACGTTGTGAAAAACCAACGCTGCCCGGGAGAGAAGCGGCACCGGGTCCCGACATCTCCTCGCGCCCAGCCAGGGCACAACAAACCCCACAAACCCCTCTTGCCCCTAACACACCAACAGCGGGGCAACAGACGAGCCTCCCCGCAGGACTCCCAGGTTCAGGGCGCTGAATTTCGGACCAGCAGCCACGGTTCAGCCCCAGACGTTTCCTCCTTCGGAGCGTGGGGGCTATATTTAACGAAGCCGCGTGTCGCGTTAGCCAAGAACCGGAGACGAGCGCCCCGTTGTACGTCAGCAGCCGCCTGTTGCTGGTACACGGCACGAGATTTCCATCCCGGAGCCGAAAGCCCAGAGCTTGGCTTTCAGGGCAGTTTCCTCCCGCGTTACAGCCAGCCGAGGCAAAAGGCATTGCGAGGGCTGCAAATCGACGCAGCTTTCTCTTCCTAATCTGCTGCGATATTGTCAGGTGTCCTGCCCCGTCCTCGCGTGCTACGATTCTGGGATGGGGAGGAACGATGTTTTATTGGCATTAAAGAGAAAACTGCAGTTCCACGGGGCAGATTTCTCCTGTGGTTCTCTGCGAGGCAGCCGGTGCTGCCGTGTGCTCGCTCGGCCGCGCGCCCGCTGCAGGAGGTGGTGGGCTATTTGTGCGCGCGGGCTGCCTGCCAGCTCCCTTCCCCTCCCCGCGTCGGATTTCATCGCTCGCTTTGCCACCGGGAAAGGGCTCCAGCCCTCCGCAGCCTTTAGTTAAAAGCTAACCCAAGAAAAGCACGTGGCAAAAAAAAAAAAACAACCACCAACAGATCTGCCACCTTTCTGCCATCGGCATCCCAAAAATCAGCTTCCTGCCCCCGTCCCGGTCACCGCCGCGGGTTTTGGTCGGGGTCAGCACCCGCGCGTGCGTCCGTGCCCCCCCCCGGCCTTCCCCCTAGAGAATTAAAAGGAAGCTTCCAGAAAGCAAAGAGAAATTGAAAGTAGCAAGAGCCAAAGTCAGGATGACAAAGCAAATCCGCCCCGCGCTGGAGCCCTTTGACACAGCCGCCCCGAGGAGATGGGACATCCCCGCCGACACAACAGGCACCGAGCACAAGGGTCCCCTGCCTCTGTCCGTCCCCTGAACGCACAGCAGCAGCAGGTTTTAGGCAGGAAAGGCGAGCAGATTTTAGGCAGGAAAGGCGAGCACCTTTCCTTATTCCTGTATCGAGACCCTGAAATCCGCCCGCGTGCATCTACTGCTGTTGTTAGCGCGTCTTTGCCCTCGTAAAGGCAAATCTTTCATCTTTCCATCTTTCCCAGATGGAAGCGCAGGCGGCTGGGGACAGGAACGTGGAGCCAAGGCCCCGAGGAAGGGCTCAGAGGAGGGGGTCACCGGCTGCAGGCTTCTCTCGCACGCCCGCCTCGTCTCCCCCCGAGGCGCGACACGCACCGCGCTGCCTGTCCACGTGAGATAGATTCCTATTATAAACCAGACAGCTCTCAAGCTGTAAGATGAGCACGCCGAGCCCAGCCGGTGTAATTGACGTGACTGATCTATCCTAATTACAGGGACGGCCGGGCTTCTGCCTCTGTCTCAGGACGGCCCCAACGAAGCCATTTTCCCCCTCGCAGGGCAGCAGCGCGGAGCTCGGCCGCGCTCCCGGAGCGGGTCCCACGGGATCCGGGCTCCCCACGGAGTCACGGCAGCCACGAGGTTTGCCCACCACAGCCACGTCCAATTCCAGTCCAAAAAGGTTTGGGAGGGAGGGCAGCAGGCAGCAGATGAAGGTTGTGGCTGCGTGTTCGCCATCAGTGCACTGGGTCTGATCCCCCATGGGGATCCCGCTCCTTCCTCTCCAAAGGAATCCCGATTTACCCATCCGGAGCCTTCCCAGCAAATACTGCCCCCAGAATGAAGTGTCCCCTTCCAAGTCCATTCCTCTGCCGCTTTGTTTCAAGCCTCGGGAGCTAAATTACAAGAGCGAAGTCCAAACCTCCTCTGCTAATAGCTCGGGAGATGTCCCTTAACAACTCTTAAGCGCTGGCAGGGAGGTGGTTTATCTTGAGCCATTCTTTCCCTTCCCGGGTTTTTTCCAGACAGCCTTTTGTTATGTTAAACCAATATATTTAGACAGTAATTACTCCCAATTAACTAGGTCAGCGTGCAGAAATAAAAGCAGCTCTTCCCAATCGATTCACGAAGCAACCCTGGCGCAACCCAGCCCCGGTGGGCACAGGGAGCAGCTCCGGGTACCGGGACGTGTCCTGGCGGTGGTGTAAAATTCAGTTCCCGGGTACGAGGATGAAGGAATCGAGGTCCTGAGGCCCACTCACCCCTGCCTCCTGCAGAAAGCACCGCACCTCGGCCTCCTGTTAGCAAGCAAAGGCTCGGCTCTCGCCACACGTCACCTCCGCGGGTGTCTTGGGAGGAAGCAAGGTCGGTGCAGCACACAGGAGGCAGGAGTCCCGCCAACCACGCTCGGAACAGGCAGAGAAAGCAGAGGGAAGAATCCTGTGCCACCCTGGAACCTGCCGTGTCTCTCCCACAGGACACACGCGTTGTATTTTGGTTTTGTTTTCCACCCAGCAGCTTCAAGTTCTGGGGAAAAATCCCGTAGAGCCCGCAGGCCGACCCCCTGAAGGCCTTCAGGACACGGGAATTCCGCTCAGGACCACTTCCAGCAGAAAGCAACAACTCGACCATCAACATCTCAATTCCCTATAAAATTCTTCGACGAATCCAAATTACAACACAGGCAAGCCCTTCCCCTTCCCTTTGCTAAAAACAAAGGTGTGAGGAGGAACGGCGCAGCAGCTGGGCAGCTTCTCCCTCCGAAATAATGCGACGGCTCCGCGTGATGCAGCTGGGAGCCTCAGAATGCCCGAGGAGCTCATCCTCGGCCCGTTCCTTTCGTCTCGGTGCCCGACGTCCCCTTTGGATTGGATTTCCTCAGCCGCTGGGGAATTGGACGGACGGCACTCGGGGTTAGGCCACCCCGAGCAGCTCCTGCAGTGGGAGGACTAACTAAGACGCGCTAACAACAGCAGTAGATGCACGCCTCGAGGCAGCAGCTGCGGGGAGAGCCTCGGCGCCGCAGGGAAGTGCTTTTACCTGGAGCTGAATTCAAACGTTTTCGGCGGAGACGGCACGGGGCAATGAGGTGGAAGGGCTCTCGAGACATTCGGGAGGACTGGAAATTGTAATCGGCGAGGGGCTTTCAATAACCGCTGAAAGCCGAACGTGCGCGTTAGTGACCTGCAGAGCTGACCTCTGAAACACGAGGCTGGGAAACCACCTCGGGGGGCTTCGGGGATCCAAAAGGACCACGGAGGGGAGCGGAAGGCTTCCAGCTGAACTCCCACGGCTTAAGGGAGGGGAGAAAAAAGCTGGCTAATGGGAAGATGCCCTCGGTTTTCAGGAAGGCGGCGCGCTGCCGGTCCAATTCCTCGGTGCAAACCGTGTCACCCATCTATAATTGTCTGCGTTCGAGTAACGGGGGATTAACGCTGCAGAAAACGGCCTGAGAACAAGTCGAGGCACGTCGGGCAGCCCGGCTGGGCTAAAATTACATCGCACCCAGCTCCGGAGGATCTGCAACGTGGACGCAGCGCAGTTATAACATTCTGCAGGTTAAAATGCAACTATCTGAAGTCTGCCTTTCACTCGCGTTACTCAGGTCAAATACCTGAGCTTTTTTGGAGAAGAGCTGTGCTTTTTTTAATGCTCTAAACCAAAGCTGTCCAAGAAAACATTTTTCACCTGGTTAATTCCCTGATTTCCTCATGTTCAGTGCCATCAGGGATCCGACAGTCCACAAGAGCTCCCACGTGCTGAGAACACATCCACGATGCTCCCGGGCACCGCAATGAATCCAGCCGCTGAAAACTATTTTCTGCTCCCCAGCCGGGGTACGAAGGAGCCTGGGTAGACACCGCTGAGCAGCACCACGGGATTGCCTGCCCCGATTCCCCCACCAGATGCCGGACCAGTTCCGAATTAACCCAAGGAAGTTTGCAGGGAAGACAAGATTCATTTGGAAGCCTGGTTTGTCCCGGGTTTGTCTCCTCCAGGACACAAGGGATGGGGATTCCCCCACAGCCTGCTCAGAACCGAAGGAGCATCAATACCGGGCTCGTGATTTGTGAAAGCGGCGCTGGGAACGTTGCCCTCAGCTTTATGGTGATGTTGGTAAGCAAAAGGGAACTCACGGGAGCCCCGTGGACCGAGACCAAGAGAGGACAGACACGGACAGCAGGACCCTGACCCCTTCTGAGGCTAAGCACAGACACAACTCCCCCGCTGCAGTGGCACCGTGATTTCTGGGGGGGCAAATCCAACAGTTCTAATATGAACGAGGGTTTACGTTCAGTGGTTTTGGGGAAAAAAAAAATCCTACCGCTTGTTTCATACCCCGCCTTCCCTTCGACTTCCCAAGTGGAGGAAAACTCCCACGCCGCCAGACACAGCGCCTCTCATGGGACGGAGCTGAGGGCAGCTGATCCGTTTACTGGACATCAGCAGAGCGCTGCCTTCAAACGGCAGAGGAAATGAAATTCAGTTCTTCGTGCTTTGTTCAAGACCTGCAAATAAAAGCTCGAACGGAGGCCCCGATGCCAGCAGCAGCTGTTTGCCCCCACAACAAGAACCAACCCAGCAGCACGTTAGGTCTGGAACCAGAAGCGTTTGATCGGCAGCACCAGAGCTGCTCCTAAATATTCGCGTCTAAAGAACGAAACGAAGCAGTGCTTGGATTGAAGAGACCAACTGCATTCTTCGGGGGTGCCGGTGTTTAACGGAGAGCTGGGATAAAAGCGCAGGTGTTTCAACGCAGCCGGCTGCACGAAGCTCTACCAGACGGAACGCGCAGCGCCGCGATCAATAAACTGCCTCATCATCAAACCCGACACCAAACTGGAGATCTTCTACAGGAAAGCAGTCAAAAAAATCTGTTAGAGGACACCGGAACGCTTTTTGGCTTGTGAACACCTCCAGTGTCTGGACACGGAGCCCAGGAGCACGAGGGGCTCGTTGTTAGGGGAAACGCATCGTGAGTGTGCCGCCGGGTTACAGTAAGCCCGGCGCGCTGACGGCTCACCCAGGTGTCCTTTGGGGTATTTCTGTGCTCCAACACACGCTTCCATCCCCAGAGCTCAGTGGTACTGAGCAGCATCCTAATATCCAGGCAAGGACACAGAAATGAAGCGGAGACACCACGTCAGGACAGGAGGAGCACGAAACCCTCCCAGGTAAAACAGCGCCGGGCGCTGGATGAAGCGCACCCGCTTCCAAGGCGATTTTAACGTCAGGATCCAACGTTGTCTTCTCTTCACCATCAGTAAAACTCACGCCCAGACGTTAGACGCCAGGAAAATTCACGCTGCTGACGTGAGAACGGCCGCCGGCGGCCGATCCCCGCCTCACCTGGGCTCCCCTCGCTCCTCCAGCGACGCCCCGGCGGATTCCTGGAGGATTCGCAGAGATAAAGCAACCGTAACTGCTGTCGTGGAAGAGCTCTCGGGAGCACCGGAGAAACCAGGTCAGAGCTACCAATTCTTCTAAGCACGCTAAAAAAGAAAACCTGCAGGAGAGATCCGGCTGCCTTACAACAAAAGGACCTCACACACCTTTTTTTTTTCCCCACCAGACAGATAAAACGTCTCGCGTTGGCAGCAGGGAAGCGGTGTTTTGCCTTTCTAAGGCTGGTTTCCAGCGGCTGCCCCAGCCCCGCTGCCCAGCAGGGCTCACGTCTCCCCCTGCAACCTCTCACCCTGAAATCTGGTGCGATTTGCAGCAAATCGTTCCCTCTTCCTTGTCCCAGCACCGTTTCCCTATCAGCTGGGAAGAGCCCCGTGACTGCCATGACAGGGGCCTTGCCGGAGTCTGTAATTAAGGCAAACACGATGCACGTTCTGTGCAAATTTCCCCCTCATTTACACCGCCCCTTACTGCTGTCACCACTCGGGGCATCCCAAAATTCGCTTCCCAGGTGTTTTCTAAACGTGCCCGGGTCCCACCACCCCCTGCTCCCACATCAGGGCCACCGCGGGCAGAGCCCAGAGAGGATTTGTTCCCCCCTGACCTAACCAACCCCGGATTTTAATTAATAAATGAACACAAAGGCTTTCCAAAAGGGGTTTGGGATGCAGTAGGATGAGACTACGGAGCCTGGACAAGCTGGGACACGTCCCCAGCCACCCCACACGCCAGCAGGCAGCGCCTGGAACAGCAGCACCCACCAAAAACCCTCTGGGATCCCCCAAGCACCCGGCGGGGACCCGATTATCGGAGGTGGGGTTGAGCCCAGGCACCACGGCAGCAGAACGCCCTGCGCCTCGGCTCCTGAGCAAGAAATATTTCAGGGCCTCGACGCCTTTTGGAGCTCTCTCCTCGTTTTAGGCCACAAGCTCAGCCTCCGGAGCCTTTAATAACCCCAAAAAAACACCGAGGGACAAGGCCCTGAAGCGGCAGCAGCACTCCCCGAAGGGCAGCTGAGCTGGAGCAGGTCAGACCCCCCCGTGCCATCCACAAGAGGCCCGACTCCAGGAAGACGTTTAAATAACAGGGACAAAGACGACTCCAAGCGTTTACCTGTCTTACCTGAAGGTCAAAGACCGGCCTCAATACTCAGATGTGTCCGTCCCACCTGAAGCAGCCCTGCAGTGCTGCGGGAAGTGGGAACACGGGGGAAGCACCCGGAGCAGCTCGGGCTCAGCTGCAGAAGCGGACAGCCCCGAAGGCGACCCACCGTTCCGATTTCTCCATCATCAACAGATTCTTTCACAAGTTATCTGAATAAAGCTGTTTCAAAGCAACTCATCTCTCCCAGAAGTGGAGATTTGTTCCGAGCACGCCAAACCCAATTCCTAATGACAGCCCGGGGAGCGTTGGTTCAGAGCACGCCCCGGCTCAGCGCGCTCGCTGCGCTATCTCAGAGGCCGACAACAAGGAAGTAGCTCCAGGTCTGGCGACTGCATCACTGCCATCAAAGAGCCGCCTGCTCTTAATTAACCCCTACCAGCGTACCTGAGGAGCACTCGGGCTGCCGAACGAGCGCACCTCTCGGCCCTGCTGCCGGCTCCCTCGCCACTTCCTGCGGACGAACATCGATCCTGGAGCGGCGCCGAACCTTCCCCAGCAGAAGCCACTCGGCGCTGTCACCCCCAGGGATTATTCGCGGGGTGATGGGAGATCCGGGCCCTAATTCCAGGGCAAGGAATCAGCCCCGGTGCCGATTCCTGGTGAGGAAAAGGTGGCCGAGGCTTTTTAGAAGGGAGCGGGGTGAGCACTCAGGATGGGATCCCAAGGAGCCGGAGAACGAGGCAGGACCGCACGCCGCGGGGTGACAGGCGCAGGGGACGGGCGATCCCTCAGGGCAGCACCGAGACGTCCTGGCAACAACACCCAAAGCCCGTGCCCGGGCTGCTGAAAGGCAAAACTCGGCCGGGCTTTCAGCCCACTTCGGGAGCCGCGGCAGCGCAGCCTGCGCTAATTTTCGCCCAGCGCCGTACGCGTTACCCCGCGCCGCCACGTTTCCTTTGACACAGCCTCCCACCCACCCACCGGGGCTTACAAACACCGAAAAAACGCTAAAAATTTATTGTGTTCCCGGAGCTTAGGCACCGGAGCTGCGAAATCGGAGTCGCTTTGATCGTTTTCAGATTTTTGGTTGTGACCGAAAGATAAAAAGTGGTTCTAAGGTTGCATTCAAGAAACCGATACCGCGAAAGGAATTAAATATTCCTGAAGAAGAGAGCTGCTTCAACGCCAACGGGGAACATCGCCGTTAGACAAAGCCACCTCACTAGGTCCTTCCCGGGGCTCTCCCATGGAACATCACAGGAAAAAAAACCCAACACAACACACCAAAACCCTGCAGCGTCACCTTGCCAAGCAGCACGTGTAGCGCAGGAACTTTTATTCCTGTTATCCCCACAACACGAAGGAGGCAGGAAAGCATTTTGTGCTGGGAAGCGCTTCCCCAAAGCACCCCCTGCACGCTAACGAGGCTCTTTGGCACTTCTCAGCTGGCGGCGTTGTTCCCTCGCTCCCTCTGCAGCTGCACGTTTGCCGTCAGAGCTCACCGCAGTAGGAAGAGGGAGGGAAGGCGGTCACCAAGTCGTCTCGTTACTATCGATTACCTCAACCGTTCCCCGAAAGTTTTTTTTCCCTCCCCCAACTGTTGATAGCAAGGCCTTCAACTCGGGTTTCAAGCTCCGAACCCCAGGTTTCCTGGATTTGATGGAAGATCGTTAAAAAAAAGACACTTAAGGACAATTTAGGTCGGTAACTTTTGTTGTGCCTGAATCCTCGGCGTGAGCGCACGGCGAGGGGCCCGCTTTGCTCGCTGCCCTGCACACCCCGGGACGGTTCGAAGGCCGCAGGTGGCAACAAGGAGCAGCAATTTCGCACCATTCCTTCCCCCCGTGCCCCCCACACCCTCCTGCTTTCTGTTTTCTGCCATTAAACGGCATCTTCCCCACATTTTCGCCTCGAGTCGCAGCTTCCCTGACTACCTGCGCTTCGCCTTTTCACACCCAGGAGCTTTTACACCCTCAAAACACCCCAAAAAAGCCAAGCTTCAGAGGGCCGCCCAGCTCAGGAGCAGACGTTGCGTCTCCACCAAACACCCAGGCAACTTTCCCGTGGAGGCCAAGACTTTCGGCCCCCGTTTCCCCCCTCCTGAAGGAGGCCGGTGCCAGGAGCTGGTCACTGGTTAACAGCCCGCAGCCCTTTGACCCAGGGGCAGCGGGCAGGGGGGAGGGAGCGGGGAGGCCGAACGCCGAGCCCCGGCCTTGGAGAAATCCTCCCGGGGGGCTCCCTGCCCTGCCAGCCTCCACCACGGGGCCTACGGCGGGCACCGGCCTCCCTCCGTGGGGCAGGGGCCGGGCACGACGGGGACTCGGAGAAGCCTCCCCCGGCCTCTCTGGGGCCTCCCAGGGCCTCCTCCAGGCCCCTGCGGCCTCTCCTGGAGCCCCTCTCGGGCAGCTCGGGGCGGGCTCCCCTTGCCCGGCGGCCTCCCCCGGTCCCCTCGCGGCCTCCCCCAGCTCAACGGCCTCCCCCCGGCCGCCTTGTGGCCTCCAACGGCCTCCCCCTCCCAGCCTCCACCCCCCCGGCCCCAAAGCCTCCCCGGGCCGCCCTACGGCCTCCCCGGCTCCCTCTCCAGGCCCCGTGGCCTCCCCAAAACCCCGGAGCCTCCCCCCAGCCTCCCTCCAACCCGGCGGCCTCCCACGGCCTCCACGGACCCCCCGGCCTCCCCAACGCCTCCACGGGCCTCCTCCGACCCCACGGCCTCCCCCCGAGCCCGGCGGCCTCCCCACGGCCTCCAGGGGCCTCCCCCGACCCCAAAGCGTCTCTCCGGCCTCCCTCGGCCTCCACGGACCCCCCCAGCCTCCCCCCAGTCTTCCCTCGACCCCGACGGCTTCCCCACGGCCTCCCCCGACCCCCCAGCCTCCCCCCCCCGGGCCTCACCAGTTGGTCATGTCGAGGAAGAAGGCGCAGCCGGCGGGGCTGAGCTGGAAGCCGAGCAGCCGCTGGAACTCGCCGATGAGCACGTCCTTGTCGGTGGTGCCCAGGCAGCTGAACTTCTGCATCAGCTCCGCGTCCAGGTCCACGTCCATGCCCTCCATGGCTCCTCCACGGCGACCCCCCCCTCCCCTCCGGCTCCTGCTGCTACCGCCCCCGGTTCCCCCCCCCGGCTGCCGGGGCCGCTCCCGGGGCCGCCGCCGCTCAGCGCCGCATGGGGGCGATTGGGGAGGGGGGGGGGCTGAGGGTAAGGGGGGGGAGGTGAGGGCACGGGCGGCAGGGGAGGGGGGGGGGCGCGGGCGTCGGCGCGAGCACTGCGCATGCGCCGCCCCGCCCCGCGCGCCTCGCGGCGCCGCGTCCGGGCGAGCGTCTGGCGTATGGAAATGAGGCGTTTGCGTAACGCGGCGCGCGCGCCGCGCGACGTCGCTCTCCGCCCGCGAATAGGAGGCGGGAGATTTGCATACGCCCCGCCCTCCCCCCCCCCCCGCCGCGCGCGCGCTGCCATATATGGGAGGAAGCGCGGGGAGGAGAGCGCGCGTGTTTATGGATGCAAATCGGTCACGTGACGGGAGGGGGGGTGCTGGGGCGTAGCGAGGCGCAAAGGCTGCTGGGATTGGGGGGGGCAGAGGCCTCGCGGCCTGGAATTTTCCTCAAATCCTCGTTTTTTGCCTCAATTCCGCTCCTCGCTGCGGATCCGGCAGTCCTGGGCCTCAGCAGTGCTAATCCTGGCTTTTGAGGAAGGCAGATGCTTCCCTGTCAGTGCTGGGAGGGCGCCAACTAAGGAAATAAAGGCTGTTTTGTACAAATTGAGCACAACATTGTAAATAAACCAAGTTTTACCTCAAACACGCTGCGTTACATGAGGTGTCTGTGTCCTGAGCCGTGTCGCAGCCAGGTTGGGGGTTACAAGAGCTCCCTGGGGCCTAACTTAAGCTTTTGGCGTGCGGGTGGAAGGGTTTGTGGGACACAGGGGTGTAAAAGAGGCTGGAAGTCAAAGCAGGGGCTGGGCAGGAACACGCAGGGAGCTGACAGGGCAAACAAAGCCCCCCTATCGCTGCGTGGCGCTGGTTGTGTGCCCTGACACTCCTCTTAATGAGTAACAGAGCCTGCGGTGATGCAGTTGGGACTGAACAACGCTGGGCTCACAAGGTCGCTGCTGTTTGTACCAGGGCAGGACCTGCGGCACAGTCCTGAAACCAGCCCAGCTCCGCTGTGGCTCCTGTGCCAGGCCCAGCAGGGGCACACAGCACCGGGGCAGTCGCACCAACCACCCAGCTGCCTCCTGCCCCATTCCCAGGCAGCGCCTGGCTTCATCCCCAACCCCACAGCGCCTCACGGGACTCGCACCCCACGCGCTTGTGTTTCATGTGAGGAGAAAGTTGCCCAGTGGCACTGAAACAAGCTCAAACAAGGCTCCTGGTGCAGCCCTCAAGCAGCCTGCAGCCCCCAGGCTGCTTTTGGCAGCCTTACCAGCCTGTCCCTGCTCCCTGCCCAACACCAAGCCCCTTTTTGTGGGCTCCCCAGGCCAAGGGGGTGTTCAAGGAAAGGCTGGACGTGGTGCTTGGGGACACGGTTCAGTGGTGACAGTGGTTGGAGCAGGTGATCCTGGAGGGCTGCTTCAAACCTGATGATTCTGGGGTTGAGGGCCATGGAGCGAGTCCTGAGGAGGGCACTGAGATGACTGGGGACTGGGGCACCGGCTGCATGAAGACAGGCTGGGAGGACTGGGCTTGGAAAAGAGAAGACTTGAGGGGAGACCTCATCAACGTGTACAAATATCTGAGGGGAAGGTGTCAGGGGCATGGAGCCATTCTCTTTTCCGTGCCACGAGCTGACAGCCCTGGCACAGGCAGCTCACAGGGCGCCGGGGTCTCCTTCTCGAAGCTCCCCAACCCCCCCACGGGGGTCCCAAATCGTCCCCAGCTCCGGGCCGGGCACTAAAACAGCGGGGAAAAGCGAAGGTCGCCCCGCGGGCCTCTTCTGTCCCTCGGCAGCCACCGTTTAGCGCGGAGCCCGGCCGGCGGGGAGGCGGCGGAAGGGGGCGGTGAAGGGGGCGGCATTTCCTGGCGGCTCCGGCGGTGGGGAGCGGGGAGCACCATGCCCAAGTGAGCCCCGGGGGTTTCGGGCCTGGCTGGGGGGGATCGGGGCTGGAGGGAATGGGGGTCCCCGGGCCCGGTTG